>NC_051167.1:205066947-205386722 GCF_013339725.1 Rhipicephalus microplus
GGTTTTGGCAGAAAGTTTGGTACTGAAGGCTTCCTCAGATGTTTCCAGAACGCATCGTAGTGGGAAAGAAACTTTATGAAACTCCAGTGTACATTTTGCTGTGGTAGCAGCCGCACGCCGGAAAATTAGGTTGACGCGTAATTAAAGGCTTTTTTTTAATACTACACCACGGTTGTAGTATTTAAACTGGCGCATATTTTAAAGCTTTTCGCTATCTCGCAGAGATGATGCAATTTCGTTAGGGCTTCAGCATGACATGATACGTTTGCTTTACCCAGTCACCGTTGTCCTCAAGGTGCGCTAGACGGCAGACTCGACATATTTTTATGGATACAAAAGTACGTGCTCTTTTATTACGTTGATAGTGCTGGAGAGCATGTAGTACGAGTAACTATCACTAAGGACAATAGTGATGAATAGCGGTACTTTCAGTGAAAGTGTGGTCTCCTCAGGTCGTCTTTTCATATCTTCTAAACTGATATTGACATTTGTTTTTATTTTTGTGAGAAAATTATTTTTTGCAAAGTGTTTATAATTTCGATAAACTCTCTTGCTCTCCAGAAATTAAGCCCTGTGCACAAAAGACTTGAAAGGTTGAGACAAGATGCGGGGTTTCAAAAGCAATTCATAATGTGGCAAATCTAAGGAAACGTTTCCTCATTTCTACACACTTTAACATTTTTAACGCTTATGAACCCACCACAATATTGACTCATATAACGCAGAAATGGCGTTGTACAATAGGTAACAAACCTATACGTACCTTTGAAGACCTGGTTACATAAAAGCAGAAATGTGACATACAGCTGGTTGGACAAGACTCCAGCTTTCATTCTGTTTTCATGTAGCATGAATTTCAGTTAAAAATAGTATTCGTTCTAAGCGGCATTCAAAAAAATTCATAAATACAAATGGTACTCGTCATCTCCAGTCTACTTGATACTTTTTGGGCACCCCAAGCATATATCGTATTGAAGCTACCTGAGCTATTTTCGCTACGGTGACGGCACAATACGCAAGATATTTAGGTACCACCAATATATCCTGTAAGGCTTTCGTTCTAAAAAGGACGCTTTTACACCGATAAAAAAAAGTATTAATATGCTGAAGCCTTAAAAGTCAATTACAGTGAATCATTGCCACTCGCCTTACTGCTTGATTTACCTTCAGACGTAAGTCAATGGAAAGTGGCGAGAGCTTGCAGTTTTCATCAGAGGATGAAATGCTACCATTTTTCTGCCCTTACAATGTTGTACATCTTGTGAGCTTGCGTTGCCCCAACGCGTATCTTATTTTATTCATTAAAATGCTATATATTGATTCAGAGGAACCAACTCTGAAGCATAATTTTTCTTGCAGAACTCACATTTATTACTGTAACATACTGCGTAATGTTATTTTATTATTATTATTATTATTATTATTATTATTATTATTATTATTATTATTATTATTATTATTATATTATTATTATTATATTATTATATTATATTATTATTATTATTATTATTATTATTATTATTATATGTGAAGTCCCTTTCCTCTCCGCAGCCGCACATAAACCTGTTTCAGTGATCGGCAATGCTCCTGTTTTACGTTTCCATTCCCTTTCACTTCGTCAACACTCCTAACACCTGCCGGTCCTCTACTCCGCTTCCTGTCGACGACAACTCGGTCTGTTATCTCTCTCACAGTGCGTGAACTGCCAAGGATGATACGTTTTTATTTAATCTTATAGCAACTAGCATATCAGTTGTCTCTATCAGTCACAGGCACAGGTCGAATACACGTGCAGAGCAACTCGCCGGCTAGTGTTTTCTTGATAGGCACACACGTAATAGCCATTCTGAACCTAATAAAAAAGAAACTTAAAACAAGATCAAACAAAAAACGCGGCTCAAACGTCAAGTCAACGGATTCAAAATGAATGTCCAACCATCAGTGTCATTTCAATATTGATGAATACGGTGGCGCCCAGTTGCGTTGTAACCGTTGTCACTGTGTTCAGTATTTTGAAGAAGCGACAATTTTCACGCTCTTTCCACAGCCATCGTGAGGCGGCATTTCAAATAGAAGGCTGTAAGAAAATAAAGTCATGTTAAGTTTTTCTACATTGTGGTACCAAGAAATTGGTAAGTGGCGCCAAATCGCCAGCACTTAGTGAGCCCCCACTATAATTGATTTCCGCGTAAACAATAAAACAAGCTCAGTTTCACAGACCTAATTTACAGGTGACTCATAATTAGCACAGCTATGATTGCATTGTAGTTCATCAGTTTCGGAAATGAACTTGTACTTTGTCTGACCAAACTAGTATATTCGTTTATTATTCAATACGTGCATAATTGATATGCGTTATACTGAGTGTAATGCTGATTGACTTACAGGTTTTCAAGTGCTACGTATCTCATTTTGTATTAATATTGAGATTATTACAGCACAGCGGTACGTTTTAGGTTATTAAGTGGTCTGTGTACGATGTCTTGCCTGTGAGTAACTTGACGTAAATGCCATCTTTCTTTTTACCGACTGGTACGCAGTTTTTTCAGGCTGCCTTTCACTGGCACATGTCACGTATAGGACATTTATAGCTGACTTGAACGGTAGTCGGGTATGACGGGTTCATTCGTCTCTTATTTGACTGATGTTGAATGAGCCGTGTGCGAAACGTGAGGTTTAAGGTAAATTCTTCGGAAATTTCTAGCGTGTCATTAAAATAGCTTATGATACGGCTGTGCTTACATTTTATGAAGCTTTATTTGTTCTTCTTACGCAGTCTTATTGTACTCAATTTGACGTTGCCGCTTCTATTCCTATAGAAATGCTTCTATCTCTTTCAAGTCATCAGCCGTTATGCTCGCTAATTACTTTTTGTTGATCAGGGTTGATAGATAAACAAGTCCATTGTCTTGTGATTATCAATATCAACAGCTGTCCTTTCTTTATTGAGCTTTCGCTGCATTAGAAAAACTCTGTTGTTTTTGTTTCGCTACATTACCTGCCACTTTAATTGCTACTGTGGAAATCAATGGAATAATGCTTTCATTGAGTTTGACTGTGCCACTTTATATTTTTTTGTTTAAAGTAGCATCTCAAACTCACCTCATCGTGAGGGCCTATTAAAAAGTGTTGTGTACCACAGAGAGGATGAGGTAAGTGGGAGAACTTGATCAAATGTCAGTTAACGATAAGGTAATGTCAGTTATTGTCACATTTAGGTCATTTCTTAGGGGCATATAGCTTCAGATTTTCAGGGAGCACGTCAGTGCTGACCTCAATAATGACAACCGTGAAGCGTTTATTGACGAAGCAAAATGACATTCACCATTTCTACGTGTTTACCGAGACATTTAGGTATAGGTACTCTCGTGTTGGCTTCCTCAACTTTTCATATACCGAAATTGGCGCAGGAGGACAGCAGTCAGTGACAGACATGACAACCAGGTCATCGCAAGAATAACTTGCAAAGCCTGTCACGACACGAAACCATATCCTCTATTCACGCGTGAATCTTGTCTAAGTAGCACGGGTTATAGTATTTAGGTGTGTACCACAGGTGATTGAGCGTTTGTACCAACCCAGTTACGGGAATACCATATAATGCAAATTATAACGAGGGAGCTAAGGAGGCCTGTTGCCAAAAATCTGTTGTTGGCGTCGGTGGAGTTCAGAATGAGAGGTAAACACAAACAGATTGCACATAATAAAGATCAGGATTGGAGTCGCCATCTGACCCATGAGTTTTCTATGACCGATTAATATCTTGAACACCATCAGGTAATAAATGAAAAACAGTCCCAAACTAAATAAATTCTAAACTGTTGCGTACAGAGCCGAGACAGGCAACCAAGTTCCTTTATTTAAATAGCGTATACCGGAGTCATGTTTGGGCAACCTCAACTACTGTCGCGGTGTTGGCTACCTTCTTTGATAGCAATGCAATAAACATTACACATGGGCACCTACGAGTCAAGAAGGGTAATTTTGGAACTTCAACAGTATATATACATTGCCTCCAGTTGTCATTACGCACACGAACGAAGATAACAGGTTTCCGCCTAGGCTCCAACTCTCCGGCTCTTGCCTCTTGTAGTCCCATTCAGCAACGCACTGCGCCTTTCTTCCGTGGTACCGGTGAGATGAACGTAGAAGATTGGCTTGATGAATATGACCTAGTGAGCAATCACAACGAACGGGACGACGCGTGCAAGCTTACGATCGTTAGATTCTATATAACTGGCACCGACTATCAGTATTACCGTAATCACGAGAGGGCCTTTTCCGCCTTGGTCAACCTTCAGAACGGCGTTTTAAAATTCGTTCAGCCATCCATCGCTTTACAAGGTATGGGTTGAACAACACTTGCGCGCTTAACAGAGCCAAGTAATGGAAACTATACTAATAGAGAAAGTTGGACTAGTTGGTGGTTCATGCTTGGGGTGTAAAAAGAGCGCAAAAATGTAGACAAGGACAAAAGAAGCGCGGTGTAATTTCCTTCTTCGTCCTTGTCTACATTTTTTGCGCTGTTTTTACATCCCAAGCAGGACACTACACCAGTTCCATGAAACATGTGATCGACTTTTTCCATAATGGAAACCAGGCTATGACAGAAACCGAGATGGTCAAATACATCTTGAAATATACTGCAGAAGAACCGACATTTGGACAAGTTGGATAATTTTGTTGATTGTAAGAAAGCCCCTTGTGGTTAGCTATAATTCTTCTTGTGTTCCTCTTTTTCGCGCTGCTCATTTGAAAGATGCAGTTCTGCATGAAATGTGTGCCTTAAGACGCATTTCAACTGCTCGTCGCCAAGAAGCTACATACGGTAGATGGCGCAATCCACTTATTTCAAAGCTATGAAAAGCTCTGGAACAGCGTGACTCTACTGATTCTGCCAGTGCGTCATGAGCTGTTACTTTCTCTTTAACATCGGCTGGTGTTGCGGACGACTATTCCGCCTTGACACCTGGGATCAAGTTGTTTTACGGAAATTGGTTGTGCTCCTGCCGTTCTTTGCGTGTTACACGTCATATTTACAGGTATGTTTAGCGTAGCGCTACTTTCATTCCTGCTGAAATCAGATCTGGAATGCCGCACAACCTCTAGGATTTATGCGCGTGCATGTGTGCCTGTGTGTGCGTACAAATATGTTTCCTTGTAGCTGTGTTACATCAATCGTGCAGCGAAGTTGTATATGGCTAGCATCTGGAATTAGGTGGTGTTTACGAACAAAAGGCCCAGCTTTCTCACGTTATATCACGGCTTTAGTTGTCGAGGCTGGAGCACCATGACGTTAAGCCAACATCAGGAACAGATAAAACTTAATCAAATCATCCTGAACGGGCTTTCACGCCGTCACATTTTTAAATAAATGAGATAATATAGGCTCTACAAGTGCTGTCTTCACAGCAGTCCAGTTATGCCAAAACGCAAAGCCAACTTTACACACTTATGCTAGCATGTAGGTTGACATGGCTTTAGAAGGTTCTGCCTTAATTATGTGGACCTGCGCAGCCTACTCGCAAAACATGGGCCTGTCAAAACTCAAAGGTGGGGCCAGAAAATAGGATACTAGCACCTTAGTAGTGGTACGCTGCACTGTCCTGCCGGAGGTCTGACAAAAAGCTCAAGCTGGTCGACAGAGCTCACAAGATGGTACAGACCACTGGGGCCTTAGACTAAGGGAGCCACTTTTGTCGCAAAAAGTTATTTTCCGATGTTCTAGAATGAGTTTCATTCGTTCGCAGAATATTTCTGCAGGTACATCGCATTGCGGAAATAAATTTCAAGCAAAGCAGTCACTGAGTAATCAACTGCATGCCCATGCTGCTTTTTTACTTTTTTTCATGAGGCACCCATTACAAGGTGAAGTGATTTCTTTGTGTTAATTGAGTAGCTCTGTGCAGATTGCGTGCTTACCGAGATCATCGACTACACTGGCACCTGAATGGTTACCTATAGTTAGGCGCAGCGTCCCCGCGTGAGGGCACAGCCATCAGTTTTACCGAAACGAAATGATGAAATTGGTGTGTTCTGGTGGGCTCGCTTGGGGATAGATAAAAAAAAAATCGTAAACAAAGGCTGCGTGCTCGCGTCAACTATGCACTTGCACTTCACGTTGCCGCGAGATCCACCTGTTTAAAGTCTCTTTCCTTGTCCTGCTGCGTTGATCTATAAAACTAAGGTACTCGGCTGCTGACCGCAGGTCGCGGGATTGATTTCCCGGCTGCGGTGGCTGCATTTCCGATGGAGGCGGAATTGTTGTAGGCCCGCGTGCTCAGACTTGGGTGCACGGTAAAGAACCGCAGGTGGTCGAAATTTCCGGAGCCCTCAACTAAGGTGTCCTTTCGTATTCTTATGGTGGTTTGGGTACGTTAAACACCGCATATCAATCATATCAATCCTTAGCAGTTTAAAGTATTACCGTCACTCTATGTTAGACTATCTGACTGCAGCTCAGAATTCTTTGCTTCGATTCGTATTTCTCATGATTTTGAACATCTATAATTTGTGTCGGTATTTAGCCTCGCCGACAACACCCAGAAAAACGCGCCGGGCGTTTAGGGACACTTGATCCTAATTCTATCATGCTCAGTTTCTTACATTTCAATACCATTTTTCCTGGGCTGATATAAACAGTGAAGTCAACTGTAGAGAATGAGAGCGCGTGCTCTCATTCCACATGTAGTTATGTGTGGGTACGTGCCACACGTGGCTGTGTGAAATAGTTTTATGGCGTACGGGACAGGCATGACATGCTGTTCATTTTGTGACTTGTAAGTGGGGTTCGTTATGCACTCCTACACTTACTTCCAAATTTTTATACAGACATCGGTGACCACGAGAACACCCAGACGCAGACTTACAGACATATAGGGCAAAAGATAATGGATAGAGGCGGTGCACGTGCACGTGCTATGCTAAGAAAAGGCAATGAAATAAAAATAAAGCATGTCGTACACGCACACTGCAAAGAAGGAAGTGCATCAATATTGGGTTGACTTGGAGAAGCTAGCCCGGCTTTATTTGCAACCAGATAGCGATAACATCGTTGATGCATCGCGGTAGCATCTGTGTGTTGATAAGTGTGTTCGCAACCTTGCATTTGATACCTGTTGGCCTCCTTTATGTCGCTATGTCGGCAGCGGAAATCTTTGCTAGTAATCTGCTTTTACAGACTGGAATCACTCATAAATTTTATAGAGTAGAATCACTTATAAATCACTCATAAAATTATAAATATGCGCAATGTGTTTTTCGTGGTTTGTACCTAAAGAAATGCTTGCATTCGGTCTGATGTTTTCTCATTTGTGTACGTGGCAGCGAAGTATTTCTGGGTGAGAATTATCTTAAAATTCCTTCACATGTGTTTCAGGCGGTTAGTACATACCAAACAAAGATAACATAGACATCGAGCTACCAGAAAATAACGTGCGGGTTTGCCTAATCCTGGGAGTGCACAGTATTGCCACGACTCCCTGAATTTACACGTTCGAGCACATAGCCCAGGATTTTTGTAAATAGTACCAATATCAACTTTCAACGACAAACAAAAGATACCAAGGCACAACTAAAACAGCTTTACGATGTTTATTCATGAGAAGGGTACGATTTCACAGTCGTAAAAATGGGGAAATTAGCCACATCCTGAATCTCTTGACTTAAATGTTATCATTTGTAAAAGAGCTTAATCTTTATGAAGCTGGTGTGATTACTCGGATGTTGGGCGCGGCAGCCTCGATCGGCTGACGCATTCTCCGTTTAGACAGACCTGGAATAAAAAAGACCACTTCTCATATAAATGAATGCTCGGCTGGTTGATATGTTTCTTATTTTCAGAGCAAGTACCAAGTACAAAGGTCAGATAGACCTGTCACCATGGCATTCAAAAATGAAAACGAAACAGGGCAAAGATAGCCTGGACATCATATGCACATGATGATGTCAGGAATTTTGTCAAGTATTAATTCCTGTCCCGGCATATTTTTCCCTTCTTATTTTGGTTTGCATAGTGCTGTTTAGACCATTGTCATTGTAAAAAAAAACATAATATAGTTGTAACTGTAATATTGTCCTTTGCGGTGATTTTAGAAAAAAGGATCGCTAACTAAACTGAAACTGAGACTGAAACATAGATATGACCTCGTGAATCGGTCGATTGTCTATTTCATTGGGTATTTCCGATGGAGGCGGAAATGTTGTAGGCCCATGTGCTCAGATATGGATGCACGTTAAAGAACACCAGGTGGTCGAAATTTCCGGAGCCCTCCACTACGGCATCTCTCATAATCTAATGGTGGTTTTGGGACGTTCAACCCTACATATCAATCAATCAAAATCTATTATTTCATTGGGTCGAGGGTTGACTCTGAAGAGCACATTCAACACTGCGCTTCGGTTACTAGATAGGGGTTCGTGCTTTTTTTTAGATAGCCGTCCTTACTGCAGGGAGATAATTTGGAACTTGACTGGCCTGCATACCAATGCTCGCATCGGCCTACGAAGGCAATTGTACATCCAGAGAAATATGCACAGGCGGTTACAAGACTGCTTAAAAAGAAATTTAGGATCAATGTAGTTGCATACCGCATTTGATTGATCGTAGCGGGATCACAATTTTAACGCCAGCGGTGACTTCTAACTGTACCAAACATAACAGAGCCTAAGGCGAGTAACCTGGCGGAGTCACACTTAAGTCACACTTAAGTTATGCTGGCTGAGTCACACTTAAAATTTACAAGGTAGTCGCCGTAGTTTCAACTTTGAATCAGCCCGCATAACTGAGATTTCATCATTTAGTGAGTGTTTAAGTCCACTCGTCCCGACACACGAATTGCCAGAAAACGTTTTTATTCACCTCTTAGACATGAAACTCATGTCTAGCGCAAACCATGCATACTAGATTTATGAGCCTTGGGCTAGGAAAGCACTTTGGCTGTTTAAATCAGCACAGTAAGTTGTTTAAGAGAGGCACAGTGAAGTCTTGCTTCACTAACACCCTAGACAGATCCTGCCTTCATATGATGAACACAAGCGTCCAGAGTCAAGTTAATGGTCAAAAAAAAAAAGCTGGCTATACAGATTCGCTTCTACTTTCTCTGGCAGAATAAATAAAAAGAAGAAGTCCAGAAGTGGAGAGAGTGCTGATCGCAGGGACGAAGGCAAACGCGACAAAGTTGTGGTGGTCTCTTACACGCAGCAGCAATCACACCGGATAAAAAAGGTCGGCCATAACATAGGCGTTCAGGTCGTTTTTTTTTTTGCATCTCACAAATTTTGCTCAGCTTGCCAAACTGACATATGTAAACAATAAGCCTAAACGCTCTGCATTGTAAGGCACCAATCCCGGTTTGTCTGATGTGTCACAAATGTAGCACACATGATTTTGAAATCATGTGGTACGTGCTACTTTGGGCAGATTTACAGGTCCCTCATTGAGAGCTGGCGCGAACAAGCGCGTATAGTTCGCAATAGCATTAAAAGCTTCTTGGCTGAACATCTCAGCCGTTGTGGTTGTACTGCGCTGTATGAAAATACATTTGTATTGCATAGGCACACAGGTGATCACACTCGCAGTATTATGGAAGCAGAGAGAATGGCTCGGGATCCTGACAACTGCGTGAGCAAACCATCGGTGACCCTCCTAGCTAAAGAGCTTTAGCATCTGTCAAACGGCGCATATTCTGCCTTGTTCTTTGGTGGAGGCGAAATTTTCGATGGATGCGAAAAAACTGTAGGCCCATGTGCTGAGACTCGGGTGCACGTTACAGAAACCCAGAAGGTTGAAATTTCCGTATCCCTCCGCTACGGCGTGTCTCATAACCTTATGGTGGTTTTCGGGCGTTACACCCCACATATCAATCAATCAATATCATAGTCATATGATGGTTTTGGGATGATAAAACCCACATATCAATCAATCAAATCATGTTTGACGTTTCTTCAAATTCTACTTTTCTTTCGTTCTTCTGTTTTCCTGGTTGTCATACATAAATGCAATGCGGAATAAATAAACCTTCAGTTGATACTTTATTTTTCCCATCCGTGTTTTTTACCGCATATCATAGTTAGATCATATATCAACAACTGGCTTAATCGTCCCCTTTCATTAGCTGCATATGTCTTATAGTCGCCGAAACATCCTACATCATGCCTGCTCTTTGTCTGATAGTCTCGTGTTTCGGTTTTCACGTAATCATTTGCTAGTTGCCCATTAATAAGAATATTCGTGAGAAAGCTGCGGATGTCTGGTACTTTTACTATTCTAAGAAATAAGAACACTACTTCAACTCTTCCAAAGCTGCTCCACAATACAAACATTTCAGCTGCAAGCATAGTCCTGAACTTACGTCATTTCACCACAAGTCTTCTCAAAAACGTGTGCTTTTCTGCTCCAGAACCTGCCTGCACTAGTGCTGAGAATCCTTTCTCCCACTGCTCCTATTCTACCAAATTCATTTCCATCTCTCGCTTTCGCAGCCATAACCACACTGCGGGTCGGCAAGTTCACAAATACATCTGTCCGCGAACCTCACCTATGCCATCAGCGCTAGCGAAACGTGTCGCTCATAGAGTTAACTTCTCGTATGCGGCTCAAGCGTTAGTAGCACTCTATCTATAGCTTAAAAGACTCTGTGCATTTTCTTACTCTTCTGTGGTTTCTTTCACAGGGGCTACCATCAAACAGTTCCGTGACCCATCTGGAGCTCTTTCCTTTTCGGTATTGTTGCGGAACAAAGCAAGATATCATGCATTCATCAGCCGAGAAATCCTGAAACACGAGAGGATCAGTGTCAGCCGAGATAAATGTTTTGGAATCACTTGCAAGGCGAAGAGCCTTTAAAATTATTGGTACAAGAACTTTTACCTTCATATGATATGTCTTTTTCAAAAACGGGTAGGTAAGCTGGCACTGTTTGTCTCTGCTAGTGAATTCTCCGGGAAATTTGTATATCTTTCTCCACTTTTTCGAGATTTTTATAGTAGATCTTTTGTGCAGACAGCCGGCTCCATGCATCCTGAATGAAACAGTAAAATGTTGTGGAAAACTTAGCGTTGGCAACTTGCACACTAACTTGCGAACAATCAATGACTCTAGCTAAACGTAATCTAAGCGGCTTTAATGTAATTCACTTACTTTGTTATACATTGATGTACTTGATCACATAATATCTTTTAAAAAAAGTGGGGTTCAATAAAGCTCAGGTAATAAAGGTTCTTCAGATTTTCTAGCTGTAATGTTACCAATATAACTGCCTAATTAAAAACTTTAATACCCTGAGAATCTGCAATAACACAAAGCGAACGGTAACTTTTATAGACTCACATGACCGGCAGGAAGATAGGTGGCAGACATATTACGAATTCAATCACTCGTGATAGTAATATGATAGCACAGATACGATTTTTCACAAAGTGATGTGCGAATAGTAGAGCATTGCCCACCTTTTTCCAACATGAACGTTACTGCATGATACCAAGGGCGCTATCATTCATCGAATTTAAAGTTGCCTTAAATGTCATACATACCACGAATACCGTCTCATGTCGTAGTTGCAGCACTGCGAAAACTGCATGCTTCTAGTGTCCCGTACAACATAGCTCATGATATAACCATCGCCCCATGGACAATACGAGGAGTTTGCTATATATCCAGGTAAGTGACCTTCAATCGTCGATTCGTCGTGATCGCACCCTAGCCTGAAATCAGCATAAACGTACATATGTGATCACGGAGCACAAAAAAAAATCACAGCATATCCCCGGAGTAAATGATGATAAGTGGGACGAAGCGTCCATTCATCCGTCCGTCTGTCTTTCCTTCCGTCGGTGCGTGTGTCTGTCCATCCACTTCCACCACACTGTATCATGCATGAGACGGAAGAACAGACGAATGAACGAACGCTTTGCTCCACTGTTCGTCATTCACTTCGTCGATATGCTGTGCATTCCTTGTTACACGAAAAGCACTAACGGCATCTAGTGATATTATTTCCAAGAACATGAACACACAAAGCCATTTAGTGAGTAATTCTTAAAATAAACTAAAAGTGGCTGCTATTGCAACCTACTACTTCTACGAGAAAACGACTGACCCCGTAAAAAAATTGGCCCCTAAAATACAGTGCATACGAAATTTACACTTTCTAAACGATTTGTCGTGTGAGTTGACACAATATGAGTCTTGTGCGTATTTACGTAACGCTAGTTTTCACAAATTGTCGTAACTCAATTTTCACCTTAGTGAGAAAGAACGCCTATTTTTAAAACTACACCTCTGAGTTCCAGAGCCACACACTGACGCCACCCCAAACATCTCGGTTCACGTGCCATTCGCTGCCCTGTGCCTTTGCCTTTCTTCAGAGCGTGGCCGACCTGGCTGCTGTAATTTATGCACCCTGCTCGGAGGGAGATACATTTATTGCCAAGTCTTATTACGAACTTAAATTTCCGATGCAAAGTCAGGCGGCCCCTCGGCTTCTCATCTCTCTATAACAGAGCTTTTGTAACTCCTGTTAGAATCTACTGGGCGTCACCTTCGATACAACCATCCCACCACCATTTCAGCGCACGTGTATAAAGTTCTCGAATGGCATCTGTGGTCGTCACATTATAACTATTGATAACTAGCCGGACAATACGTCGTCGATGTTGTTAAAACGCCATCGAAACTTTTACCCACCGATTCGCGATAAAATAATTGTGCATTACGAGCAGAGGGGTCAACGGCAGTGTCTCCATTACCATCCACAAAACATAGAATGTTCAATTTTTAAAGTGTTTACTGAAGTAATGAGCCGGAAATACGGATACAACTTTACCCACCAATTCGCGATAAATTAACTGTGCATTACAAGCAGAGGGGCCATGAGCAGTGTTACCACCCTCGTATCTCAGCACTTTGCTGAGATGCGAGGGATTGTTGAAAGCATAAATGACTACTTCTTCACCGAGAACAATGCAGTCAGATTTAGGCTGCACATGCTGGGAACGAAGAAAAAGCTGGGTTCTCGTGAAAAATTTGCCAGGCCATTGCAAAGCTTGGGCACGTGGAAAGCAGAACCAAATGCTTCTTGAAGTGTTGTGGTGATCAAATCGAAACGATTTTAAACTGTGTTCCTAATTAGCTACATCTGTCCTAATTAGTGGTGTATACTACTACAGTCCTAATGAGCATATTGCTAAATTGAAAGATTTAATGTATTGCAGTCATATTCCAAAAAAAACCTGGAACCTAATAGACAAGATCTGAAGATGAAGAGGAGGACGAAGAGAGAATGCACAAAGCTCATCAACGCACTAGAAAGCACAGGTCGATCATGATAGCCTTTTGCTCCCTCTGCACTGCCTAACAAACACGTTAACTAGCTCTCCTGTGAAAATTGCAGCCATAAAGTCCCTTTACTACTACCATAAATTACCAGTATATTCGGTTTTCGTTGGAGTAATACGTGACAACAAACTTATTCATTATATTCACGCACATCAAACAAAATACACACTTTCAGTCATCCAAACTTCCGCTTCGTCGGGGCCGCTTCTAGAGCCACGAATCACAGTGAAAGGTACACAACCCTTAGTAATAAATGTACTAAATGTATGTTCCTTACGTGTGCGCCATTTCGTGTACCATAGTCCGAATTCCTCTGAAAGAGTGAGGAGTGTCTTCGCCAAGCTGCTCACGTGTGCCCAAGCAGGCAGATCCAACGAAGGCAAAACCTGCGATATTAGAAGCCAAAATTTCTATTCAGTTGTAGCACTTAGGTTGGTCCTCTAACAAAGCGATTGCACTGTGCTTTACAGGTTGAACAGATACAGCTATCGCACACAGGCTGCCCGAAATTTCGAGAAAATATTTTTCTTCGTCAAAGGCGCCTGTTCTTTATATGAGAATTAGCTCTAAAGTGGTCAGTTGCTGCTGTAAGTCACGTGGTAATCCTGTCGGTATTGTCGCAGTCAGTACCGGCAGAGACATGGCGCGACTTGACAGCAACGGCAAATTCTTTTAGCACTGATCATTAATGCTAGGAATACTGACCCTAATATGTCGACTTGGATATTCTTCTGGTTTGATATATAGCACGAGATATATTAATTTTTATACAGGATATCGCTTGCTGCAGTGCGGGACAAAACTAAGTACAGTCCATTTATTATCAGTCAGTCTCAGTCTCGGCTAGGTAGATCTTTGACAATGAGAAGGTGATGGGTGCAACTACTGCTATCTAGCGTGTGATAGGGCACACAAAACTTTGAGGCACGTCCACGTGGCATGCAGTACCCGGTAGCAGTATTTCAACAGCCAGATGTGATGCACTTTCATTTCTTTCGTTGGCATCATGCTCGTTCGGTGGTTTCTACAGGCCTCTATCATCGTCGTGAGGCCTTGCAGACTTTCCGCGCGTTCGCCATGTATAAGGACTCACCAGCAGCCCTCGAATAATGGCCTTCTATCGTAAGCGCGGCTACAGTTTAACGGTGGCTGTAACGTCATCGAAGGAACTGCTCCAGTTAAAATCTCAGCTGCAAGGTGACGTGTATAGACATGGGGGTTACTGTCAGATCACCTTCGGTGAATTGAATGTTGCGCGGTGTGCTGGTTTGTGCAAGCGAAGTCTAAAACTTATATAGGCTACCTTCCATGTTGTAGTCAAGGTTCAAGAAACTGCGCGAAAAGGAGCATATTGTAACAGACAGGAAAGAGCGCTCATCTTTTTTTTTTATCTTTTCGGTCTTCTCAATTTTCGCACTACTTCCTGAAGATGAAGCCGTACCTATCAAGTTCGAAACCATACACTTTAAAAGATAAATTTATGTTCATAGAATTTGGTCTCGCAAACTATCGTGGCCGCGAAAGTGTCCGTACACCGGCAAACACCCAGTGACTATTTTTCCATAATTAGTAAAGTTGAGTACTTTATACCTCGTATAACAAAAGTCAATAGCTTTTCGTGTTGACTACACCATTCTACAATGAAAAAAATGAGATGGTTTAAGATGGTACCAACATTTGGATACTGACAGCCTATTTAGCGCACCTAACTGACGTATGACAGTGTACTAGATTTTCAGAAAGCGTGCTCAGGAGTGCACTTGCTCTGACCTTCATAGTAAACATCCTTCCCGGACAGAGACTCAACGTGCAATAACAGAAGGGCTTGTGGTTTCGGCAGACAACGATACGTATTTCACACTCAACAGTCTGATATATAGTAGTAAAACTATGCTGATAGTAACGACAGGCTCGAAGCAATCATGAATTCACAGATTTTGCTATTTAGAGTACTGCACAACAAGATTGTGTACTTGTTTCTTTTGCGTATTTGTGATAAAGCATATGTTGGTACATCATTAATGTTCAACATACAAAACATAGCATGTTGAAATATTCAAGTGTTTACTGAAGTGATGAGCCGAAAATACGGATACAGCACCACATGCCATTAACAATGGCGTCCAGTAGACCTGAGGCTCAAAACAAGAAGCCACTTCCACAAGTGGTCAATATGGGTAAGCAGGTAGCTGGCAAGGAAGCGCTACCAGTTGAAAAAAACAGCTTGACTTCTTTCATTTCTAGTCGTGTTCGTATTCAAATTTTTGTATATATTTTTCTGCTTCTTTATTTATTTGTCTTTTTTTCTATCTTTTCTCTTCATATGTTGCCCTCTCTCATGTTACGTTCAGATCACTTTTCTGAATCAATCACAAGTAGCCTTTGGCTAAGAATTCAGATGCATTTTTAACACTGCTGTATACTATGAACTGTTTTTAAGTCAATAAAATTCAATTCAATTGAATTTATTCTCTACTTCATGCCCCCCCCCTTCCTCTTCGTCATTCCTTCTCACCGTCACTTTTGTTTCTGGCCCCCATATATGTATTGTTTACCGCTTCTTTTTTCTCTCATACTTCTCTTTTTCTTTGTGTCTTGGTGTTCGGCTTTGCTCTCTCTCTCTTTTGCGTCTTTTTATTTATGTCTTTTTGTGTATGTCTAGTTCTTTCTCAGTGTTCCTTTATCCCAGTTTTCTTTTCCTATATTTCTTTGTCTCGTTGTATGTTCTTTTCGAGCTTTCTGCCTTTTCTCTCCCTGTAACTCTTTCACCTTCTTTCTGTCTATTTGTCTCTATTTTTTTCCCTCTCTTTCCTTCTTTCTACGCTCGTGTTTGCTTTCTCATTCATCAGATTTGTTTCATTTCAGACCGGAGAGGTCAGGGCAATGTGAAAATACGTGCCATGCACCCGAGCTCAGTGAGCGAAACATATTTTGAAAAAAAAAATATGAAGAGATCGCATGCTGGCCATTAATAATGATGATAAGTATTGCTTTTAGTAAATGCAGTAATCTCTCTGTCTTACCATCATGAGGATACACCACAGGCGGAATCTGTTATATACCTGGGAGTAATTTATCACACATCGGTTGAATGGCGACCTCATATTGAATATATCACCGGAAAAGGTGTGCGGGCCATTGGCTTATTACGTAGGCTAAACAGCTACCACATAGGTATGAGAAGAGACATATTGGTAATGATATATCGCATGTACGTTCGTCCCAATTCGGAATTTGGTTGTGTACTTTTCTCTGGAGTTCCAGCTTACAAGTTGCGGCCTCAATTTTTTATCGAAAGAGGAGCTTTGCGCTTATGCCTTGGCCTTCCCAATACTGTTGCTAACAATGTGTTGTATTTCGAATCGAGGGTCCCTCCGCTTTCTTGTAGAATTCGCCCTCTGACTGTTCAGACATTCTTAAGAATTTATGATTCATCATTTCGACATTTGGAAACAGTCTTCATTTCCACCCCGGAATAATTTTTCTGGTGCTAGATGGCCGTGAATTCACACCCCAAAAATTATATTTGTGCAAAATTTACTGGAGCCTCTAAACGTACGTATATGCGACATCATGCCGAGTCGTGATAATACAGCCCCGGTTGAAATATAACAACAACAACAAAAACAATAACAACAACAACAACAACAACAACAACAACAGTACTAAGTTTTTCCGAGCTCATACAGCTCTGTTATCTATAAAAACACAGCTAATTCACATAGTATGCAAGGCCGAGCCAAATATTAAACTTCAAAAAAATATACCGTGATGTTATTCGCTCACTCAGCAACTCACCTCTGTAACTTCTGTCCCACCCTTTATTTCCTGGAACTATAATGTCGTACCTAGAATATAGAAAACACATTTGTCATTTGCCACAACAAAGACGTGTTTGCCTAACGAATCAAACAGCTGTCTTAGCTGGTGGACAGTCAGAATTCCCTAAATACTCCCTAAGGCTCCATGGATCACTGAAAAAAGGCAGATTCATCGCAAGGGCGAAGGAATTAAAGCAATACCAGCGAATAGACAGATCTCACCACTAGTTTCAATGCACCACAACTGCTGCACTGCATGCTGGTATGTGTCGTACTCGGTGTGTCCAGCTACGTATAGATCGTGCATAGCCGAGCTTCACTAATAAGCTCTAGTGACCTTATTTTATTAAATGACGGTAATGGTGTTCACGTGCTGCACGTTGAGGTACTAAAACAGCAGCATGAAGCAAAAGGCGTCAGTTTTGATGTGCTCTCAAGAGATGTTAAGCTCCGACAGGAACTGTGGGTTAAAGTGAACACAATCGGTCAGAATGGCTTTTATATTATGCCCTTATTTTCTTCAACGCGTTTGTGAATTTCTCCATACAATTTATGGTAACTTACCAGTGTCCTATTGCTTCATAACAAGCTTTCTATATTACCTATAGACCGATGAGCAACAGGAATGCTAATACGACGCGAGCTTCACAGGCAGCGGTGGGATTCCGAACAAAACATGTATCGTCCTTAACCACTAACCAGAAGCAATTTAGACTCTCAAGTGTTTAGCACGAAAGATACGAGTGATTCAATTCAAACTTATGGCAGCATGTTCTGCACAGTTCGTACCAAGGAGTGCACGTGCAAAATTGAACAGTGCTCTCAAAAGATGTGCTTCATAAACGAGTTTAGGCAGCTCCTAATTACACATGGTACTCTGCGTTCTTAAAGCGGTGCGCCTAGCGACGATATCAGCACCAAGAAAAGACTGAGGCTGCCATAGACGACCGGAACGGCCCACTGCTCATCCACCTCATTCTGAATAACCAAAATCTCTTAACAACTGATCGATTGCTTCTGCAGTAAAAAATATTTTGTCCACAAAGAGATTTCTGACGTTGAAGATTGCAAACAGCGTTTCGACGTTAGCGGCTCCGTGCAGGCACTTCTAGCCTGCTTCACGGTGATCATTTCATCTTAATTGCTAACGCATTAGTTTTATCCAAGTATTCCGTTAACAGCACACTGTTCATAAAAATTTTTCTTGCACAAAAAAATAGGCATGAAAAGCCTTTTCTTCTAATCGATCCCGTTTTGTTTTTACCTTTTTTTGTCTTCTTAGAACTGTATAGAATTTCGGCAGAATATTTTCGCATGCTGTAAATTGTACCACTCGGCTTCTGACCATCCCTAAGAAAGATTGTGGCTGTCCTAATTACGGTAACGGGAAGTCTTTTTTAAGCGTACCAATTTTTATTTAGTAAAATGACGGAAGCTCGTAAACACGACGAAAAGGCCTGGATACGTGCAAGCACTATCAATTGCTTCTTCTCTATGAATTATGCTGATGTTTAACGTGATTTCAAATACATATAATGAACACTTAAATCTAGTTTCTTACAGCATTCCTTCGTCTTATGAGGTGAGCGCTCATGGAAAACAATAATGTACATTAGGCACACAGCAAGCAGCTATATAAGCAGTATACAGCTATGACGCTGGATGTGCCACCATCGAAAACTTGCCTATGCGCAAAGTATCTTGTGAAAACGGTTAATTACAATGCTTTTCAACATGATGATAAAAGCTGCCGGAATAATAGGAACTGTAGCAAATGTGAGCCTTTGAAGTATGTGCTGTGGACATAGCCATACTCAGGTCGAATGACATATTCGAAGACCATGACATAGCCTATGTGGAATGGTGGCGTTGCAGGCAAGTTGCATAAATGTGTGGCAGCAGCTTAAGTCTCGAAGTACAAGATGGTGTCTACACGGCTTCAGACATGCAGCTTCCTACTCTACTTGTGCACAAGGACATGAAAGAAGTCACCGGGCGCTTAAATATGCCGGATGCGCAAGCGACAAGCTGCGGGTGTATGTACTAGCACAGAATAGAATAGATCAAAGCATGTGGTACCGACATTATTGGTGACAACGTCAAGATGGCCTAACTTATCTCTTTTGAGATCTGTGCATTTCATGGCCTACACTTAGCACACGCCAGCTCAAAGACTAATATTGAAGTGCGGCTCTTAAACCTACACATATCATTGATCTAGCCAAACGAACAAACGAGCCCTGCAGCCCATTACCCTTCTTCAGTTCCTACTCAGACATGTCGAAGAAAAAGTTTCTATATTTTTGCCGCCTAATACACAAAATATTGCACGTTGATGCGAGACGATAGACACAATAGAGAAAATGTTACACATATATTTGCTGTAAATATCAAGTGAATTATTCATAGCAGCTTAAGCAGGAACGAGACTTCCAGTGCGCTCTTATTTAAAAACTCACTTTTGCCGTAAGGGCGAAGCAACGGATGCGATAGCGTAAAGTTGGCATGTGATACGAACAATTGATTGCAGCTTATTATGTAATACAAATGGCTGATGCAGCGGTCATTGTGACGTTCGAGCAGATGAAGGCCTCGACGCAAACTCGGGGATGAAAGCATGACACGAATAAAGCTATAAAACATTGATCTAGCGCAGGCAACCGTGCCCTGTAGTTGACAAAGCACAGAGCTGACGCGAGTGCAACCCCACTCCTGTCAAAGACAGGTGGAGAACTTTTACGGTAGCCTGCACCATATCACGCGTGATGAACAATGAACCTCTACCACACTCAAAAACGCTGCGCAAGGTTTTTGTTTTCAGCCAAAAAAAGGTACAATTTGCTTGCGCTAGTAACTATACAGGAAAGGTTTTTGCGGTAAACGCCTGACAGGTATGAAGCTGTGAGCCACCTATTTCCACCCCCCTCTCTCTCTCCAGAGTTAAATGCACAAGCAAAGGCAACCAAGTGCTGCAGGTGACAAAGTATGCAGCTGAGAGGCGTGCAACCCCACTACGGCGAAAGTACAGTGATACTCTTCAAACTTAAGGAGTTATTTTCACCTCTACTACGCAAGAAAAAAATGCATTTTATTTTTATTCCGCAAAAAGTTGTAATATTTTCTTGTGCTAGTACTTACATACATACCCAGTAAGGAAATAGATCAAGTCATAATCTTTGTAATAGGCTTTTTTCGCCTTTACATAGTACGAAATATTGTAAAGTGACGGAATAGCATTTAGACCATCTCCGAGGTAGTTGTAGTACTTGTCCTCCTGTGTCTTCTGCAATACAGAAATCATATACCCAACCCAAAGTATTTTTAGGTCATTGCAAGGTAATCGTAAAGAAACCAGGCTGCATAAAAACAAGGTTACGGAGTGAACTGAGTTTGAAAGTGTCATACACGTATCTCAAGTGGAAACCTTTGCCTTAACTTATAGCAAGATCCATAAAAACAAAATGCTTCCAGTTAAGTGTCACATTAGGCAGTACTGTGATCATTAGGAACTTTTTAGGTATTTTTTATATTAAATCGCAACATAGACTAAGTGTACACTTCACACTGCAATCGCACTGGCAACCCACGCCAGTAGCGCCACCTGAGTGGCGTATAAGTTTAGGCGAGTAAAGGCGTATATTTATAAGTATGGAAACTTCATATGCATTCTAGGTCAGATGGTCAGAGGTGTTCTAGTTTGTTAGATGATAGAGCAGGACAGTGAGAAGTAACATGCAAGACAAAACCGGAACAGAAGTTTGTTTGTTAGCAGCCTAGATACCATGGCACATACCCATTCTGCGGGATTGGCCAAGAAAACATATATATGAGAACAGCGCTATACTGCTTAGTAAAAAAATTAATGTAAAAGAAGAAAAACAACACAAAGACGAAAAAGAAGGAAACAAGAGCAGAATATAAATAAGCGCTATTACAATAACGTTAATGTGATTTTTGGAGCCGATTAGACAGCTTCAGTTGTTTAACTCGACTGATTCAGACTTAAGTCTTATATGTCATCCCATTTGGAAATTACGTTCCAAGTTTATATCTAGCCTGTTTTGCTATTCTACATATGCCACTTCCATACTGCCCATCACTTTCCTGTACAGTACAATGACGCAATTTACCCGCTATGTTCCACCTCTGAATCGCAAAAAAAAAAACATATATGCCTTTAGAACCGCTGTTGTGCGAATAACATATTTTTGTCGACCCGAAAACATTCTTTTTAAAATTGTCAATCCTGTATATGACGACTAACTTACGTCACTGATCTCGATGCCCAGTAGCACGGGCTGTATACGAGGGTGAGTAACACTGCTGTAGCGTAGGATGACCTGAAAAAGAGAAACAGCTCTGAATCCTTAGAATGTTTGGCAGGAACAAAGAGCATCTTTACGAACGAGAAATGTTACTTACAACTTGAAACATGATCAGCACGTATCTTATCATGTCCTCCTTATTCTTAAATCCAGCCAGAAAGACTGAGTCACACGTTATGAGCACTTCTGGTTGTATACTTTTTACGTTGAATTTAGCTACAGAATAAGATACCAAACAAGAACACCTTAATAGAATATCACTTAAGTTCCCATTTACATTACTCACATGAGTCATAACCAACACGGCCGTTCGTATCACGTTCAGAAACTGTCATTCTGTCCTCGAAAATTTTCCCTGCAGTACAAAGACACAATTCCGCATTAGCGTGACACTTCATGTTTTCCCTATGTACACATATTTATTGACTAACGAGCAGGTCAATTGTAACCCTGGTTTCGCGGTATTTGAAACAGTGTGCAGTCAAAACAGGGCGTAAGTCACCTGTAAAAAGAATACCAGAATGGCTTCGTGATTAACAACATCATTCTGCCAGTACTTCCTGTTACTTTGGTCGTTGAGCTCTGAAGGTGGGTTGTGAATTACGAGGTACTTGTTGAACACGCTGCCCTGTAAGTGAACCGCCGGAGACCACTGCTACAGACGCTTGTACTTTAATTGTTACAGTCGTTTGGTCAAGCGATTAGGCAGAGATTTAATGTTCTTCGAAGTACGTTTTTGTATGTAGCAATAGCAAAAGTTTTTTTAGAAAGTCACCATAACCAGATGGAGCAAGGTGGCTCTTAGGACTGCAGCTGTTCTTGATAAAATCTTTCAAGAGTGGTGTGAGAAACGGGATATGAAAACTAACTTCAACAAGACTACTTGTATTTTGGTAGCAAATGAAGAGTCGGTGTTCAGTTTTGCTTATAAAAAAGAAAAAAAGAGAAGTTAAACGTGCTAGTGAGGTAAAATATCTCTGTTTTACAATGACATCAAACTTTACCTGGAACAAGCATAATGAAAAAAATTGTGGTTCGGCTAAACGTATTCGGTTTCCTGCAGTGAGAGCTGAAAGATGCCATGCCTCAAACAAAGCTGATGGCTTTTAAATCAGTACTGCGTCCCAGAATATGCCACTATTATCTGGAACCCACACAGTGAGAAGCTTGTTGATGAGCTAGAACTAAGACAACAATTGGCAGCCAGGTTTATTTATTCGTGCTGCAAAAAAAAAAAAAACGCTATTACTGACCGCGCTACTTCACAGGGCCATTCTTCAGAAGCGGTTGGAGCGCAGACAAATCACACGCTTGAAGTTGCTTTACGAATTGTATATTAACACTCTAATCACCGATCCAACTTCGTATTTGTGCCCTCCAGCCCGAGTGTCACCGCGAATCAATCATCCCTATGCTATTTTTCGCCGTGCCATGAGAATTGATGTATTCAAGTTTTAGTTTCTGCATCGAACTATTGTTGACTGGAACAAGCTAATTCTAGTGTCATTTTTGCTTTTGAGTCAACTGAAGTTTTTCAGTGGCCTTTGGAACTGATTTGCACATAACACTGTATAGTTTGCCTTTCCACCCCTGTATCAGTCGACGAGGGCTAACAGTATTGTAAATAAATAAATAAATAAATAAATAAATAAATAAATAAATAAATAAATGACCGGTATCTGTGGTAACGCTTGCGGCTATCAAAAACGGGTACGCACCACCACCATTAGGGTAAATCCCAGTGTATTTCTTCACAAGGATGGTCGAGGCACTCACACTGCGTCCAAAACTGCCACATAGCTCACAGTTTAGAATATAGGTATAGGTATACATATGGGAAACAGAATTCATGAAAAATTTATACTATATTTTGGTGTAGGGTTGATTTCAGCGAAATCATTTTCTGACATCCTTCACAGTAGCCTCTTTTAGAGTGGGACAATATGAACTTAAGTTGAAGGAAGTATTCAGCACAAGCATGAAATTTTCGGGTGCGCTTCAAGCAGAGATCTTTCTGACTAGCTAACCTATTCTGATTGTGTTGACTAAAAAGCTTGCACTTTGACCATAAAGAAAACACCTAAAAAAACTCTCGTTCATTTCCCTGCCTTCTCTATCAGTGATGTTCTAGGTTTAGTTTCCAATACAAAACTGAAACATGTTGCATAAGCGTATGTAGATCTTGTATTATCTGCGTATACCCACGCTTATAAAATAAACACCTCACGATGACTACGTGCAGTGCTACTCACAATATTCGCAATGCCCACACCCTATAGGTGGCACGCTGTGCAATCCAGGATGGCTGCGGATGGATGATCAACCAGGGAACTCGCATAAGAAAAGATAGAACGCACGGACGTTCTCCTTATGCCGCTTTCCCCGGATGAACTTTTGATCGTCAACTGAATGTATATTGAACCAAAGTATTTTCCCAACCAATAGGAACTGCTGAATGTTCGCTAGCTCAATTATGATTGCAGTGCGAAGGGTGGTAGTCAGCTGATCGACCGTCTATCAACGATGCTTTGCGTAATCATGTGCGTGCTAGTGACAGTTGTGTGAACCAGAAGTCACGTATGAACTGAATGGCACTACGAGGTCACTTGTGCTGAGTCTGTATGGCGGATTTGCCATAGCAGTAGGCCACTAGCGAATAGCGCGCCGCCATGACTGCACAGGAACGAATCTTTATCGTAGCGATGGTTGCAAACATATTACACCGCCATTACTTGCGATGTAAGCATCATGTAACTGCTTCTTCAAGGGAACCCAAGCATTTAACTTCTCATCAAGTAGCACTTGTGTCACAGCCATGATCAGACTCTATGAGTGCATGATTCTCTGCACTTGAATGTTGCAGGTTTTGTCAGCGCGATCGTAGCAAGAATATCGACACCAATACAAGCTTACGCTTTTCGCAAAGTCAAAATTGCGAAATTTTGTCGAACAAAAACTTCCTTCAGACGGCCCCAGTTAAGTGCAGTAGAAGTCAGCGTGAACTGTAGCCGTAACTGTATATTTCATTGCTCTAATCACTTCCCTTCGCTGGTCGAGCTCGAGTGTGTTGGCGGCATGCGGCGCATCGTATTATCCACTGTACTTGGTGTACATTCACCGCACAAAATAAAGTATGCTTTTCTTTGAATTCGCTCAAAGATAATGTACAATAAATACAATCAAAGTGACTTACGAGCGTGAAAAAAAACATTAACGCGTGACGGAACGTGAGGTGCAACTCTCTGCTCGTGAGCTATAGCAGCTGATCGTTCATCCTCACTGTCACTCTCAGCGCGTTGACAACCATCTACGTTCAGTGAAAAATCCTCGACGTCATGACGGTTTCTTTAACATCACTTCTGAAAGTAATCTTAATAGTTTTTTTCCGCCAAACAACTTCGATATTACCAACAACGCGTCATTCACCACGCTTCAACACCCAAACGGCGTCATTCACCACGTTTATCAAGGCTTAGAGAACAGTTCCATCCGACACCCGGCAAGTAGTGAATCGCTTGCAGTGCACTGCCATCTATCAACTAACGTAAAAATCAAGTAGCGCTGCATAGGCCAATGTTTGGAAGCGGAAATTACGAGCATGCAATACTATTCGCATACAATGAATATTATAGGATTCATGCACTACAAAAGCACTGACGACTGCTATACGCACGTAAAACAGGGCGTGTTTTAACCTAAATGGTCAGACGTCCACATTTAACTATCAAAAGTGGCTGCAGAAAATCTCGCGAAGCTGATATGTGTAGTCTGCGAGCGGGAATCGAAAGTGCGAGTTGCCACGTATTTTCACGAAAACACCGTGTCTCGCAAGAACGAATCATACATATCGTGAAACAGACGGTTCGGTATATTCACTGATGCACTTAACGTACAAAGTGGTTTGTGTTCGTTTCTTGCTAATGCGTTAACACTGCGGTTAACACCGCCGAACAAGGCAGCATTGGGGCATCTCTCTACTGAACATTCTCCAGAGGACGCTTCTGAATTCCGCTAGGGGGCACGACAATCCATGAACATTGCGAATAAAACACATGTTGTTAAGAGGATATTCTCGACAGCACGCCTTGATCTCTGATTCTGCTCGTAAGACTGGTGCTGTTTACAATAATTATTCCATTATACACAATGAAATGCTGATAGCGATTGAACTACCAATACTCCACATTATTGTTATGACAGTTCAGGGCATACATACCGTAAACACTTTCATCTTTCGAGTCTTCAATGGTGTCAATTATGTGTGCCTGGTCACCGTATACTGTTCGCTCACTGGCTTCAACCGGACGAATTTTCAACTGAGGGCCCACAACACCTTCCTGCATGCAGAAGGATTGTCAATGTAGGCATTTTTACTCTAATAGGTTCTATTTGTTGAAACACTGTCAAAATATTGTTACCACAATCTGACGCGCATAACTGTTCACTGGCTAGTAATAATAGGGTTCAGAAATTTTGTTGAAAAGGCACCGACTCATTATAGGGACCGAGTGTCAGCAAGCCATTTGGGACATTCAAAGCTCCAAGAAACGAAAATTGCTGATTTGCGCATAAACTCGAGCACTACTGCTGTGGTTGATGCCTTTCATTGTGTAAACCACAGGTTTTTTGCTGATGTTCTTGGTGTTTATTGTATATTGAAGTTAGCCTCCCATAACTAGTAATCCATGGTATTGTACAGGAGAGAATACGGACGTTGTCAAACCAGGCCTTCATGCCTAAAAATATCCGCTATAGTGAATGCGGGGTGGCCCAGAGATAGGCGACATCAAGTCAGGGCGATGCAGGACTGGTAGCTGATGCTTAGTAACTAGGAAATGCTTGGTAACTAGAAAATCGAATGCAGTGATTAGGTGAACAAGGCCAGCGAGAATGATGTTATAAGGCAATCAACGCTATCTATCCGATAAACAAACAAAAGCACCAACCACCACATCAAGAGTCGTTCAGTAAATAAGAGCTATATCGACTACTGAGTGTTTTTTTTTTTTTGCTAATTGCTCATTTCGGGTAGCACTCGCTATGTTTTGTTTCGCTATATAACTTATTGATTCCGAGTAGCGGTCCTAATATGCACCTGAACATTTCCACAGCGAAACCGAACAGAGCAGAATAGTACGTGATTTCCTGCGATTCCAGAGTTTGTAGATACAGTCACTGACCAAGTGAAAGTGAAAAATAAAACAAAGATATTTCGGGACCCATGCGGGTTCATTGTTCACCACGTCGACTTGGTCAATGGCCACAACCACATTTTTAAAATTGTACCTGACCAGACGGACTTTCATCGTTAACTTGACTAAAATAAGTTCCTTTTCCTTCTACCCCAAGAAAGTTGGTTATAGTAATAATGTTGAATATCGCTAATATTCAGTATAATAAATGCGCAGTGCTTCAACCGTTTACTTCAAAAACCGATTAATTTTAGTGTACATTCACAATATTCCGAATAATCCATTTCTTGGAGCCTTTCTAGCAGAAAGTTTAAAGTTCAGACATGTTTTCCACCAAATATACATACCACTCGCAACGCATTGTCTTCTTCAGACACTGACACAGCAGCCAGATGATTGGCGTCATGGAACAGGCCTCGCTGGAGTGCTTCAACATTGAACTGCAGAATAAATATTGAGAGTTTTGAGTTTCTGTTCAAGTTTCAATATATTCAGGAATCATTTTGAGCAATAGTACTAAAGCACAATATTACAGTGAACTGATTGAATGTTCTCGTACATTGCAAATTGTCAGCACAAAACATAATGCAACACACAATCCAAACGTAATACCGCATGAACGTTCAAAGAATCTCCTTACCATAACCTGCATCCCACCCTAAAGCGATTTAGTGTGCAAACATTATAAGTGCAGGCGTATATCGAAGCAGGAATTTCCCCATTGTTTTTCTTTTTTTTTGACAAATGCAGAATGTCAGCTCAGCTTCCTAACAGTGTATTCAATGAAAGCTTCAAAAAATACGAAGCGTGAAGAAACAGACGTAATAAAGTACCGTCGATGAGCAAAACATTGTATCTCATAAATGTGGTACTTAGCATTGAGAAATTGAAGTTTATATTTAAGTCAGAGCAAGTAGGTATTGTTACCGGAAAGAAAATTTAAATGTTCAATTCGAAACTCATTTGTCCGCAAAACGGTCACCTACATCTGTTAAGCTCCAAAAGGAACCGCACACAAAGTGCGATGATGAAGATGCTCAGTTCTCTAAGAATATCATTTTTACTCCTACAAACATATATACACTATTCAAGCATTCAAAGTAGCAAATATATTTCTTACGTATTTGTGCTCTAGAGTACTTTCACGATACTTCCGCAAAAAGAAATCATCACGAAGAATCAAGCTTGGGCGCAGGTTTAGTGTGATTTGATCGTTTATTTTCAGCACTTTCGTGCTTTCATCTCTGCCTTCAAATAGTTTAGGATGAACGATGGCGCGATATCCAGGATCTGAAAGAAAGAGGATTGAACTGAATCTTCTTCGAATGCAGTGATAAAGTTAAATATATTTTCATGTCACTACCTCACTCTCAGAGTAAAAATTTGACACGTATACGTGTTGCTAGATAATGTGTATGTTATGCATTATTAGATTGTACTCTCAATCTCAGCTCGACCACATCTCAGCCGGAGCTTAAAATGAATGCATCAACTATTTAGTAAATTTCAGCGTGCGTGTTCCTTAACACTCAAAATGTGTTAAGGAAAATAGTACCTCGGTGAATTTTACGTTTGAGGGGTTGCTGTACGAGCCCCTGAAAGTTTTGAAAGATTCGAAGGAAAGCAACGCAGCTAAACTCTCGAATTTCTGGTTCACTCATTGTGCGCTAAGTTCTTACATTCTTGTGAGGATATCTTATCAAAAATGTATTACCACTCTGTCATACCTTCCTTCAATTGAGCTCTCAATATTCCTGTCAAACTGATCATCACGGCTGTATACTGATGTATTTTATATGTGAGTACCACCAACAGCGCGATAAAAAAACCAATGAAGTAAAACAAATGTTCAAAAGAGATAACTCTTCCTAAGAGAAAAGGGAGAAAATATAAATTATGATGAAATTGTTGACTTTTACCTTAAGCAGCATGACATCTAGAAATTTTTAAATAACCCTCAAGTAATTGTTGATATATGATCAAGAAGACAGCACATAATGTTCGCTGGGTAATCGCTGTAAATATTGTTTTGACGCACAAGGTAAAATAGTACACTGAATGTAAAGGTGCATTGTGTATGTCGTGGACATCGCGTCACGCTGATCAATTGTAAGAGCCACCAGTGGAGCAAAGAAAACAGAAACGGGGAGAGCTCTATCGTGGAGCGACTTCCCCTTATGACAAGTGTTACACATCATGCGCAGGCAACATTCTCCGAATAAGTTTAAAAAATTACGTCATCTCCTGCTAAAGCGAACCACTTTAGATGCGAAGCAGCGGGCGCATTCATCACGGCGTTGCGCAGGAGAGAAACCAGTGGTGAATCACTGTTTCCTACTGGAACGTGTCAATTGCTGCTGATGGGCAGTCAAAAACAGAAGGCTCCGTTTGGACACAGAGACGCTGACGCCGACGTGGCGGGACATAGACCTGAGCTAGAGATGCTCCGCATCTAAAAAAATAGAACATAAAACACGTGAGTACCTGGTGAGCAAAAAAAACGGGTAGATAAAGCAAAAAAATGGCAGCATATCCACGGGGTGAATGATAAAGAGTGGGGCGAAGCATCCGTCCGTCCATTCGTTCTTGCTTCCGTCCGTCCATGCGTCCGTCTGTATGACCATTCATGCATCCATCCGCCCGTCAGTGCGTGCGTCTGTTCGTGCATCCAAACGTACATCCGTGCGTCCGCCCTGCGTCCGTCCATGCGTTCATTCATCCGTGCAGCCATCCGTGCGTCCGTCTATGCATGCGTGCGTCTGTGCGTGCGTCCACACGTCCATTCGTGTGTTCGTCTCTGCGTTTGTCCATGCACCCGTTCTGCATCCGTCCATGCGTCCACCTGTCCATGCAGCCATCCATGCACCCGTCCACGCATCGTCCGTCCATGCATCTGTGTGTCCGCTCATCCACCTAGTCAACACTCCAAGTACCACAATCTCGCATTTTTTGTCATATATATATATAAGCACCGCCATCCAGCGGACATTCCAAGGACTAAAAGAGAGGAGGCACACGCACACTTTCGTACGGCTTGCGCTTCGTGTCTACTTCCCACCTTTAACCACCTCGAGTTCATGGTATATACTAGTTCACTGTATTCATCGCACTTCAACCTAACGCTCGCTAAAGCTTTCTAAAACCAAGGAGCGTACGCCCAGTGAGTATAACGTAGCAACCCTTTCTTGCCAGATAGTGCTCAATTGTCATGCCAATGGCTGCTAAGGGGGAATTAGAGACAGGAAAATTGGGCTTTTAGTTAACGCGCACGCTGCAAGTTTTTTTATTGTTCAACAACGCACAAGCGAAATCTCCAACCGGCACCACCTTCCAGATGAAAGCGTAAGACATGTAACGTACTACGAAGAGGGATGAACGGGTGCCGCTTTAAGGAGATTCGCCCCTAAAACAAGGAGAACACCTATAGGGGTAGCGCAAACGTGAATAAGCTAGAGAGATGGTTAGTCGTACCATTGGTTAGCCCGTGTTATGATTCTCTCGCTTTAGCATTCAGTGTGCCCGATGTACACAACCTCTGATTTTTGTCGTCTCTGAAACATTCAGTTACCAAAGCTTTGTATAATTTATTAGGAGCAACAGTGAAGAGGAGAACGTTTTTAAGGTATACAACGACGTTGATGACAAAAAAAATTACTGTCCAATCTGTTGCCAGCTTGACCCTGCGTTGTGCAGTCACAGGACGCAGCAGAAGATTTGTCCTCGTGCTCTTAGCTATGATATACGACATGTCACTAGAGTGCAGGTTTCCCGACAACTTTCAAACCTTCTTGATAGTGAAGCCTATTTTCATAATGCAAGCTTCGCATACTACAAGCTTCGCATGTAGTAGTAACTACATATAGGAACACGAAATATTTTAATAAATTGCAATACCCTCCTGCAAGAAGAAGAATGGCGATTTGGGCTAGTTGGTTTGAATTCCTCCTCCTGCAAGATGGAGTTGTCGGTTTTTTTGTATCGAGAAGCATTTGGTCTTCGATATCAAATGTACCATCGACATACTGTATAGAAATGTTAGCTCAAGGTAATATAGCTCCTGAGAACATCGGTAAGAAGGCAAAAAAAGCGGTGCTTTTTCACTGAAAAATATGAGCCTTGATGCACAGTGAATCAGTTTTTTTTTTTGTGGGGGGGGGGGGCGTTGTTAATCTATAGAATACAACTGTAGTTTTTTAGATGGAATAAGAAATGTAAGCGGTCCTGCATTAGTAAAATGACACGTAGTTGTACCCTTGGCTGGAACGTTATTTTTTCAAACACTTTTAAAGGGCACTTTCATAAATTACAAATGACCTACACATCAGAAAAAAAGAATATTAACACGAAAATTATTGCCTTGTTGAACAATCTTAGCATGATTCGAAATGCGCACACCTTTGTTACTTTGGCATTGTTTATGGCCTACCCCAGGAACAGGCATATGAAAGCTTCTCTTTCTACTGATGCTTACCTGTCGCATCTTGGCAATTTACAACAAAAAATCTTTCACACAGGAAGTAGAAGGCTTCAACTCATTCCAATCTTACATGATATAACTTTTACCTGAAATTCAGTCATGCGGCTTCACGGTGTTGGAAAATCTCGAAAGCACCAGCATTATCTCTCGCTTATTGAGAGCTTCAAAGCGTACGATGAATTTATTCTGTTCAGAAATACTTTGTCCAGCTTAGAAATTACAACAGCTACTGAATCATCAAGTTCATAATGTCCAAGAAAGGAGATTTTTTGGCCTAACAGTTGCAGATCGAGCTATAAATATTAGGTGCCATACATTATAGTCTTCATCACATACTCTTCAACTGACAATTGGGTACATACAATTGATGTTTTTAGGTTCTTGTGTAAGTGATATAAGATACGCATCAACCTGAAGCTTCCAGAGTTTATGAAAAGTGAAACACTTCACAACGAGAAATCTTGAAATTTCATGCTGAAGCGCTTCGCTAAAAATAAAGCAGCATACCATTTTATATTGCAGTTAACCCTTAACGTTGCTGCCAAATTATCAAGTTTGTGGTTAGGTGCACTCCACTTGTGACTGGCCCGCTATACATACATCTATGAAATATAGGTACAAACGAAATTACGGATCGTACGATTGTATCTGACTAATACTTGGGCACGGTCAGTGACAGTCGTGACGTAATCAATGTGAAGCTACGCTGCAATCTAAAACCAATCTGGGTGTCCTTCTCAAAATCGCTGTCCAACCACTTTTAGAGAGCGAAACTTTCCATGTTAGGCATCCGTCTTTTTCGACGCATTGCACGTGTGACTAAACGCAATTATGCCTTTTCACTTACCGCTGTTTTTATTGACTGCCACAAAGTTGGGTTACTGCCACAAAAACTTAGACAAAAGCTCATTTCTTGCACTCAACTTGATGGAACAACCTATTTCAAACCCATTCTACCACACGGTGCATTCCTGTTAATCTCACTACAATGCTCGCTTCACAATCACGTGCAAGATCATCCATTGCACTTAAGAATTTTTCGTACAAATTTTACAATACTCAGGAACTGAAACTGTGTGAATGCAGCAATATTGAAAAAGAACTCACCACTGGTGGCGCAGCGGACCATTTGATCGTAACCAGTCTGCGAAAATAATATTACCAAATATATCAATTTCATAATTGAGTATTTACAAGTGAAATAAGATGTTGCGACGAGATAACCGAGCGTTAAATTTAGAAAAAAAGTTGAGCTTGCTTAAGTTGAAAATTCCCCGCATGAGAGAATTTGGAAATTTCAGAGTTGTTTACTAATCTACGCCAGCTCCCTTGTTATTTTGTTACAAATTTAGCGTAAAGCCTTATGTTCTGTTAGACATAGTTGGCGACAGGATTATATAGTCGCAGGAGTGCAATTTTTTCTCATTTGCTCACATAATCACAATTCATTGTCTCTTTTAACGTTAACGCGAGTAAGTTTCGACGGTTGATATTTCAGCTAACACATTCAGCAACGAAATGTTAAAATGAAAAGCGCCGAACATTTAGTCATACCTTTTTACTTGACAAAGAGAACCTTGCTACGAAATTATAATTTACGACAACTTGCATGAAAGGTTGAATTTACTGCTTCCGTTTCATTTAAACGTGACCACATTACTGTGAGATCCTCAAAGGGAATAAAGCATTTTCTTAATTTGAATTCTCGCTTTCGCTACGACGCAAAAATAAGTGGACGCTTTTACAATGAAATAAAAATGCTCATTCAAATGAAGGAGGGTTTTTTTAAAGCAGCTTAGTGGGGTGCCTTACACAAATCTCAGCTACCAGCCATGCCCTGTCGAAGAGTGCCACTTGGGCTTGCTTTACACTGACCAGGAGCGACTGATTGATTGATATTGTTACGGATAAATATAGCACCTGGTACTATATAAACTCTTTATTTAGGGCAAACTTGTGCCCGTAAACTGAAAGCTAAAAATGGTCAGCCAAGAATGCCTCTTGCTCGCTGACTCCAACTTCGTCGATCTCTTCCTCTGCCCCTCGAGTCTCGTGCCGGTCCCGTGGCGTAGCATCGTGGCGCGTGCAGGACGGTGTTCCATGGCGCGACTTTCTTGCTACTTGCTTGGCGGCTTTTACGAACGCGAATTGTGGCAGCGTCTTCTGCGATGTTCAAGCTGTGTCCCCCTCCTAGCACGCATCGCCCCAATGCGTAAATCCGGCTGACAGTTTCTAAACAATAGGACTTGTCCTTGTGTTAGATGACGTGAGTCAGTTCACTTGTTGAGTTCCTGTGGTAGTACGGTTTCATTCGTACTACGTGTACAACTTCCGGGAGATTCTGGCGTCGTGTTGTGCATACTTGACCTTCAGGGATCACTTCATAGTTTAATGGCCCTAGCTGACGAAGAACCCTGTAAGGGCGAAAATAGCGCCGCATAAGCTTTTCTGATAGGCCACGTGCACGTACAGGCGTCCAGACCCACACTTGGTCTTCAGGGGAGTACTGAACATCCCTTCGTCTTAGATTGTAACGGTGCGCGTCGACGTCCTGCTGTTGAATGATGCAGTTCCGTGCTAGTTGTCGCGCCTCTTCTGCCCTTTCTACATATTCGCTTATGTCAGGGTCCTCTTCATTCGTGCTGTTGACAGGCAGCATCGCGTCTAATGTCGTTATTACTGTCCGACCATAAACAAGTTTAAATGGCGTGAAGTGGGTTGTCTCTTGTACCGCGGTATTGTATGCAAATGTAGCATACGGGAATATGGTGTCCCAAGTCCGATGCGCGACGTCCACATACATCGCGACTATGTCAGCAAGCGTCCTGTTCAGTCTTTCAGTTAACCCGCTAGTTTGCGGATGGTATGCGGTAGTTCTTCTGTGGTCGGTGTGCGTTAACTTCATGACAGACTGTACTAGCCTGGCAGTGAACGCAGTTCCTTTGTCAGTTATAAGAACTTTAGGTGCGCCATGTCGCAGCACTATCTGGGTCACAAAAAACTGAGCCACTTCATTTGCCGTTCCTTTTGTGAGAGATGACGTCTCGGCATACCGGGTCATGTAGTCGGTTGCTACAACTATCCAGCGCTTCCCAAACGATGACATAGGAAATGGTCCTACCAAATCCATTCCGACCTGCTCAAACGGGATTTTCGGTGGCTCTATCGGTTTCAAAAGACCTGCTGGTTTTAGGGGTAGTACTCTGCGTCTTTGGCACTCTCGACATGATCTTACGTAATGCTGTACTGAATCCATCAATTTCAGCCAGTAATATCTCTGGTGGACTCTTCCCAAAGTCCTACTAATGCCCAAGTGACCTGCCGATGGGTCATCATGACACGCTTCTAAAATTTCCGCTCGCAGTGATGATGGTATCAGCAGTAGGAACGTTTCACCGGTGTGATGAAAGTTTCTCTTGTAGAGAACGTTGTTGCGGAGGACGTAGGAACGTAGTCCACGGACGAAAACTCGCGGTACTTCGACTTGCTGCCCCTCTGAGTATTGAAGGCGTCTTCTTGCTCTTGGTGCCAGATAAATGGTACACCTTCCTTCGTAAGCCGTGTCAGTGGTTCCGAAATCTTGGAGAAGTTTTCAACGAAGCGCCTATAGTAGGCACAAAGCCCCAGGAAACGTCGCATAGCTTTTTTGTCGCTTGGCCTTGGGAAATTTTCAACCGCAGTGATTTTATCCGGATCTGGGCGGACACCGTGAGAACTGACAATGTGCCCGAGGAACCGAAGCTCCCGGAATCCAAAGTGGCACTTTTCGGGTTTTATCGTAAGTGCAGCCATACGAATAGCGTCCAGTACCATTCTCAATCTCTGTACGTTCTGCTCGAACGTAGTGGAAAAAATTACTACGTCATCAAGATAGACAAGACATGACTGCCATTTGAGGCCGGAGAGCACAGTGTCCATCATCCTCTGGAAGGTAGCGGGAGCAGAACACAAACCAAATGGAAGTACTTTGAACTCGTAGAGTCCGTCGGGTGTCACAAACGCCGTCTTTTCCCAATCTCGTTCGTCGACTTCTATTTGCCAGTACCCGCTATTTAGAACCAACGATGAAAAAAGTGAGCCTTGCGTAGTTTGTGCAACGTATCGTCGACTCGTTGGAGTGGGTACACATGTCGCTTCGTGACGAGGTTGAGTTTTCTGTAATCAACACAGAACCGCATGGTGTTGTCCTTCTTCTTCACCAGTACTACCAGCGATGCCCATGGGCTTTTGGAGGGCTGTATGACATCGTCGTCGAGCATCTCCTGTATTTGCTTCTTTATCGCCTCTTTTTCTTTCGGGGCTACTCGGTATGGATGCTGACATACTGGTCTAACATACCCTTCGATTACAATGCGGTGCTTTGCTATAGGTGTACGTCCGACTTTCGATGAAGAGGAAAAACACTCTGCGAATTCCTTGATAAACTCCACAATCTGGTCTTTCTGCAGAGATGAAAGCTCTCTGTCAATATCTATTTTCTCGAAGACACTGTCCACTGTTGAGGGCGTTGTGGGTACTTTTCCTATGATGCAAACATCTGAGACTTGTACGTAGTCATGAAGTGATGCTATGGCTGCTCCCTTCGCCACGTGCTGTACCTCGTTGGTAAAGTTAGTCAATAGCACATCAGTATATCCGTTCCGCAGGTTCACTAGACCTCTCGCCACGCGTATCCCCTTTGTGAGTAGCAGTTCGATATTTCCATCAGCTAGTCCGGCATATTCACAAAAAACGTCGCTTTACACAGAAACTGTCACGCTGCTACGTGGTGGCACTGTCACACCTTCATCCACAATACGAAGAGACGAAACAATTGGTTGCTACGCATGACACACGGCAACAGCGTTCTCTGTAGAGAAAGAAGCTTGGGATTTCTGCAAGTCGATGATGGCACTGTTCGCTTGCAAGAAGTCGATGCCCAGAATTGCCTCACGGAAACATTCGGGGAGAACAATAAAACTGCAGACGTACACATGGCCTCTTATTCCCACTCTCGCTGTGCACATTCCTATGGGGCTGACTAAATGCCCTCCGGCGGTGCGTATCTGCGGTCCGGTCCAATGAGTGAGCACTTTCTTCAGCTTCTTTGCGAGCATGCTACTTATTACTGAGTAGTCTGCACCTGTGTCTATTACCGCTATGGTTTCAACGTCGTCAATTCTGACTTGTAGCTCGGATGTCACGTCACCATTACTGCGCTTGTCCGTCATTGTGTCAGTGTCGTCGTCTGATCCGGTTAGTGATGGAGGGTTTTCAGTTTTCCGAAAATCAGCGGCCCTGCCTCCACAGGTCGCTGGTTCTAGTTTTCCCGTCGCAGGGTTGGTGAACGACGCCTCGGGAAAGTAGTTGATGGTTGTGGACTCGGCGACCTATTACGCATTGGTGCAATCGACCGCGATTCATGTCACTGAGTGTTTGGATATGCATAGCGCGAAGATAAATATTCTTCGATTTCGTAAGGGCGCTCACCGTTACGAAGGCAGGGTGCATTCACTGGGAAGCCACGTAGCCCGACCCGACGGTAGTGGCATGTCCGATAAGGATGACCTGCCTCCCCACAGTGGTAGCAGAGGGGCCGCCGGTCTGCCGTGCGCCATACATCACTTTTGCGGGGTCTCGCTTCTGACATCGGCGGTGGCGTACTGCGAGAAAAGGTCAGTGGCCTAACGGGAGCTTGTGCAAAGCTCGGGCGTCTCATGTCTTGCCGTACGACTTGCGCGTACGACAGCTGTGGCTGAGGTTCCAGTTGCGTGTGGTGTGGCACCTGAGGCTGCGGTTGAATAATTGCTTGCCGCACTTTTTCACGTACAACGTCCGCGATTGAGGGCATCGCTGGATGATTTTGGGAGAGTTGCAGTTTCTGGAGCTCCTCTTTATCAATAGCCCCCACCATTTCCCGGAGGACGTCAACGTTGGTGGGGAGGGTTGTTGACTCCGCCCTGACTGAAGAGACGCTGAAGTCTCTGTTGTACAGTCGCGCACGTTGTTGTAGTGTCCTTTTCATGGTCGTTGCCTCGGACCGGAACTCCGCCACAGTTCGCAGTGGATTACGCACCAGGCGTGAAAAAATCTCTTCTTTTACTCCGCGCATTAGGTGCCGCAACTTCTCTTCGGCCATGTTTTGGTCGGCTCGGCGGAAGAGCCGCGACATGTCTTCTATGTACATGGCCACGATCTCGTTATTCCGTTGGTTCCTTGCCTAAAGAGTAGCCTCTGCCTTCTCTTTGCGGTCCGTGTTCGAATAGGTTGCGATTAGCTCTCATCGGAAGTCGTCCCACGACAGCAAGGACGCTTCGTGGTTCTGAAACCACGTACGTGCGAATCTTGCAGCGCGACGTAAACGTAACGAAGTTTTCGGGCTTCGTCCCAACCATTCAATCGTGCAACGCGCTCGAAGCCTTCAAGCCAGTCCTCGGCATCTTCAAAGGTCTCACCGTGAAAGACCTCTGGTGTACGTGGCGAATCTACAATGAGGTGAGATGGAGATGGCATCGACAGGGTGGCCATCGCAGTGACGCTTGTGCTTGAGGTCTCGACAGGTCTTGATGGGTCAATTAGGGGGCCAAACTCGGGCTGCTCACCACGTAGTCGGCGACTCGTGCGTTGGTGCACAGGTGTCAATTCTGCTGGCTCCAATCTTCTGGGATCTGGGCTCCTCTCCATTGCCTGTGGTGGGCTTGGAATCATACCCAGCACCTCCACCAGATTGTTACGGATAAATATAGCACCTGGTACTATATAAACTCTTTATTTAGGGCGAACTTTTGCCCGTAAACTCAAAGCTAAAAATGGTCAGCCAAGAATGCCTCTTGCTCCCTGACTCCAACTTCGTCGGTATCTTCCTCTGCCCCTCGAGTCTCGTGCCGGTCCCGTGGCGTAGCATCGTGGCCCGTGCAGGACGGTGTTCCATGGCGCGGCTTTCTTGCTACTTGCTTGGCGGTTTTTACGAACGCGAATTGTGGCAGCGTCTTCTGTGATGTTCGAGCTGTGGCATTATGTGGAGTTTAACGTCCCAAAACCACTGTATGATTATGGTAGACGCCGTAGTGGAGGGATCCGGAAATTTCGACCTCCTGGGGTTCGACCAGGAGCGACTTCTTCTGTTGAATTCTGAACTGGGGTGCCAAAATCTGAGGCATGTTGAAGGTGGGCGGACTTCGTTTGCATTACTACGTATAAAAACTACCATTAGGTGAGGTCATGTTCGAGCTGTTGATAAGATAATAATCCTGACGAAGGAGCAAATAAAATCAGGATACGCTTTACCGAGATGAATCTCTTTTAAATAATATGTTACATTTTTTTACGAGTGTGGTCGTTTTTGCAAGCGTAATTCCAGTTACCAAAATTGGTGACCACCAAATTCATCAGGGCATCCTGCAGATGAGTTAAAGAGATGGAAGCAATACTGCTTCTTAGCAAGATTTAGGTGTTTTCTGACATAGTTATTTTTATTTGTAATTATTTCCTATCCCTAAGCAGTTCCTGATTGTGTGCAATCACGTTCTCACTGACTGTAACGGCACAGCCCATGTTTCCTAATACATTATATTGCCTTTTCAGATCCACAGAGAGAGCTGTACAGATTAGAAGATATAGCCACGTGTTCTTTGCACTATCCACGTGGCACTCTGCTGTCGCTGATGTGGTGTGATGAGCTATTGAGGTGTTACCGATATTCATGCACAAGCATGACTGTCTTTCTCGAGCAATGAGGGTAAAGATAGAGACATGGTAAATAAACCTAGTGATCGACTCTCTAAAACATGCAGTGGGATGAAAGAAAGTAGACTGCCAAGAACAGCGCTGGAAATGCCACACAGGAATAAAGCTCTTTTTGAATGTTACACTTTCTTAACGCATATCGAACATTTCAATAAAAGTTTCCAGGACGCCTTCCTGCATGACATTGAAGAGCAAAAGCATATGTTGGCGACAAGCAAAATGCAGAGACAGGATTGGCTCTGTCTCATGATTAGCTAGATGAATTTCTCGGCTCCATCAGATTTGTGTAAATATGATTACTCCCAAGACGTCAGAAGTGTCTATTCCTGTGTAGATGATGAGAGGCAGTAGATTATTGGTTCTAGAACTCAGATCCTCTAAAATAAATGCTTGCCAGAGCCACGAAGTCGCGTCACTTTAGAAAAACCTCCATTATTTATGCGGTAATGCCATAGTTGCTTTGCCTTGAAGAAATATCTCTGGTGAGCCGCACATTGGCTTTATTTTCGGTTGTCATGAATTCGCGACAAATCTGAAGGTATGAATTAAAATTTCATTTTATGTAGTACAATTCCAGAAATAAGTGAATGTCAGTATTTAGAGTTGAAAAATGAAAAGAGACGTATTTTTTTTTCTTGGGGTGCTTTCATAACTCATGCATGAAAGAGTTGACAGCTCGTTAAGAAGCCTATGATAAGATCACGCTCATGTCACAAGTACCTCAGTTTTTGTTCTAATATACATGAGCTGCTATGCGCAATGCGACATGTATCAATGTCGACGTGTTTTAACCTCTTCATGACACTGTGGACATTTGACGAACATGTTCTGAGCCGTAGTTTGCAGTGTGAGTGTCACTTCTTTATCGCTTGCACTTGCTTGCCCAAAGAAAGGCTTCAGTCCTTGCCGCTGCTTGATATTTCCGTTCTGCACACGAACAAGAGCTTGACAATAGAACCGCAACACTTAGTTCAATTAAACTAAGTACAGAAGAGATAAATGCCCGTCAGTTTAGAAGTAAGAAGGAGCAGTACGAACTTTAATAGTAATGTTTCTCTCGTCCTACTAAACTAATACTACTGTCGCAGTTACTCTCTTTTCACTGTGACCGTGCATCCTTGACCAAAGAAACGCTGTTAGTTGGCATGAAAACGTCGAAATGTTGGCAGATACCATTCCTTTTATGATAATTAACTGCATGGATAATCTTACGTTAAGTACATAGCGTTGTCGTCATATTATATTTTTTATAACCTTGTGTTTTTGCACGGGTACTCGCTGATAGCCCTCACAGAGAGGTCTAGCTGTTCACCAAGAGTGTTCACTCGAACGTTGCGAGTGGTGGACAGGGTGGAATGAGAGGTGACATGAGGTAAGCGTGTGGAAGGCGAGAGAGAGAGCATGACGTCACCGTTAAGCGATGGAAGGCGTGACGTATTTGGCACCTACGGCGAGGGAGCGCGGTGTGGTACGTTGCCATGGAGACACGGATGGACAGCGTTACACAGGTTTGTAAAAGAGCTGCTTCGTGTCTAAAAATTGCACATAACTCTCTGAAGGTAACTGGTACCACGCATGTACGAAGAATGATAAAGGATGGCATAGTGAATGATTGCCTACTAGTAAAAGCTTATTTGTTTACTTAAAAGTACTGTCAATCCTCTATTGAGGGTGATTGCGGGAAAAGTAGGACACACTGCACAAGCAAATTAGGGACATAACTATACATCTCACACTGATAAACCAGATATACATATTGTTAAGGGAAGAAGACTGACTCAGAGGGGTAGTCACCGATGTATTTACAGCCGGTTAGGCGAGCAGCGCCAGCCACACAGCTTAGCTCGCGCCAGTCTATCTGCTTTGTCTTCTTCAGCTCCATGCACTGGCACGTAGCATGCCACCGGCAGCGGAGGCACCGTCCCGGTGCTTTAAAGGTCGTTATCTGATGCATTATTGTAGGGCTTGATCCGCGAGACGTGTACTGGGCCGAAGTAGATGATGATGGACAGATGGGGCTGATCTCGTTGGTGACAGGTGTTGACGCAATATACGGTAGGGTCCCGTGCAATGAGATAGAAGTTTTTCGTATAGGCCCAGCCGACGATGAGGGGACCAGAGTAAAACGAGGGTACCGGGAGCGAAATGTACGTCTCTATGTTCCGCATCGTACCGAAGGCATTGGTTAGTTTGCGATGCCATCAGCCGAGCGCGAGCAAGCTGATGGGCATGATCGGCTCGCGCAATCGCGTCACGGGCATACTCGCTGGTGGACGAGGTCTGAGCTGAAGTGACTGTGTTCAGTGCTAAAGTAGGCTCTCTTCCATACAATAAGTAGAACGGCGAAAAGCCCGCTGTGTCGTGACGGGATGAATTATACGCGAAAGTTGCGTAGGGTAAGGCAAGGTTCAGTCTCAGTGGTCGGGCGACACGTACATAGCGAGCATATTTGTTAAAGTGCGGTTGAATCGTTTCGTGAGGCCGTTTGTTTGAGGGTGGTAAGTGGTTGTCAGTGTGTGTTGCGTGGAACAAGAACGCAGAATGTCAGCGATGACTTGGGATAGAAATGTACGGCCACGGTTTGTGAAAAGCTGTCTCGGAGCACCGTGAAGCAATATAACGTCCCGTAACGAGAAGTCAACGATGTCGGTTGCCCAGCTGGTCGGTAGAGCTTGCGTAATAGCGTAGCGTGTAGCGTAGTCTGTAATAACGGCTATCCATTTGTTTCCCAATGTTGATGTGGGAAAAGGACCAAGCAGGTCTAACCCAACACGGTAAAATGGTTTCGAGGGTATGTCAATTAGTTGAAGATGGCCAGCTGGTAGCAGTGACAGTGTTTCAAGACGTTGGCATAGGTCACACAAGGCAACGTATCGGCGTACCGAAAGAGCACGGCCTGGCCAGAAAAAACGGCGCCGGACGCGCTCGTACGTGCGAAATAAGCCAAGGTGTCCGGCTATGGGAGCGTCGTGAAGTTCGGCGAGAACACAGCGGCGCAAATGCTTAGGCACAACAATGAGAAGGTCGGGCCCGTCTGGTCGGAAATTGCGACGGTATAGCACACCATTTTGATTGACAAAGTAGGGGACGGAAGCATTATTTGTGGAGGATTCCATGCGGCTATTGATGTCAAGCAGCTCTGGATCACGCTTCTTTTCTTCCCCAATATTAAGGAAGTCGGACACTCACAAGGTAGAGTTCCCCGTGGGCTCCGCAGTGTCCTCAGGATCGTCGACACGGTACCGGGAGATACAATCGGCATCATGGTGTAGACGGCCAGATTTGTAGACCGCCGAATAAAAAAACTCTTGCAGGTGCAAAGCCCAGCGACCAAGGCGGCCTGATGGATCTTTCAGAGAGTTGAGCCAGTAGAGCGCGTGGTGGTCGGTAACTAGCGAAAATGGGCGTCCGTATAGATAAGGTCACAATTTCGCCACCGCCCATACAAAAATCAAGCACCCACACTCTGTGATCGAACAGTAACGTTCAGGTGCGGATAGGAGGCGGCTGGCATATGCAATAACGCAATCATGGCCATGTTGTTTTGAGGCAGCACTGCACCAATGCCATGCCCACTTGCATTTGTACGGATTTCCGTAGGGGCAGCAGGGTTGAAGTGTGCCAGAATCGGAGGGGTAGTGAGAAGAGCGACGAGAGTCGAGAACGCAGAAGCCTCTTCGGAGCCCCATGAAAACGCGACTTATTTTTTGAGGAGCTGCGTAAGCGGCCTCGCTATTTGCGCAAAATTTTTCACGAAGCGTCGGAAGTAGGAGCATAGTCCGATCAAGCTGCGTACATTCTTCGCAGCTCGTGGTACAGGAAAGTTTTTGACGGCGCTCATTTTTGATGGGTCTGGTTGTACACCGTTGGCCTCTACTAAATGGCCAAGCACTGTGATTTGATGGTGTCCGAAGCGACATTTCGACGAATTGAGCTGCAGGCCAGCGTGACGGAAGATTTCCAGGATGGCTGATAGGCGCTCTATGTGAGTGTCAAATGTTGGTAAAAAGACGATGACGTCGTCCGAGTAGCACAAACAGGTGGACCATTTGAATCCTCTAAGCAGGGAGTTCATCATTCATTCGAAGGTGGCTGGAGCGTTACAAAGGACCAAGGGCATGACCTTGAACTGATATAGGCCATCGGGGGTGATGAATGCCGTCTTTTCACGGTCCATTTCATCTACCTCTATGTGCGAGTAGCCGGAACGAAGGTCTATGGAGGAAAAATAGTGGGACCCGTAGAGGCAATCAAGCGCATCATCTATTTGTGGCAGAGGGTAGACGTCTTTTTTGGTAATTTTGTTTAGGTGTCGATAATCCACGCAGAAACACTATGCACCGTCTTTCTTGTGGACTAGGACTACAGGAGAAACCCAAGGACTCCAGGATGGCTCAATGATGTCCTTGGCGAGCATTTTGTCGACCTCACTTTGGATGCTGTGACGCTCGGCCACTGATACCCGATATGGACGCCTATGAATAGGGTGCTCATTACGAGTGTTTATGCGGTGGCTCATACCGGTAGCTTTCTCCAACGAACGGCCGCTGATGTCAAAAACGTCGATGTAGGACAGCAGAATCCGGTGGAGCTCATCAGTCTGCTGCGGCATTAAGTTGGAAGCGATCATCGAAGTAATAGCGCTGTCGGACCAAGTGGCAGATTGATGTTGAGCGTGGGGGTCAGAAGGGGCGGCCATTGCGAAAACATCTACCGCTTTGTCTTCTAAGGTGCAGAGCAACGCCAAAGAGATCCCTTGTGGCAAAACTTGAGGAGTCAAGCTAAAGTTTACAACTGGGAGGCAAGTAGAATTTCCTGCGACGGACAGAATGGTGTGCGCTAATGTAATGCCACGGCTTATGAGGACATCGGTGATAGGGGTCAGAACATAGTCACCGTCGGGAACTGGTGGTATTGAGACGAGCTCTATGTAAGTCAGTGTCTGTGGAGAGAGGCGCGCGTGTCCCGTTGTGCAGAGGTGACTCGGCCATTGTGTGAGAGGTTCTGTGGCGGGCAAGTGTAGACGGAGCGTACTGGTCGAACAGTCTATGAGGGCAGAATGCGCGTACAAAAAGTCGAGACCTAAGATTACGTCGTGGGGGCATTTATCAAGGACGGTGAAGAGAACAACTGTGTGTCGATCCGCAATGCTCACACGAGCAGAGCACATTCCACCGATGGATGCTATTCCACCATCTGCAACACGGACGAACTGAGTGGTCGCAGGTGTGAGAACCTCCTTGAGCTTGCGGCGAAAATCACTCGTCATCACGGAAAGTTGGGCGCCGATGTCGACAAGAGCAGTGACATGTACGCCGTCTACTTGTACGTCTATGAGGTTCCGTTTTGTCCGTATCGTCAAGAGGATTTTTGGTCAATCCGAGCGATGCAGCGCCACCTCCGGGGGCTGCAACGCTTAGTTTTCTGTCGGGGAACCTCGTGGGAAGGCGGGGGAAGATGGTCGGCGGGGCTATAGAGAACGAGACTGGCGACGTTGGAGGGATGGAGAGCGGGAGTAGCGGTGTTAAGAAGCAGGTTCCTGGGCAAAATGGTCGCGGCTGGTCTCATGGCGATAGGCAGGACATGCGTAGAAGGGACGAGAGGACGGTTATGCAGGAGGACCCCAGCGACTTCTGCAATGGAGAGAAATGTGCCCGATTCTGTGACACGAGAAGCATATCGGCTTATCATCGTGTGTTCGCCATGACGGATTACGGAACGTTGAGGGAGAGCTGGTCGGGAGGGGACGTGCAGGCGTGTATCGGGGCTGGTAGTCGGTGCGGGGAGGCGGTGAGATGGAGTGAATTCCCAAGCTGGCGATTTCCTGCTGGACGACTACTTGAATGAGAGGCAACGTAATTGGCGGAGAAGTGTCAGGGGACGTTGGTCCCACCTTTGCTGGAGCAGCCGCTTCAAGCTCCCGCCTGACGATTCGCGTCAAGTTGTCACAAGTGTCTGGTGGATGATATGTGTAGAGACACGAGGACGTCGCAGTGGTGTTCGGGAGGCGCTGGAACTGATGGGAGATGCGTCTGCTTTCAGCTTGCTGAAACCGGCGGCATTCTTGAATGATCGCATCAACAGATCACGCATTTTTGAATACCAACATGTTGAACGCATCGTCGGCGATACTGTTTAAGATATGCGCAACTTTTTGAGTTTCAGACATATTTTCGTCAGCTTGGCGGCATAGTGAAAAGACAGCGTGAATATAACCGATGTAGGGTTCCGTGGAAGACTGTGCGCGAGTCGACAACTCATTTTTCGCAGCTTCACGACGACCAGAGGTGTTGCCAAAAGCTCACAGATCTTTGCCTTGAAGCTGTCCCAGCTTGTTATGTCATGCTCGTAGTTATCAAACCAAACACGAGGGGTTCCGTCGAGATAAAAGATGACGTTTGCGAGCATAAGAGTGGGATTCCACCTGTAAGTGGCGCTGACGCGTTAGTAGAGGCATAGCCAGTGTTCGACGTCAAAACCCTCGCTGCCCGAAAACACGCCGGGGTCTTTGAGCGCGGGAAGCGTCACGAAAGTTGTTGCGGGCGCTGGGTTGACAGGTCGGGCAGAAGGGGGAGTGACCGGAGAGGATGTAGCCGAGTTTTGAGTGGTCATGTTGTAAGCCGCGAGGGAGCGTCCGCTTCGGAGTTCCGTGGCGAGGACGGGGATCGCACAACTCCACCAAATATGTTACGGGAAGCAGACTGACTCAGAGGGGTAGTCACCAATGTATTTACAGCTGGTTAGGCGAGCAGCGCCAGCCACACAGATTAGCTCGCTTCAGTCTATCTGCTTCGTCTTCTTCAGCTCCATGCACTGGCACGTGGCAATATATACAAATTCGTGAAAGCTCTGCATTCTGAACGAAAAACGAAAAACACATACCCTGATTCGCAATGCAACATATAACAATCGCAATAATTTTTACAATAAATCACATAAATGTAAATCAAGTAAGAGCACAAGTTTATATACATCAGCTGCATTGACTATGTTACTCAGTAACCCTTTCCAATCTTCCATGACATCGAGGAAGAAAGTATAACGGTACGCCTTAGTTCGCGAAAAATAAGGTTGCAGTACTCTTGTGTGGTTTTCCCTTTCACTTCGTTTTCCAGGTTGATGTGTGTAGTAATTTTTGGTAATTTTTAACTCATATCCCATTACTGAAAAAGAAACTTTAATCTATTTTCACGTCCGTGCTTGCAGAGCGTCTCCAGCTCACAGTGTTGTAGCATTTCTGTGACTGAGTCGTTCTGCTTGTATCTCGAGCACATGAAACGAGCCGCAAGCCATTGTATGAGTTCATTATTATTTACCAGCACTTTTTGATTGGGACTCCACACAATAGTGGCATATTCCAGTATTGGCCGTATAAAGTTTTAAAAGCAAGAAGCTTGAAGTTCATACTTGCACCCTACAGTTTTGTATTAGTTATATTTTTTGGAAAGCCCTGGACCAAACAACATTAATATGTGCGTGCGACTTTAAGTTTGCGTTATTGTGCGACCGAGGTACTTGAACACCCTAACTGTTAACATGGTGTGATCCCCGATACAATATTCAAATGAAATTATCGTTTTTCTCATTGAAATGTGGGTAACGGTAGATTTCAAATCAATTATTTCAATTTCCGAAGCTTCAGACCATGAGTGTAATTCCTTTAGACAATCGGCAATGTTCAACTGGTCCTTCCTACAAGTCACACACGCGGAAATTAAACAATTATTTACAAACATTTTGACCTTACATGGGGTTTTTCTATATGTGCGATATCGTAGACATATATCAGAAACAATAAACAGCCAAGAACGAAGCCTTGTGGAACTACAGAAAACAATTCCAGTGAGCTAGACATAGAGCTCTCAATTTTCACGAATTGCTTCTTTTCGTTGAGGTACGCCTAAATCCAATTGAGTAAATGGTAACTGAGTCCAGCACAGCGAAGCTTATGCAGTGTTCTGTCGTGAGGTACCTTATCAAAGTAGGGTTGACAGGCGGGCTAGTTGGTACAAATTAATAATGAAATAATTAGAAGCGCAAACTTACGGGACACAAGAGAAGAGCTTGTTTGTCTCATCTCTTGAGTCCTGTCGGTTTGCGCTTCCAATTATTCCATTATGACCTTATCGAAGGCCTTAGCGTAATCTATGCAGGTGAAATCAATTTGTTTATTCGTATTGTCACGGGGTCATGACGTGGCCGAAAAGAGGATACTTTGTGTTGAGATTTAACAGTTTTTTTGCGCGAACCTGTGCCCGGCAAACGAAAAGTCCGATTATGTAGCAGTCTTGCACAGATAGCAGTGAACGGAGCGTCGGCCGTCGATCAACTACTGACAAGCGGCGAAGTGCGTCGGCATTTATACTCTTGCCATCGAATGTTCTAGCGTTATCGCTGGCGGTGGCGTAGGTTCCAGAATAATCTGTAGAGTTCGCAGAGTGGCCGTGATCATACCAAATGATCTACTAAAGTCCGGAAGTTTCTCGACAACTGCACGCACGCTTTGTGCTGACAATTGTGTAGTGTTTTGGGGCGATAACAAAACTTGAGAAATGGAACGTGGCGTTTCCCTCCTCTTAAAAAGGCATCGTACCAATGCTTTACCTAAGGATGAAGGTACAACAATAATGCAAGAAAATACAATGAATAAATTACGATACAATATTAATACAAAAAAACACCGTTGCAGTTTGTTAACGCGCATGAAACGGCTTGAGGCGTGCGACATGGACGATTTCAGGTCGCGATCGGCGTCGTTGAGAGTTCGTGTTGCCGTCGGGGACAACCTCGTAATCAAGTGGGCTGAGACGTCGAACCACCCTGTACGGTCCGAAGTACCGTCGACGAAGCTTTTCACTTAGTCCACATCGGCGTATTGGCGTCCACACCCAAACACGTTCAACGGGCTCGTATTCCATGAAGCGTCGTTGAAGATTGTAACGGCGGCTGTCCGTCGTCGGTTGATTCTTGATACGGAGACACGGGAAATGTCGGGAATCTTCGGCTCGTTGAAGGTACTCACTCACAATGAGGTTTTCTTCGTCGGTGACGTTGGGTAACATGGCATCAAGCGTCGTTGCCGGGCTCCTTCTATAGACCAATTTGTATGGAGATATCTGCGTCGTCTCCTGCACCGCCGTGTTGTATGCGAAGGTCACGTACGGAAGAATGGCTTCCCAGGTCTTGTGTTCGACATCTACGTATATTGTCAGCATGTCGGCCATCGTCTTGTTTAGCTGCTCGGTGAGGCCGTTGGTCTGCGGGTGGTACGCTGTCGTTCAGCGGTAGTTAGTCTGGCTGCATGTCAAGATTGCTTGAGTTTGGTCAGCAGTAAATGCCATTCCTCTGTCGGTGATGAGGACCTCTGGGGCGCCGTGAGGTAGGACGATATTTTTGACGAAGAAATTAGGTACCTCGGATGCACTGCCTTTTGGCAGGGCTGTTATCTCGGCGTAGCGGGTGAGGTAGTCGGTACCTACCACGATCCATTTGTTTTCGAAAGCCGACGCCGGGAACGGCCCCGGTAGGTCCGTACCAATCTGCTGTAAAGGTCGGCGAGGTGGTTCAATTGGCTGCAGAAGTCCCGCCGGCCTTGTCGGTGGTGTCTTGCGTCGTTGACAGTCCCGGCATGTCCTCACATAACGAGTGACGTCAGTGGTAAGACGTGGTCAATAGTACCTTTCTTGTATCCTTGCGAGCGTGCGAGAAACAACGAGGTGCCCTGCTGTCAGATCGTCGTGCAGGGCCTGCAGGAGTTCTGGTCGCAGAGATGAAGGCACCACAAGGAGGTACTTGGTTCGAAGCGATGAAAAGTTTTTCTTTTGGAGAACACCGTTTCGCAGGAAGAACGACGCAAGTGCCCGCTTGAATACCTTCGCGACTTCGGCGGTCCTGCCTTAGAGGTATTCTATTAGGGCCTTAAGTTCCGGGGTGGCCCGCTGTCGTTCAGCGAAGTCGTTGGACGTTATCGTTCCCAAGAAGTAGTCGTCATCCGGGTCGTCGGGTGGTGGTTGGTCGACAGGCGCACGAGAGAGACAGTCGGCGTTGGAGTGTTTCTTGCCGGACTTGTAAATGACAGTAATGTCATATTCTTGAAGTCTCAGGCTCCATCGTGCGAGGCGATCTGAAGGGTCCTTCAAGGTGGCTAGCCAACACAAGGCGTGGTGGTCGCTCACAACTTTGAAGGGCCTGCCGTAGAGGTAGGGGCGAAATTTCGACGTAGCCCTGATGATGGCGAAGCACAACGTTTCTGTTGTGGAATAATTGGCTTCTGCTTTGGATAGCGATCGGCTGGCGTAACTAAAAACATTTTTAAGTCCGTCAGCCCTCTGCACAAGAACGGCGCCAAGACCTACGCTGCTTGCGTAAGTGTGTATTTCTGTCTCGGCGAATTCGTCAAAATGAGCAAGTAACAGAGAAGTCTGAAGGCAATGTTTAAGCTCCTGGAAAGCGTGTTCCTGTGGCGTTTCCCACTTGAACTCCACGTCGGCCTTGGTAACGTTAGTGAGTGTATTGACGATGCGGGCGAAGTTTTTCACGAACCGCCTATAATAGGCGAACAGGCCCAGAATTCGGTGCACCGCCTTCTTGTCAGCGGGCGGCGGGAAGTCGGCGATGGCGGCTGTTTTCCGTGGATTGGGATGAACTCCAGAATTGGTAATCACTTCCCCAGAAACAAGAGCTCTTCGTACGCAAATGTCCACTTTTCTGGCTTCAATGTGAGTCCGGACGTCTTGATGGCTTGAAGTACAGCTTCAAGGCACCGAAGATGCTCGTCGAAACTCGAAGAAAACACGATGACGCCGTCTAAGTACACAAGGCAAGTCTGCCACTTCTATCCTGCCAGTACTGTATCCATAACGCGTTGAGCAAAGGCTGAAGGGCATCACCTCAAACTCGAAAAGGCCGTCTGGTGTTATAAACGCCGTCTTCTCTCGGTCTGGTTCGTCGACTTCGATTTGCCAATAGCCAGTCTTGAGGTCCACTGACGAAAAGTACTTGTCGGTATGGAGCCGATCAAGTGCGTCGTCTATTCGTGGAAGAGGATACACGTCATTTCTTGTGATTTTGTTCAGGCGGCGATAATCGACACAGAAACGTAGGGTCCCATCCTTTTTCTTCACTAACACTACGGGGGACGCCCATGGACTCTTGGACGGCTGGATGATGTCACACCGCAGCATTTCATCAACGTGTCTCTTCATGGCCTCACTTTCTCGCGTCGAAACCCTGTACGGACTCTGACGGAGTGGTCTCGCCTTTTCTTTGGTTATGATGCGATGTTTCGTTATTGGGGTCTGCCGAATTTTCGATTACGATCAAAAGCAATCTTCGTATTGCAGTAGCAGGGCCTTGAGCTGTTCTTGCTTATGGTTCGGAAGTCTGGGATTGATGTCGAAAGCTGTGGGAGGAGCTTGGTTCCTCTGCGCAGGTTCCGCAGAATCGGCGAGGGGGAAAGCACTGGCGGTGTCCACAATTTCTTCGACATATGCGACCGTTGTTCCTTTGTTCACATGTTTGTACTCATTGCTGAAATTCGTGAGCATAACCGTTGCTTTGCCTACCCGCAGTTCTGCAATTCCTCTTGCGACGCAAATATTTTGGGTGACCAACAGATGCTGACTGCCTTCGACGACGCCTTCAAGTCAGGTGATTTAGGAGCGCCGACTTAAATAATGATGCTTGAGCGAGGCGGAATGGTGACTTGTTCTTCCAGCACATTCAAGGCATGGTTTCCTGACGGCGTGCGCCGCGGTAGTGCTTCTTCAGTGAATAACGTTATAGACTGTGTTCTTAGGTTGATAACAGCACAATGGAGGCATAAGAAGTCCATGCCAAGGATGACATCTCTCGAGCGACGCTGTAGGACTACGAAGACTGTAGGATAAATACGGCCGTTAATGGTGACTCTCGCTGTGCAGATTCCTGCAGGTGTTACGAGAGGACCTCCGGCTGTGCGGATTTCAGGGCCGCCTTCCTAAGCTCTCCTAACTTTCTTCAACTTCGCGGCGAACGACCCACTGATGATAAAATAGTCGGCTCCAGTATTGACGAGAGCGGTCACACTGTGGCCGTCGATAAGAACGTCGAAGTCGCTAGTTTGCCGTCTCCCATTAGAGTTAGGGAGTGGCATCGGGTCACGGCTGCATCGGCTTGTTCCGCTGCTTCCATGTTGCGTCGTCAGGCCACCTTCGGTAAGTGAGCTTATGCAGTTCCGAACACAACGCCTGGTTGGCGTTGTGTTCGGAAAGCTCCGTCGCGGCGTCGTCGTCGGAGGAGGATCTTCGGTAGTTCATCGCACAGCAACCGCACCTCCATCAGTTGCTGCCCTTAGTTTCCCGGATACGGGCTAGGAGACCGGCCCCACGTTTGGCTAGAGTACTGCCGGGGGTGCGGTGACATGCGGCGGCTGGGCGACGGCGAACAGGAAGTACTTCGTGGTGTCCATTGAGTTCTTGTCAGGTAGTCGGCGATGTCACGTGGCCATTCTCCTGGCTGCGAATGCGGTGCTTTGACGGCGAAGCCACGCAGTCCCATCTGTCGGTACTGGCAACGGCGGTTTGTGTGCCCGGCCTCACCGCAGTCGTAGCAGAGCGAGCGGTTTTCAGCTGCACGCCAAACGCTCGTTTCCCTCGGCACACTGCACTGGCCCGCTGGCGAATGGTAGGACGTCGGTGGGGGTGGTAGGGGCGGCGGCGTCTGGTGACGGGTGTGACGGGGCGGTGTTTTTGCGTGAACGGGGAGGAGTGTTGTGGCGCACTGCAGCGGCGTAGCTCATAGTTTCTGGCTCGGGCAGCGGTGTTTGTGGAATTCGAAGCAATTGCCGAAGTTCTTCTTGCACAATGTCGGCGATCGAATCCACTTGAGGCTGCGCTGAAGGCAACAGCTTGCGCAGCTCTTCCCGCACGATCGCTCGGATCGTTTGACGCAGGTCGTCGGAGTCACTGGCTTGAGCAGCAGCGCATTCTGGAGTCAGGCGACGATTATACTGTCTGGTGCTCATGTCCAGCGTTTTTTCGATGGTGGTCGCCTCGGATACAAATTCTTGAACGGTGTTTTGTGGATTCCTCATTAGTCCCGCGAAGAGCTCCTGTTTGACCCCTCGCATGAGAAAACGAACTTTCTTTCCCTCAGGCATGTCTGGGTCAGCGTGACGGAATAGGCGGGTCATCTCCTCTGTGAAATTTCCAACCTTTTCATTTGCTAGCTGAACCCGGGTCTCGAGTAGAGCAGCGGCCCTCTCTTTGCGAGCGACGCTCGCGAACGTTTGCAGGAATGTGCCACAGAAGACATCCCACGTTCGGAGCGTGGACTCTTGATTCTCAAGCCAGGTCCTTGCAGTGTCTTCCAGGTAGACGTACACACGACGGAGCTTTTCTTCGTTGTCCCAGTGGTTGAGGGCGGCCAACTGGTCGTATGTTTGTAGCCAGGTTTCAGGGTCTTCAAACGATGACCCATGGAACGTTGGTGGTTCTCTGGGTTCGTGAAGGACGATCGCGGGCTGGGACGCTCTGGTTGTCATTGTCGCTGCAGTCGAGGTCATGGACTTGGTCTTCCGCGCCTTGTCTTGTAGAAGCCCGTATTTCAGTGAGAGACCTTGCTGTCGGCGGCTTGTTCACTGCTCTTAGTTGGCGTCGGTGTCTTCTCCGCGACGTGGACTGGGTTCACGGCTTGACGGAGGCGTCCGATACATGAACGAAGCAGCACCTCCACCATATGCACGGGGTCGTGTCGTGCCCGAAGACAGAATACTTTGTGTTGAGATTTAACAGTTTATTTGGGCAAACCTGTGCCCGGCAAACGGAAAGTCCGATTACAGCAGCAGTCTTGCACAGATAGCACTGAACGGAGCATCGGCCGTCGATCAACTACTGACAAGCGGTGAAGTGCGTCGGCATTTCTACTCTTGCCGTCGAATGTTCTAGCATTATCGCTGGCGATGGCGTAGGTTGCAGAATAATCTGTACAGTTGGCAGAGTGGGCGTGGTCTTATCGAAATGATCTACTAACTGCACGCGTGTTTTCTGCTGAGAATTGTGTAGTGTTTTGGAGCGATAACGAAACTTGAGAAACGGAACGTAGTTATATCTAAAGCTGTTGCAAAGTTGATGATTGATTTGTGGGGTTTAACGTCCCAAAGCCACCACATGATTATGAGAGACGCCGTAGTGGAGGGCTCCGGAAATTTCGACCACCTGGGGTTCTTTAACGTGCACGCAAATCTGAGCACACGGGCCAATGACTTTTCCGCCTCTATCGGAAATGCAGCCGCCGCAGCCTGGATTTGAACCCGCAACCTGCGGGTCAGCAGCCGAGTAATTTAGCCACTAGACCACCGCGGCGGGGCAGCTGTTGCAAAGTCATGAATAGCTTCAATAAGCTGTGTTGTAGTCGAGACTTTACTTCTAAAGCCGTGCTGATAAGAATAAAATAGATTTTTATTTTCTAGGCTTGAGATTATATGCATGACAATGATATGTTGTAATATTTTGCAGCAGATAAATTTGAGCGACGTGGAGCGGTAATTATAGGCGCACAACCGATGACCACTCTGAAACACAAAGACAACTGCAGCTGTGCACCAGTCAGATGGCATTGAAGTAGTTCAAATATAATTTCGAAATAAGATTTCCGAGTAGTAGCACATCAACTCCGCATAACGCTGCGAAATCTAGACGCATGATGGACCCACTTTCGGGAGCTTCTCATCCACCGAACGCGTGACTTCGTCGTCAACTCCTGCACTTCAAGCTGGACAATGGGGTTCTCTACCGCCACATCTACCATCCTTACGGTGAGTGCTGGGTTCGTGTACTGCCACGCTCTCTTCGACTTCAGGTGCTGGAAGCTTTCCACGATGACTTGACTCCTCGCGATCTTGGTTTTCAAAAAAAACTCTTGACGCATTTGATGTCGGTATTACTGGCCTGGCCTTTCTTCAAGCGTAGAGTGGTTCATCGGTTCCTGCTCCCCATGCCAGCATCGTAAAATCCCAACGTCAGCACCTGTTAGACCTCTACAGCCACTTTCATGCCCTTCAATGCCACTCAAGGTTGTAGGTGTCAAGCTTTACGGGCCTGTCCCCGTCACACCTGCTCGCAAACGATAGATAGTGACCACTGTGGCCCATCTCACACGCTACGCTGAGACGTCCTCAGTTATTACAAGCTGAGCTCTAGAAGTTGCTGACTTAATGTTTCACGCCATAATCCCGAGTCATGTGGCTCCTTGTTTACTGCTTTATGACCGTGGCCAAGTGCCCCTGTCACAAATGGTAAAGAAGTACTGCGCGCTTCTGGAACTAGTCACAAGACAGCTTCGAGCTACCGCCCTCAGACCAACAGTCTCACCAAAAAATTCATCGAACCCTTGCTGACATGATAGCCGTTTACGTACAACCTCTCCACAAAATCTGGGACACTCTTCTCCCATTTCTGACCTTCGCCTACAATACCGCCGTTCAGCGAACAACTGGTTACTCACCACTATACCTCGTGTACACGCGTCCCTCTACTACCTTTATCGACGCATCCTTCTTTATTAGCCGTGGCAATTCATGTCAGTCGTTTAGAGAAGAATACATTTCCCGTCTGGCGCAGTCTCCCCACCAAGCTCGCATCAATACTGAAGCGAGACAGCACGAGCAGAAGATCATCTATGACGCATCCCATCGCGTTGTGTCTTTCCAACCTGGTGACGAGGTGCTGCTTTTGACACCTATTCACACTCCTGGTCTCTGTGACAAATTCCAACCCCGCTTCATCGGGCCATACATAGTTTTAGAACAGACTTCGTCGCTCAATTATCGTGTGATACTATTTGTTGCCGAACGGACCGCTGTTACCGCAGCACCAAGATTGTCCACTTTTCTCGCATACAACTTTCACGTGACGTTCCTCGTCACTTTGAATTACGGCGGCCAAGGTGTCCGCTTCGAAGTGGGGAGAATCAGTGTTGGCGTTTGTTAATTACACCTTTCTGATCCCTGCATTATCATAATCGCATTAAGCCGCTTTTCTCTTTGTCTTCATGGCCACCCTGTGTCATCATCATTGTCGGTGGGCTGGCTTTGCCCGTTCGTGTTGTGAGGTCTTGCCTCGAATAAACGCTGTCGCAACCAAGACTTCATAATACTTGTAGTTGATGAAGAAAATACGGGACGTTAATAGGAATGATGTCACATATGGCACATATAATTGGTGGTAGGTAATTGTTCGGTGACGTATGATAGGGGGCGTGGTGTAATAAAACTCGTTCGCTGTTTACAGGCGCATGGAGTGTTTCACATTTATTAGTGGGGTGAATTGCACGGGAGAGCTTCACGGTTTACCGATGATTCCTTCCGGAGCTTCGCCCCACTTATCATTATTCACCCCGTGAATATGCTGTAATTTTTTTAACAGCTAAGCCGTTCATAGCAGTGTAGTCAATGTCGAGAACCTCCAAGTGATAATATGCGGTTTTACGCCTAAAAAGCAATATATAAGAGACGCCGCAGTGGAAAGTTGCGGAAATTTTGACCATCCGGGGTTCTATAATGTGCGCTTACATCACAGTGTAGACGGGCCTTTACCATTTACCATTGAATGTCCAGCGCTGTAGCCACATCAGCACTCTTGCGTGTAGCTCGAGCTGTAGCTGCCTGAACTGCTAGTTGGTGCAATGCTGCGTCCACCCACCCAGATCTTCCTGCTACGTTTCCAATGACACTGCTGCTTTTAGTCCAGTGTTTGCATGATATTTATTTATCCCCGTATATATACCTATATTTACTATCGCAGTTGCAACAATTATTGTTTTTTGCGCGAAGACGCAGTTTTGTTTGCGCATTGCTGATAATCGAGTGAAAATTTTTGTGATCAAAAATAGTGCAAAGGTGCTTTTTCAGCAAATTTTGCTTCTTGACTTTGCAAATATTTCTTTCCTTATTGTATATTTACCACTTTGGTGTTTTATGACGTGGTCAACGACAGCATGAATAGTGTATTTAAGCGACAGGTAAGACGTTATAAAAAGTATGCTAAAAGATAAAAAAAACAACTAGCAGAAAAAACTTCCGTCACAAGTAGTTAGCCTACAACGTCTTGCTCCGCAGAGCGTGGCACGAACCGACGGGGCCACCTAACGTACGCGTCTCAGTTTGCTAACTAAGAGCAATTCATCAGCCCCGGGAACAAATACTGGCGCCACGGCAGCTGCGTTGAAAGGACGTGAAGGCAAAGACACTTCTGTTCTACGGCGGAAGACCGCTTTTTCGTGCTCCTGCCGGGCACACTGCATTACTGCTCAACCTCGCAATGAAAATCCACTAAAGTAGAAGGTGGAAGTTCTCGCTACAAGCGAACGCTAAGTGAGCTGCGGAAAGCTTCGATAATATAGCTTAGATTGAGCAAATATTCGCTGGAAGAAAAGGTTCACTGTGAAAATGGCCGTGCAGGACAAAAAGGCATTCGTAATTTTTACCCCTTACTCAAAAAGAAAAGATGGTAAAACGCTTTGGTTGGTGCTTCTAACTTTATTAAAGCTTTTCAAACACTCCGAGTTTACAAAATGTGCGCCTAAGAACTCAAAATGAAAGTACAACGTTTTATATTTGCAATATACATTGTGCTTTATCTGCAGAATATCCAGGATGCTTGAGCACAGTGTTTCTAGATAAAGTGAAAAAAAGAAGTGGTGACATTCGCAATTGCTATTTTACAGAATGTCAAACATATACAGGTTTCCACAGTTGAACATTAGCAATCAGGTGAGATTAACCTACATATACAACAAGTTTTAACGCCTTTGAGCTCAACTGGGCCACTATTAGCATAATAGAGAGAGAGAAAAGAAAACGAATGACTAGCATCATTAAATGCTTCTGCAAGGTCTACCTGAGCTATTGCAAGCTGTTTTTGATAATTATAGCATTATTCAAGAACAATAGGAGCGACCTGTGTATAGTTTTGTATGTATTGGCCACTAACTTCACATGTGTGATGAGACCCAATGAGGATCGCCTTTGCAAATTGCAACCTATTTGATTATACTTATGCAGAAATTATGTAGTTCATGTTTGACAGTATACTGGCCTGTATCCCGCAACGGAATGCAGGTTGTTCTTATAGGCGGTGGTCGGTATGGAATGGATGTGGTCTTTTCAAAAAGATCGTAGGGGTCTTGCGATGTCGTATCTTATTTGAAAATAAAAAGCACTTTCAATGATATGAAAAGAAGGTGTTCTTTTTTTATTGAATCATAAAATAAACGAAGGAGTTTTTGTCGCCGTTATTCGGCGACGGCTACCCATTTCCACTTAATTGGTACAAATAAAAAATATAAAAAACAATAGCATATATACATATATACAGTCCTACATGGGTGAGAGCAAAAGTTCTCCTATATGGGCAGAACAAACACGTAGACCACACGCTCACTTTTAACTTTTGTCCGCTCAGTATTCGTCACAAATCGTTTCTTCGATGAACTGTTGCAGCACCTTCATTTCTTTGCCGTTTGTTTTGGATGGCCATGGACCTAGAATTTTATTCAACCTGAATGGTCACTTAGGATCTAACCTATGCAGTTCTTGTTGTAGTCGCCTTTGGTGTGTGTCGTGTTCCGGACAGTCGAGCAAAAGGTGACAGTTATCCTCGTTGTCGTGGCCGCATGAACATGCTGACGAAGTTGCACGATGATTACGAAGTAGGAAGTGCTTTGTGTAAGCAGTTCCGAGTTGTAGGCGATGAATGAGTGTGTCGATACGTCTTGGAAGGTCATGGTCGAATTGGTATTCAAGATTGGGATCAACAGAATATAGAATCGATTCCATTGTTGTGTATGTGAACCAGGTAGACAGGCATAATTCACGTTTTGTTGTTCTTAAAATTCTATTTACATCATATTGAGATACCGGAATGAGGCGCGTTTGCGTAGAATTATGAGCGGTTTTCGCCAACTCATCCACCATTTCATTTCCCTTCATTCCGCAGTGACTGGGAACCCACTGAAATGCTACTCGATGATTCGACTTCGTAGCTTCTGAGAGCTCTTTTAGTATAGCGTATACTATGCGCACATCAATGTGTCTTGAAGTGGCACTTTCCACACATGCCAGTGCTGCCAGAGAGTTTGTAATTACCACCCATTTTCTTGGTGTCGTTGATAGTTTAATAAAGCTTATGGCTAGCAAAATCGCTACGAGCTCCTACGTTGTTGACGAAGAGAGAGGGCCCAACCGACATGCATATTCTTTAGCAATTCCGGAATTATGAATGATGATGTCGCTGTCTCTTTGGTGACTAAGCCGTCAGTGTACACACGTAAGTGTATCCTTGGTACCTGTCAAACAGATAATGTGATGCTAACTGCTGAGCGGCCACGATTAACACTTCATGTTTGCTGCGAAGTCCTTCTATTGACGTCTCAATAGTTGGTAACTCAAGCCGCCATGGAGGGTAGTTTTGGTCCAGTGGCCAATGTATCGACACAGGAAGCCGGGAAATGTACTGTTGGAACACATGGTGTATTTGCACTCCATCACGGTTCACGATGTTGGATATGAGCGAATGGGAAGGGTGTTGCGCGACTAGACGAAAGAAGTGCCGACATGTCGCCATATTTCTAATTATTGTAAAGTTGGGTTCTCTTGCCTCTGCCAGTGTCAAAGACTTGATGTTGCCTGTGGAACACCCAGACATATGCGTAAGCTTCGTGCTTGTAACAGCTGAAGTTGGTGTAGCGACGTCTGAGAGATGTTGTAGAGAACTGGCGCACAGTAGGAAATTTTCTGTCGGATTAGTGCAAAATGGACGTGGAGAAGAGACGCTGATGTACCGCCCCATTTTGTTCCCGCGATGCGACGTATAACATTTATGGTGCTGTTCACTTGATTTTCTAGATCAGCAATATGCCAACTCCATCTGAGTTGACTATCTAAGGTAACGCCAAGGAAGCGATGCTTTCTTGCGATATCGATTCTCTGGCTATCCACAAAAAGCTTCAAGTTTTTCAGTCTTTCTCTCGTGAATGGTAGAACTACAGATTTGGCATGAGAAATCTGCATGCCTCGCTCTTTGAGGTAATAATGTATTGCTTCTAGCCCTTGTTGAAGGCGATGTTCGATCACTTCCAGTGATTTGTGAGACGTCCATATGCATATGTCGTCTGCATACATGGATATGTTCAAGGCTTCGGGCGGTATTTCTGAAAGAACCCCCATTGCAGCATTGAAAAGAAGCGGACTTAGAACGCTTCTTATAAATTTTTATACAGTTTATAGATTTATGGATTTCATATTTGATTGATTGATTTGTGGGGTTTAACGTACCAAAACCACCACATGATAAGAGAGACGCCGTAGTGGAGGGCCCTGGAAATTTAGACCACCTGGGGTTCTTTAACATGCACCCAAATCTGAGCACACGGGCCTACAACATTTCCGCCTCCATCGGAAATGCAGCCACCGCAGCCGGGATATATATATATATATATATATATATATACATATATATATATATAGAGAGAGAGAGAGAGAGAGAGAGATGTATAGATATCATAGAGTATAGAATATACATTATAGAAGCGTTCTTAAAGATTTTTAAAATTCACTTGGTATGACATTAGGGTCAGATCTCATTGCTTAAGGTAAGTTGTACATTTATTGCTCAATTTTCTGTATAGCAATGGTTCCAATAATGACTGAACAATTATCTTCTTTCAAGGGACCCACAAGAAAAATAGAACTAGGTTTGAGGGGAAAGTAGAGATTATGACGGAAAGAACTAAATAAACTTTCATGGTACTTTTCCAGCATCACACTAATCTTTCTTCAATGTGTCACGAGCCCACCGTTAAACTATAAGTCTGGAATTACTTGAAAATTTCATGGCAGATTTCATCAACTGAAGCTTCACGCATCGGTTGCTAAGTGATTAGGATGCGTCAGTTCCCTATCTTATACCGTGCTCCTCTGTAGCGGGCAGAATCATAATTTGAAGTTGGCACTTCATATTTCCCACTTCATTATTGTACGTTCCTGGAATTTAACATTCCGTCTCATGAAAGTTGCAAATGTTTTTAAGGAGAGTGCTTTCATTCTTCTTTTTAAAGCAAAGTTTAACAGCCCCAACAGGCATAGCTACAGTCCAAACTTGTTTAAAAAGCTGCCAAAGATCGTAAATATGCAAATAAATTGAATACAATTGCCTCATTGCTGCAGAACATGATTTGTGAATTTTTGATCACACAGAAGATTAGAGTTCATTTTTCGAAGGGTTCACTGTGGGCGGAATCTTTTATGACGATGTTCACCAATTTCAGTGCTACACTACTGCGTAGCACTGAAATGCTCTGTAGCACTACTTCCGTGTTTCAGGGCCTCTAAAGAAATACGAGTGTTGAGGACATGTAAACCCAATCAAGGTGAGCATGATAATTTCCCTGAACTCTTGTATATGCCATTATCTGATTCAAGACACCGATGTCAATTAGTCTTCCGTTATCTTCAATACCGTATAAGCTCGCCACTCCCGCTCGCTTCCCATCCGGACTGTTAAAATCATTAGCAACACATACGCCGTTGAAGTCACCCATAAGTGGAGTGCGTCTGTCAGGGTTAATTAATTTAGACACTACTTCGAACAAATTAAGTCGTTTATCAACGTCATGAAAAGCCCATAGATTGATAGTTCACCACGGCACGCCTTGCAACAAAAATATAAAAACTCACAGCATATATATATATAATTATATATATATATATATATATATATATATGTATATATATATACATATATATATATGTATATTTATATACATATATATATATGTAAAAATATATGGTATATATATATATATATATGTGTGTGTGTGTGTGTGTGTGTGTGTGTGTGTGTGACGCTTCACAGGTGAATGTGGGGAAGGAAGAGGAGGAACACGAAGGGTCAGAATAAACTGGTGTTCTGACTTACGCCATGTCTCATCCGTTACACTAAGTCGACGGGATCTACCGCAGCAACATCATGATCCCACCAAAGAAGATGATCAGCCTGCCGAAACACACCGGAGCTGAAGACGACGTCCCTGTTGAAAAGTGGTTGCACCTCTTCGAAACGAAGGCGAGACGCGTCAGCTGGTACGAAGTGTAACGGATGAGCCATGGCGTCAGTCAGAACACCAGTTTATTCTGACCCATCGTCTTCTTCCTATTCCTTCCCCACATTCACCTGTGAAGCGTCATATATATATATATATATATATATCGAAGCTTTCCGTATATATACATACATATATATATATATATATATATATATATATATATATATATATACGTCTTCGTTATGAATAGTACTGTGGAATGCTGCACAGTGTAAGCTCTTCTCAGAAACAGCTATGAACCCACAGATAAACCTTTTGCATGTGAAACACAGACGTTACACTCGGGCAGGAAAAATCGCACAGCCTTTGAGTCTCCTCGTCGCTCAAAATATTTCTCTCCTGAATGGCTCCTTTGATTGAAAGGTCTTTGGAATTGTGCCTGTTTCTGCGAAGACTTAAGGCCGCGTGCGTTCAAGGTACCAACGATAAGTTGCTTAGACCTTGCAACGATGACTACCTTCTTTACGCTTATTGATCAGTCCTGAGGGTTGATGGTGAGGCTTCCCGTGAGCTCCCATTAAGCCTCCTAGATCGGGATCCCTGACACTTCCTTTTGAAAATTAGACCGGAGAGTTTGAGTGGCACCTCCTGGTGGGAGGTTGGGGTAACTTACATGGAACAGACTTTTTAATGCCCGTTGCTACGCGCCTACTTAATGATGCACTCGCTTCGTGCGCTATTCCGCTGTTTGTGTTCACGTTTATATTTACTTCTGCAAAATCGCGTGCTTGGTCGTAGGAGATGCGAAAGGAGTGAGAAGCTCCATGGCATGCTGCTAAAATCGATGATGGATTCCATTTGCTGACCACGGCAGCTGCACTCTGACCAGTGTGAAAAGCAAGAAAACACTTCTGCCTGAATAAAACATACTCACACAGGAGCGGTCACTTGACTACACTCCAATGGATTCCGAGCTACTGCGGCCTCGCTGGCAACGAAACAGCCAGTAGCAAAGCAAGAGCGGCAGTATACAACGCTCCTACGTACGTCAATCTACCGTATTCGCGAAGTGACGTCTCCACATTGTTAAGATCGCTCATGCGCTGCCACTTACTGGTAGCTACCAGATTATCGGAACAAGCGTCAGCGGAAAACAGACCCCAGTATGACTTTTCGTCTTCCAGCTAAAATCAGCCGAAGACATGCTAACATACTGCACTGGATTCACCTGGGTGTCGCCTTCACTTGCCACTACACCCACCTAATCGGCCGTGTGGACAGCCCAAATTGTGAGCGCTGCCAAGTGCGCGAAACTTTAGCTCACATATTTTGTGACCATGCACAAAAAAAATGCTAATTGCAACGTTGGCAAGCATCAGATGAATGCCATTGATTTAAAGCCACATATTGTCAGCAATGAATGGCCAAAAAGTGTCAAACAGTGCTACAAATACTGTTTTAGACTTCATCAAAAGCACTGGACTAGATACTAGAATGTAGAATACTATGCTGAGTGGCTACTGTACATACGCACCACCTCTTCTTATCCCCATCCTCACCCTTCATCCCTCTTTCCTTCCCCCTTCCCTTATCCCCTGCGTAGAGTAGCAGGCTAGAGCGAGCTAGTTCAGGCCGACGTCTCTGCATTCTAATAAATTCTCACTCTCTCACTGGCGCATGATTACATGATTCTAAGACGCAAGACACGATAACTACAATATTAGGTTGAGCTGTTCATGGGTAATTTCTATATAAAATATCAGGGTTTCTCTTTTTTAAAGTTATTTGTATCAAAAGAATCCACGCGTCTAAAGGCTGTGCTTTCAATGGTGTGCAAAATGCGGTGGTTTAGTGCCTTATTGAATCTTGCAACATATTTCGTAAACGCTATGCCTAAAATGCCACCGTCGTGGTTTTGTCTGTTTATTTTTGTGTACTTACTCACTCAACACATTGTTAAGTTGGATGTTGTCATCTCAATATTTTGGAGCTTTATTTCACGGAATCTATTGAGATTATATGCAGAGATTTTCATTGGTGTCAAATCGTGTCTTCGCGCTGCTTCGTAGCAACAGGTTCGCAACTACCAGTTTAGATAATCACTGCAACAATTGATTTTCCTTGTGGTTGAATACCTGTTCATGTATATGACGTAAGAGACCTTTATGCGCCTCATCAAGGCGAATCGTGTTAAGTTATTATATACTTGGGCCACGTCACTGACTTCGCCATCGAAAAAGTTCATTTTTACTTTGTGGCACTTTAGGGGCGAAGCTCCTTAGGGCGTGGGCTGTGCGTCCCCTGTAGCCTGTATGTAGCCACCTCTAGTTTAGTTCTTGCAGTGTTCACTAGATGGCGGTACCGTCCCCTGTATGTAACCACCTCTAGTTTAGTTCTTGCAGTGTTCACTAGATGGCGGTAGCGTCTCCTGTATGTAGCCACCTCTCGTTTAGTTCTTGTAGTGTTTACTAGATGGTGGTACTTGTAGCTGATGATGAAAAGATGCAAGATGTTATAAACTAGAAAGCGGTACTTGTAGTTGATGAAAGACGCGAGATTTTATAAAATAGGAATGATGTCACATATGGCGCGTGTCATTGGTTGAAGGCAATCGTTCGATTCAGTGCGGCGACGTACGCTAGGGGGAGCGATGTAATAAAATCGAGTGGGCAAAATGTACAGAGGATTCATGGTTTACCAGGTTTACCTCCGGAGCTTCGCCCTCTCATGATAATTCACTTCGTGGATATGGCGGAATGTTTTGTTGAAATGGTTGCTGTCAGCGTTGCTTTTGAGTAAACATTACTCTTCGTGACTTGGAGGTAGATCACCCCAGAATTTTGCGTAAATCCTTGTATGCGACTACATAATCCCCGGCAACTGTTGAGAAGAAAATTGCACTTATGGTCTGAGTAAACAGACATATTCTAACATTTCTGAAATCAATTTGTGTTCAGCAGTACTATTTCGTTAATTTTCCGAATATGTGAAGTTTGTGCTTATGTGAGTGATATTCATGTAAATACTCCTGCTGGGGAAAACGCGATTTGGTTGAATCATTTAGATTATCCTAGTTTCATTCGTGATGCTTCCGCACAGATATGTTCTCATCCCGGAGTCTATGTCTAGTCGTAATCACGATAGCACCACTTAGCATATTTTCCCATTTCTTGGTGTACGCAACGAAAACAACAATTTTCAAATTAAATATTACGTTCTGATGGGAGTCTGCGTATACTAAGCTAAATTATGAAAACATTTTGCAGCCTCAACAACTTTAACTAGTTACGAAACCTTTCACTTTGTATCTTGAGATATTGGCGTCGCGTAATTAAGGAGTATACTCACTAATGTATCGCGAAAGCGTGGGTACGCGGCTGGTGCAAAAAAAGAACACATGTGGCAACGGAGTAATATTCTTGCATTACGTCGTATAGGTGTGACCGCAGCAACTCCAGTGTTCGTTCTTAGGGCTAATGGAGGTTAGATGATGGCGTGTCTTACTATTGAATGTTTGCTGAGTCACACGTTTTGCTTGATTGTGAGTTGTACGACGCGCGGCACCTAAGTATTGTTGCATCCTCAAAGTTCTCTATACTATCTTCTAACACCACATCGTGATGAAAACGCTTCTGCTGAGTGGCCGCACAAACAGGTGCAGAAACTTCAGCAAAATTCTGCCCATGGTCTCTCTCTTCGGCTGGAGGCTGTTCGACGATATTATGGGTCAGCGCAACGACTATTCTCATAGAGGCTCCTTCTTGTGATGGTATTGTGCGGAGCCTTTTTCGGTAAGCTGCTTTCCCGAGTCTTTAACGCTCTCGCGTTCAAGAAGATTCTAGGGCTCCTTCTTTTTTTCCAATGTGTTAAATGTTTTTCTTACGCCACATAGAAACCCACATACACCCGATGGCTCGAACGACACGTCACATTTCACCCAATGGCTACGGGTGAGCTGAAAAGATGGTGACATACTTATGTGGGGACGTCGCCCTGTACGTGCTCCTTTGGCTCAACCACTGACTTTCAGACAGCATCGACTTTGTCAACCCAAGATTGTGACCATACCTCGTTTCAATGACGTCTTCGAAAAGCTGCAGAATGCACTCGGGTGCAAGCCTAGTTGAGAGCACAGACCAGCTGTGTTTGATGCTCCGGCACGAATTGGAGAAACTGAGCCCCACGTTTCTGAAAAACCATGATGCCGCTAAAGACAGCGACGCACCAAAGCCACTTCAGGATCCGCAGCTGCAGCCGAATCACAACTTCTTGTGCTGCAGCCTACGTGCTCAACTTGTAGAACTCATCGAGTGCTTGGATTCGAGAACGCATGAGGATACTGACGCCACGTCATACACGAGCGCGGATATTAGCAATGCGTTAAACATATTTATTACCAATTCTAAAAGCGTTGGTCACATGCATTTATTGCACACGCGCAAAAGTATATTTTATATCAAGCTACACATTCAACCGAAAAGGTAGTAACGATGTTGGCTGAGCCTACGTATACGTTGGCAAGAACCCGCGTTAGGCGTCCAAATAAAGATGAACGTGCAGCCAACAAAACAAAAAATGAAGGCAAGAAATATCGAAGCTGCAAGTATTTAGACAATGTTGGCTCTACGTACGATGGTTATGTCGGCTAAGCCATCTTTGCCATTATATTTGATATGTCGGACAGACAATCATAGCTGCAGGCTTCTAGGTGAATGGCATTCTTTGGCGTCAATTATTGCGCGAATGTACAATTACGTGTGGCACGATGTAGCAATAGTACGTGTGCTAATGTTTCCCTATCTTGGGCATATATTGGTTCAATGCCATCGTGCTGCCTAGGATGCTTCCCTTTGATTCCACGGGGATCCTTGTTTGCATTCTCTGCGTACGTCGGCCTAACGTTTCCTATATTGGTTCTCCTATTGTCTGCTCAACGTTCGCGATGTGATAGTCACATTTCAGTTAGTAATGCCTGCTGTCGTCTTTCCTGGATAAATATGAAGTGTATATTATCTGTGGTACCTAGCCGCATGCCACGGCTTCCGGCTTACAGGTACGTGCGACGTGTATATAGGAACGCTAGACTCTCTCCAATGTGGTATTGAAGCGGCTCACAAAACGTACATGAGGCCCATAATGCCCCACACACCCGTCTGCATTGTCATTTCTCGTGCACCAATAGAAGGCCAGCCTGCATCAACAGTGAATCTGATCTAGCCTAACGATGTTAGGTTTCAGCATCACGACGTTAGGATGTACCTATTTTATATGTCCAGGTTAACATTGTTATTGAAGTTAGACTCGATGATAAAGGGGAATGACCAGTGGCGTTCATGTATGTTGGGACTCTCCGCAATATTTTTTCCGGACTAGCTGTGGCAAGAAATAGCGCAAGCCAAGCCAAACTTCTCTTCAAAATGGCAGCAGGTTTGAGTTATTTTCGTAAGACAAATCGTGCCTTCATGCGCAGTTGCTCTGCGAGGTTCCACTTGCAGCATTCAAATTTCTCTGAGATGTACAACATCTTCCCAATTAATTTTGCTTGTTCTAAGCAGTTCAAAACTATTTGTGCATACCTCATTAGCTTTGAAGTTACTAGTTTTTAAAATAGAAATGGACCTCAGTGTCTAATAATATTTCCTTAAAAATTTACCAGCACTTTTCATTCGTTGAAGACTGACCATGGCTGATCACGTCGGCATGCATAATTCTCTTGAAGGCACAGGGGCTAATTTTGTGCAACTTTACGTAAGCATGGCTAATCACCTGTCAAGTCAACGCAGTGTGGCACATTTTATTTTTTCCTCTTCAGCAGGTCAATTTCCGTCCTCGTCGCCACCGTTGAGCAACAGTATACATAATGTGGCGCTGTGGAATTCGTAGGTTTATATCCGGTGTACCTGTAGTATTCCCCTAAACCCTGTCACAGTGATTGTGGGGCCATTTGTTCCTAATTCTCATTCAGTATGAAAGCGTGATAATAAACAATAAACTAACACTCATTATAAAATGCATACAGTCAGTTTTAAGAGAAAAAAACCTTGCACAGTGTTTACAGACGTGCAGAAGACCACTTGTCAACTACATTGCTCTAGAGTGATGCAAAAATGTTTACTCGCAGATACGTCTGCTTAGTAGAAATAATCACATGTTCATGAAGAGATTTTTGAAGGCTACCACTTGGTACTAACTAAGCTTATTTACTTTAAAGGAAGCACAGTTTGTTGCCAGGACGTGAACTACATTCCCTGGCAGTTGCGAGATCAAAAGTTCTATTTTCCTATTCTTTGTGTTACGGTATGGCGCCACCTTTTCGGAAATGCTTTTAGAGTTTGCTCCTAAACTGATTGTTTTGTGTTTGTCTATAAAAAGGCTGTAAAAACACACTTCAAATTGGTTCCGCAACAAAGTGCACTATTCACAATTATTTACGGAATGACAGTTATAGCGCGAGAACATAACGACGACTAAAAGACAAGAACGACACGAGCACTCGTGTCTTTCTTGTCTATTTGTTATCGTTCTGTTCTCGCGCTATAGCTATCGTCGTGTCATACTAACTGGCCCAAACTGCCACACTTCTAATTACGGAGGGGATCGTTAGGTGGCATTAAGGAGCGCGGACGTGAAAACGTCGGCTCCCGCTTTTTTAAATGATTTCGGTCGTTTCTTTGCTTCAAGATCACTTGGCTTTACGCTTATTCGAACAAGCAAGCTCTGCGGTTTCAGTGGAGACGCCATCTTTTGCGGTGAGCGAACTCTTAGACATATTTTGAGACATTAAAGTTGTGACGTGGCGAGCGTCCCCGCTAACCCTAACCATACCAAGGGTTGGTGAGGAGTACGGCTGTTCATCATCATCATCATCATCATCAGCCTGACTACGTCCACTGCAGGACAAAGGCCTCTCCCATGTTCCGCCAGTTAACCCGGTCCTGTGCTTGCTGCTGCCAATTTTTACCCGCAAACTTCTTAATCTCATCTGCCCACCTAACCTTCTGTCTCCCCCTCAGCCTATTCCCTTCTCTGGGAATCCAGTTAGTTACCCTTAATGACCAGCGGTTATCCTGTCTACGCGCTACATGCCCGGCCCATGTCCATTTCCTCTTCTTTATTTCAACTATGATATCCTTAACCCCCGTTTGTTCCCTAATCCACTCTGCTCTCTTCTTTTCTCTTAAGGTTTTCTTTCCATTGCTCGCTGCGTCATCCTCAATTTAAGCTGAACCCTCTTTGTAAGTCTCCAGGTTTCTGCTCCATAGCTAAGTACTGGCAAGATACAGCTGTTATATACCTTCCTCTTGAGAGATAGTGGCAATCTACCTGTCATAATTTGAGAGTGCTTGCCGAATGTGCTCTACTATGTCTACTTAGGGCAGGTAATAACCGCAGAGCCGAACCACGAGATTGAAGTAACTAGAAGAATAAGAATGGGGTACGGTTGTTACACGTAGCCAAAGGCTCGGCCAGACGCGGCAGCTACTGGATCAACCTCCGTACGTCGCAGCCGACAACCAGGCACTAATAATTCCCTTCACCATAGCCGTGAAGGAAATGGAAGTCTGAGCGGAGATCTTCGACGGACCAGGATGGGCCACCGCCATGGGACGCCAAAGACAGACGACTCCGCCGAACGAGGAGTTGGCCGCTGGAACGGTCGAGCATAGCAACCAGCCGTAGCACTCCAGTGGCTTCAAAAAAAGTCAATCGGCACTACACCGTGTGGTATCTGCTTCCAGGCTACCCCGCCTACCCAAAGATAAGATCAGGGTAATTATGAGACCCAGAGGAGGATTGGACGTAGCCAGAGTCTACCTCGTGCTGCTGGCGAGAGCCGTCATCATGGCCGCCCCGATCACCGACGAACAAGCACGGAAGGACACGATCTGCCCCAACAATATGCAGAACATCATTGTTATTTCGACACCGCACCAAAATAATGCTACATCATACGTGAATGTGCAGAAACTGCACACAAACTAAGGCTCGTTCGAAGTTGCCGCATACGTGGCAGCGCCTGATAATACATGCAAGGGCGTCATCAAGAACGTTAACCTCTCCCTTGACGACGCAACGCTCAAACGCCTGATTGTGCACCACCAAAATCCCACTGCCATTGAGGCAAGATGCATTAAATAGACCAAAGTCATCGCAATCCTCATTGACGGGTTGCGCGTTCCGAGCACAGTGATATGCGGAACCGCCATGGTTCCCTGCTCGCTCTACAAGCGAAAAGTCGATGTTTGCACAACGTGCGGAGGAGTCGGTCATCGCGCCTATATTTGCCGGCACACAAACGCAACGAGCAAGAAATGTCACAACTGCGGTGAAACGCTACAAGAAGACGGCGTGCATGACTGCGAGCCGAAATGCAAGCTTTGCGATGGCAATCACCTCACCGGAGGTCACGAATGCAAAAGACGCTTCCACATTCCATACATAGTGAGAAGGAGAAGAAGACGCCGAAAGCAAGAGTGTCAAGCACAACAACGTCAGCATGCACCAACATCTGTCACGTTTAAGGAACCCTGCCACAACCAGGTGCCGGGACGGCAGAACGCCTCGAGCGTCCATCACCGTTCTCCATCTAGGCGGAGATCGCGATCCAGATGGCGTTCCCGATCCTGAAGGCATTTTCAATCCAGAGAACGTTCTCGTTCCGGAAGGCGCCCCTCGAACTTGTCGGGATCCGACAACCGCCTGTCGTCTCCGGAGTGCTCCAGATCCCGATCGAGAACGAGACCAACAGCCACGCAGCAGCAGCAGCCGAACAATGGCTCCTGGGCCAGCAGGGTTGCAGGTGAATCACGAAGCACAAGTAGCCAGCCAAAAGGTAAGGTACAGCCAGAGCATGCTCCCGATTCTCGTATTGTAGCGCTTGAACAAGAAAACAGGGCCCTCAAGGAGGAGCTTGAACAGCTCCGGGCCTCAATAGCTACAATAGAGAGCAGCCACGGAATTAATCTGTCGAGCTCACCAGCACCACCAACAACACGCTCACAACAAACGATCCACAACACACACAAACGCAAAGCCGTAGACAGTAACAGCGACACGACGGAGGAGATCGAGATGGTCTCGATAGAAAAAGAAGCCCCGCTGACAAATGTCGAGTCCGCGACAACTAAGCTCAACGACAAAATTGATACGTTGGCGAACATGCTTGCCAAGTTTATGGAAACCTTTAAGACTTACACTGACAAAGCTGACTAGAGGCTCGCGAGCCTGGAGAAGATGGTAGCCAACCCACCTGTGGCAGGTGCTCCTCAGAACCTAAGAGCGGACAAACCAGCGGTTACGGCAAGCGTGCCAAGCATAACTTCTAGAGCTAAAGTCCGACCAGTCAAAGCACGCAATCTCGCGGAACTGACGAGACGAGACGCACACAAGCTACCAAGCCGAAATGGCTGCTGACCGTAACGAGATTAAGATCTGGCAGTGGAACTGTAACTCACTTCAGAAATGCAAAGCAGCACTAACACAACTATTGCTAGCCTGTAAAAAAAGCCGCATATAATATTGCTACAGGAATTTGGAGAAATCAAAACTGCTAAAAGCATTGGGATACAGGGGTACAGGGTAGCCAGGCCGACCCTGCACCCCGAGCAGAACAAGACGCGAGGAGTGGCTGCCTTTATCCGAAAGGACATAATGTTCGCCGAAACGGACGCCCCAGTATACAAAAAAGGACTGAAAACGGTCCTGGTGGAAATCTTACCACACAGGGCTGTTAAAAGAAACATCTTTGTGATCAATGTTTACAGTCCTCCATCAGATGAGAAAAGAGATTTCAACAGACTGCTTACCTCGGCGGTAAAAATGGCGGGTGACAATCCGCTCATAGTAGCGGGCGATTTTAACGCCAGGAGTACCGAATGCGGATACTTAAAAAGTGAAGGCAAAGGCACCAAGTTAGTAAGCCCGAATGCGCTGGACCTGCAGCTGATAAACAACCTTGCCCTCACTTCAAGAAGAGGTAATTCGGTACAGCGGGACACAATGCCAGACTCAACCTTAACCAAGAACGTCAGAGCTACCTGGAATAGCCTCGCCGAAGACCTAAACAGTGACCACTGCATCCTGGAAATTACCGTTGAGAACGAGGCGAAAGCGCTGAGAAAATTCAAAATCACAGACTGGGACCAGTTCCGTAAACTACGGGAGCAGGAGGGCAATACAGAACTATCATATGAAGCCCTCTCAAATGAATTAAAAATGGCAGCGAATGAGGCCACCAAAGAAGTAGAGACTGATGAATCCATCCAGGCAATGGACTCTCACCTGGCCAGTTTGCTGCAGAAAAAGAATGACTAAAAAGAAGCGTGGCGTAAAAAAAAGCTCGACAGACACTTACGCACAAAAATCGCTGAGCTTGGCCACGAAATTGATTCTCACGCCAAAACGTTCTGCGCCTAGCAGTGGAACAACACAAGTGACGAAGCAGATGACAAAATGAGGAGGGGAAGAAAATGGGGGCTGCTCAAACACCTTAATGCGGACAGCAACAAACCCACCAGAGGTGGCACCCAGCTGCAAATCAAACGATTGGTGCACAAGCATGCCCAGGATAGTGGTGGATCTTAAGCTCTCCTCAAAACGCTAGGCCAAAAATATCTCCCACTAGAAAGCAAAGCAGTAGCCTGGGAAAACAAAAATCCCTCATATGGAGGTCGACTGCAAGAAAAGCTTGACGAACCATTCAGCGAAGCTGAATTACGGTATGCTCTACAACAACTCAATGACAGATCGGTGCCAGGGCCAGATGAAATCGACAATAAACTGCTACGGAATCTAGACAATAAAGCAATAGTAATCATTACTAAGAAGATAAATGAGGCATGGGAAACGGGTACCGTGCCTAAAGAATGGCGTAGTGCCAAGGTTTCGCTCATACCGAAACCTGGAAAACCGCTGAGCATCGATAACTTAAGGCCCTTATCACTCACATCTTGCGTTGGAAAAGTAGCTGATCATGCAATACTCAACCGTATCACGGCCCACATTGAGAGCAATGGGCTCTTTCGACACAATATTATTGGCTTCCGCAGGGCACTGTCCACACAGGACGCCATGTTCATGTTAAGAGAACACATATGTTATGGCCTCCTCTACACGCCCCAAGCCATATTAGCCCTGGACCTCGTGGAGGCCTTTGACACCATAAAACATGAACACATACTGGGTGAAATATCGCACATAAACCTAGGCGAGAAATTATACAGCAACATTAAAGGCTTTCTGAGAAACCGAACCGCCACCATACGCATAGGAGAGCAATGCGGCGAACCCGAATGACTCGGAAATATTGGCACCCTACAAGGGTCAGTGCTCTCGCCATTGATCTTTATTGTGGCGATGCACAGGTTGTCGGAGAAGCTCGCTCAAATCCCATCCGCGCACCACGCCATATACGCGGATGATATTACCATATGGGTCCCATGTGGCCAATCATTCCCTACTGAAACTTTCCGTATGAAATCTTACGGAAAATATATGGACTCCGTAACATTTCCTTATGCTACATACGGAAAAATATGGAGTTTTATGGAAATATACGGAAGTTGTATGGCATTTACGGAAAGCTTCTTATGGAGTATATGGAAGGATAAGGAAATTGTATGGCGTATACGGAAAGCTTTTTATGGAGTATACAGAAAGATAAGGAAATTGTATGGCATATATGGAAAGCTTTTTATGGAGTATATGGAAGGATAAGGAAGTTTTAAGGCGTGGATGGAGTGAGTTTTATGGTAAATATGGAACGATAAGGAAACTTATGGAGCACACAGAGAGTTCATTATGGAAGATATGGAAGGATAAGGAAAGTGTATGGAGTGTACAGAAGCTTTCATAAGGAAAATGCAGAATGTAAGGTCTTACGGAAATACACAGATTTTGTAAGGCGCTAATGAAAATGTGCAATAGTGTATGAAAGGCATGTCGATTGTTGCAAAATTGTGGAAACTCTACAGTTGTTGTCACATTTTCAGCAGGAAATCCGAGCTCTATAAAGTTATAAATGAATGCACAGTCACATATATAGTACAAAAGAATAATGCAGGCTAGTCTGTGTTGTCAGTCACCGCTGTTCGCCCTTTTCCAGAATGAATACAACTTCTGCAGATGACCAGGTGCTAAAGTCTGTCAAACGGAAAATGTGTCATTCACAAGGAATGACAATAACTGTCATTTTACTTGCATGCTGTCACACGAAAACAAATCAAGCAAAAAAAGCATAACTTCAGGGGCTCGTTTTTTGGTAGAAACAATAATAATGAGAAATAAATTCAATGTGAATGAACTTGTCAATATTAATGAAACTGTTCTCATTAATTAACATTGGTAAAGAGATATGTCATTTTAAAATATCGACCATGAGCTTAGCTCTCCTGAGCACCGACAAAAGAAATGAAAATCTATGAAAACTAATTGCATGTAGCCTAAAAATAAGTTTTATTGATAGTATGTGCTCCTAAAATATAAATAAAGCTATACACAACTTGCCACAGCTTCACGACAGAAACGAGGTAGGGGCAGAGGGAGTGGTCAGAAAAATAATTAGGTATGAGAGCACAACTGATATTGTCACGGGGTCGTGACGTGGCCGAAGACAGGAAACTTCGTGTTGGGATGTAACTATTTATTTGGGCGAACCTGTGCCCGGTAAAGGGAAAGTCTAATTACAGCAGCAGTCTTGCATAGATAGCAGTCTCGGACTGATAGCGGCGAACGCAGCATCGGCCTTCGATCAACAACTGACAAGCGGCGAAGCGCATCGGCATTTATACCCTTGCCGTCGAATGTTCTATCGTTATCGCTGGCGGTAGCGTAGGTTCCAGAACAATCTGTACCGTTTGCACAGTGGGCGTGATCTTATCGAAATGATCTACTACAGTCCAGAACCTTCTCGAAACCTGCAGGCGCGGTTTGCGCCGAGAATCGTGTGGTGTTTCGGAACGATAACAAAAACTTGGGAAATGGAACATGGCGTTGCCGCCCTCTGAAAAAAAGGCATCGTCCCGATGCTTTAACTAAAGATGAAGGTACAATAATAATGCAAGAAAGTACAATGAATAAATTACAATACAACAATAATACAAAAAACACTGTTTCAGTTTGTTAACGTGCATGAAATGGCTTGAGGCGCGCGACAAGGACGACTTCAGGTCGCGATCGGCGTCGTTGAGAGTTCGTGATGCCGTCGGGGACAACCTCGTAATCAAGTGGGCCGAGACGTCGAACCACCTTGTACGGTCCGAAGTACCGTCGCAGAAGCTTTTCACTTAGACCACGTCGACGTATCGGCGTCCACACCCAAACACGTTCACCGGGCTGGTATTCCACGAAGCGTCGTCGAAGGTTTTAACGGTGGCTGTCGGTCGTCTGTTGATTCTTGATACGGAGACGCGCAAGTTGTCGGGCTTCTTCGGCGCGTTAAGGTACTCGCTCACATCGAGGTTTTCTTCGTCGGTGACGTTGGGTAACATGGCATCGAGCGTCGTTGCCGGGCTCCTTCCGTAGACCAATTTGTATGGAGATATCTGCGTCGTCTCCTGCACCGCCGTGTTGTATGCGAAGGTCACTTACGGAAGAATGGCGTCCCACGTCTTGTGTTCGACATCGATGTACATTGACAGCATGTCGGCGATCGTCTTGTTAAGCCGCTCGGTGAGGCCGTTGGTCTGTGGGTGGTACGCTGTCGTCTGGCGGTGGTTTGTTTGGCTGTATGCCAAGATCGCTTGAGTTAAGTCGGCAGTGAAGGCCGTTCCTCTGTCGGTGATAAGGACCTCCAGGGTGGCGTGACGTAGGAGGATATTTTCGACGAAGAACTTAGCTACCACGGATGCACTGCCTTTTGGCAGGGCTTTTGTCTCGGCGTAGCGGGTGAGGTAGTCGGTAGCTACCACGATCCACTTGTTTCCGAAAGCCGACGTCGGGAACGGCCCCAGTAGGTCCATACCAATCTGCTGGAAAGGTCGGCAAGGTGGATCAATTGGCTGCAGAAGTCCCCGTGGCCTTGTCGGCGGTGTCTTGCGTCACTGACAGTCCCGGCATGTTCTCACATAACGAGTGACGTCGGTGGTAAGACGTGGCCAGTAGTACCTTTCTTGTATCCTCGCGAGCGTGCGAGAAACACCGCGGTGCCCTGCCGTCAGATCGTCGTGCAGGGCCTGCAGGAGTTCTGGTCGCAGAGCTGAAGGCACCACAAGAAGGCACTTCGCTCGAAGCGGTGAAAAGTTTTTCTTTTGTAGAAGACCGTTTCGTAGAAAGTACGACGCAAGTGCGCGCTTGAATACCTTCGGGACTTCGGCGGTCCTGCCTTCGAGGTATTCTATTAGGGCCTTAAGTTCCGGGTCGGCCCGCTGTCGTTCAGCGAAGTCGTCGGTAGTTATCGTTCCCAAGAAGTAGTCGTCATCCGGGTCGTCGGGTAGCGGTTGGTCGACAGGTGCACGAGAGAGACAGTCAGCGTCGGAGTGTTTTTTGCCGGACTTGTAAATGACAGTAATGTCATATTCTTGAAGTCTCAGGCTCCATCGTGCGAGGCGACCTGAAGGGTCCTTCAAGGTGGCTAGCCAACACAAGGCGTGGTGGTCGCTCACAACTTTGAAGGGTCTGCCGTAGAGGTAGGGGCGAAATTTCGACGTAGCTCAGATGATGGCGAGGCACTCCTTTTCTGTTGTGGAATAATTTGCTTCTGCTTTGGATAGCGATCGGCTGGCGTAACTAATAACCCTTTCAACTCCGTAAGTCCTCTGCACAAGAACGGCGCCAAGACCTACGCTGCTTGCGTCAGTATGTATTTCTGTCTCGGCGAATTCGTCGAAATGGGCAAGTAACGGAGGCGTCTGGAGGCGATGTTTAAGCTCCTGGAAAGCGTGTTCCTGTGGCGTTTCCCACTTGAACTCCGCGTCGGCCTTGGTAAAGTTAGTGAGAGGATCGGCGATGCGGGCGAAGTTTTTCACGAACCGCCGATATTAGGCGCACAGGCCCAGGAATCGGCGCACGGCCTTCTTGTCAGTGGGCGACGGGAAGTCGGCGATATGCGGCTGTTTTCCGTGGATCGGGACGAACTCCAGACTTGCTGATAACGTGACCCAGAAACAAGGGCTCCTCATACGCAAATCTGCACTTTTCTGGCTTCAGTGTGAGTCCGGACGTCTTGATGGCTTGAAGTACAGCTTCAAGGCGCCGAAGATGCTCGTCGAAACTCGAAGAAAACACGACGACGTCGTCCAAGTACACAAGGCAAGTCTGCCACTTCAATTCTGCCAGTACTGTATCCATAACGCGTTGAAAAGTTGCAGGCGCTGAGCAAAGGCCGAAGGGCATCACCTTAAACTCAAAGAGGCCGTCCGGTGTTATAAACGCCGTCTTCTCTCGGTCTCTTTCGTCGACTTCGATTTGCCAATAGCCAGTCTTGAGGTCCATTGACGAGAAGTACTTGGCGTTATGGAACCGATCAAGTGCGTAGTCTATTCGTGGGAGAGGATACACGTCCTTTCTTGTGATTTTGTTCAGGCGGCGATAATCGACGCAGAAACGTAGGGTCCCATTCTTTTTCTTCACTAACACCACGGGGGATGCCCACGGACTCTTGGACGGCTCGATAATGTCATCTCGCAGCATTTCATCAACTTGTCTCTTCATGGCCTCACGTTCTCGCGTCGAAACCCTGTACGGACTCTGACGGAGTGGTCTGGCATTTTCTTCGGTTATGATGCGATGTTTCGTGATTGGGGTCTGCCGAATTTTTGATGACGACGAAAAGCAATCTTCGTATTGCAGGAGCAGGGCCTTGAGCTGTTCTTGCTTATCGTTCGGAAGTCTGGGACTGACGTCGAAAGCTATGAGAGGGGCTTGGTTCCTCTCAGCAGGTTCCGCAGAATCGGCGAGGGCGAAAGCATTGGTGGCTTCGACGATTTCTTCGATGTATGCGACCGTTGTTCCTTTGTTCACATGTTTGTACTCATTGCTGAAATTCGTGAGCATAACCGTTGCTTTGCCTCCCCGCAGCTCTGCAATTCCTCTTGCGACGCAAATATTTCGGGTGACCAACAGATGCTGACTCCCTTCAATGACGCCTTCCAAGTCAGGTGATTTAGGAGCGCCGACTGAAATAATTACGCTTGAGCGAGGCGGAATGGTGACTTGTTCTTCTAGCACATTCAAGGCATTGGGTCCTGACGGCGTGCGCGGCGGTAGTGCTTCTTCTGTGGATAACGTTATCGACCTTGTTTTTAGGTTGATGACAGCACCATGGAGGCATAAGAAGTCCATGCCAAGGATGACATCTCTCGAGCAACGCTGTAGGACTACGATGTCTGTAGGATAAATACGGCCGTTAATGGTGACTCTCGCTGTGCAGATTCCTGCAGGCGTTACGAGATGACCTCCGGCTGTGCGGATTTCTGGGCCTTTTCAAGCTGTCCTAACTTTCTTTAACTTTGCGGCGAACGACCCACTGATGACAGAATAGTCGGCTCCAGTATCGACGAGAGCAGTCACACTGTGGCCGTCGATAAGAACGTCGAGGTCGCTAGTTCGCCGTCTCGCATTACAGTTAGGGCGTGGCGTCGGGTCACGGCTGCGTCGGCTCTTTCCGCTACTTCCATGTTGCGTCGTCCAGCCACCTTCGGTAAGTGAGCTTTTGCCTTCAGGGCTTTGCCTGGTGTGTGTTGTGTTCAAAAAGCTCCGTCGCGGCGGCGTCGTCGTCGGAGGATCTATGGTAGTTCGTCGCACAGCAACCGCACCTCCATCGGTTGCTGCCCTTAGTTTCCCGGATACGGGCTAGGAGACCGGCCCCGCGTTGGGCCAGAGTACTGCCGGAGGTGCAGTGACATGCGGCGGCTGGGCGACAGCGAACGGGAAGGACTTCGTGGTGTCCATTGAGTTCCTGCCAGGTAGTCGGCGATGTCACGTGGCCGATCTCCTGGCTGCGGACGCGGTGCATTGACGACGAAGCCACGCAGTCCCATCTGTCGGTACTGACAACGGCGGTATGTGTGCCCGGCCTCGCCGCAGTGGTAGCAGAGCGGGCGGTTGTCAGGTGCACGCCAAACGTCCGTTTTCCTCGGTGCACTGCGCTGGCCCGCTGGGGAACGGTAGGACGTCGTTGGGGGTGGTGGCGGCGGTCGCGTCTGGCGACGGAAGTGCGACGGGGCGGCGTTTTGGCGTGGACGGGGAGGAGCGTTCTGGCGCACTGCAGCGGCGTAGCTCATAGTTTCTGGCTCGGGCGGCGGTGTTTCGAGAATTCGAAGCGATTGCCGGACTTCTTCTCGCACAATGTCGGCGATCGAGTCCACTTGAGGCTGCGCCGAAGGCAACAGTTTGCGCAGCTCTTCCCGCACGATCGCTCGGATCGTTTCACGCAGGTCGTCGGAGTCACTGGCTTGAGCAGCAGCGAATTCTGGAGTCAGGCGACGATTATACTGTCTGGTGCGCATGTCCAGCGTTTTTTCGAAGGTGGTCGCCTCGGATACAAATTCTTGAACGGTGTTTGGTGGATTCCTCATTAGTCCCGCGAAGAGCTCCTGTTTGACCCCTCGCATGAGAAAACGAACTTTCTTTCCCTCAGGCATGTCTGGGTCAGCGTGACGGAATAGTCGGGTCATTTCTTCTGTGAAAATGGCGACATTTTCATTTGGTAGCTGAACCCGGGTCTCTAATAAAGCAGCGGACCTCTCTTTGCGAGCGACGCTCGCGAACGTTTGCAGGAATGCGCCGCAGAAAACATCCCACGTTCGGAGCGTGGACTCCCGATTTTCGAGCCAGGTCCTTGTGGTGTCTTCCAAATAGAAGTACACACGACGCAGCTTTTCGTCATGGTCCCAGTGGTTGAGGGTGGCCACACGGTCGTATGTTTCTAGCCAGGACTCCGGGTCTTCGAACGATGACCCATGGAAAATTGGTGGTTCCCTGGGTTGATGAATGACGATCGCGGGCTGGGACGCTCCGGTTGTCATTGTCGCTGCAGTGGAGGTCATGGTCTTGGTCTTCCGCGCCTTGTCTTGTAAAAGGCCGTACTCCGGTGGGAGACCTTGCTGTCGGCGGCTCGTTCGCTGCTCTTGGTTGGCGTCGGTGTCTTCTCCGTGACGGGGGCTGGGTTCACGGCTTGACGGGGGCATCCGGTACATGAACGAAGCAGCACCTCCACCAGATGTCACGGGGTCGTGACGTGGCCGAAGACAGGAAACTTCGTGTTGGGATTTAACTGTTTATTTGGGCGAACCTGTGCCCGGTAAAGAGAAAGTCTAATTACAGCAGCAGTCTTGCACAGATAGCAGTCTCGGACTGATAGCGGCGAATGCAGCGTCGGCCTTCAATCAACAACTGACAAGCGGCGAAGCGCGTCGGCATTTATACCCTTGCCGTCGAATGTTTTAGCGTTATCACTGGCGGTGGCGTAGGTTCCAGAACAATCTGTACCGTTCGCACAGTGGGCGTGATCTTATCGAAATGATCTACTACAGTCCAGAACCTTCTCGAAAACTGCAGGCGCGGTTTGCGCCGAGAATCGTGTGGTGTTTCGGAACGATAACAAAAACTTGGGAAATGGAACGTGGCAATATGTACGGACACATAAAGGTGCTTATCATTGATGCTCGGATGGTCGTGTATAGAGCTGGGTTGTTTTGAGATTTTCAAAAGCATTGTTTCAGACCACCTTGCAGATTACGCTTCAATTGTAGTGCTACATAAGACACAACTTATGGGCCAGCTTTAATGAATAAGAAGATTATAGGTTAAACAAATGCTTTAAAATATATCATATCATGGCTGCATGGACGCATACAAGCTATGTAAAGCGCAATAAAGTGAGGACGCATGAGCTTCTCTTGATGCTTCAGTTCTACATAACTGCTTCAACTGTGCTGCAAATAAATTTAACCAATGTCTGTGCGTGCAACATTGTCCATTTTAAACTAACTATATGTATATATAAAATTCCTACTGCGAGTTAAGCTACGTAGCACTCCATAACTCTTCCTGTTACTAAGGGCAATTTTTCAAACAATCAACATTATTCATTTTCTGTCTCATGACTTCGTGCCCGCAATTCTTGGTTTGGCTCGATCACAATTGTGCAGCCCTTATTTTGGAGGAATCAAAAAACATCAACCAAAATATATTTTTGGAACTGCTTCTCGGTGATATTGCCTTCCCTCAACTGCCACAGCTTGAGATGAGTCATATAGCAAGTCTCGCGCATACCTAGGGCCTACCCTTGAAGAAACTGGTCCGGCTGTGAAATGCTGTTTTTTCTCAAATAAATTTTTTGGTTTGAGTTTTCTCACTTCTCGAGTCTCTTCACAATCAAGCAGACCCAATGTTCCCCTTAGTCCTTAGTTTTGTTATATTATGAAATAAATAAAAAATAATAATGAAAATAGAAATACTAATAACTGTTGCACAAAATAAAGTCCCACATACGTACTTGAACGCAATATTGCTTTTATTTTGTTTTAGAACCTAAAGCATTAGAAAAGATAGCAGTACAATAAAAACGTAAAAAAAACAAAAAAATAGAATTGGCAGGATTCGAATCTGCGCCACTCAGTTGTGCTCGCGTACGTGAACTGAGTGCGTTAACTTGCTAAGCTAATCGCGCTGAAGGGTTCACGTCAGTTTAAATTATGTATATAAATTTTCTTTCTACACGCTATGTGCTGGCATATTTATGTACGATATGCGATCGTATCTATTGTTGTGTGCATATGTTTTGTGATTGTATATACGTCACATGCTTTTCCCATGTCTTTCAACTATAGGTTGCTGCCCCACCGCGGATGAAAACAAGTATTTTTACATCCACACACAAGCTTGAGCAGTTGAAGGTTGTTTCCCGGGGCTCTCTTGCGATTGAGTCGGCCACCACAGGAAATTAGAGTGATACGCCATTAATTCCTGCATCTAGCTGTATTCCACTTAGTAGCTCTATCGCTTGATGACAAATCGAGCGCGGGGCGCGACGCTATTGCGCACGACCATGCCTCGCGTAGTGGCGACATCGGCTCATTGCGCCGGCCGGCTTGCTTCGATTTGCTTCAGAGCAAAGAAATGTCATACCTTGAAAGATTGCGTACTGCACTATGTCAAAATGTTACTGCTTTGTAGCCATCCTATGATTCATTGAGAATTGATAACTCTGATATCACTACTGTAGAGCTTTGCGTCGGCGACACGCACCGAACGTGAAACCGCACTACGTCTGTCGTAGAAGCAGTAGGAGGCTGTCGTCTGCTAGAACAAAAACAAAACAAAGACCTGCGAAAATATTCATAAGTTGTAACTTGTTTTTTAATAACCGTTTATCACTTTTAAAGTTATTTTGCCAGATAAAATACATTTTTTTCAGTTTATAGCAGCGACAGATGTTTTTTTTTATTTTCCTCACACAGATATCCAAGTCAAATCCATTCACAGCTAAAGCCACATGTTGTTTGTCTTCTTTGTTTCTGTGGGCATGCCATTTCGGTGCGTGTCTCATGTGTTCGTGCTGCTACACACGAGAGCACGAAATGTTAAATTTACGCAAGGAAGCGCCGTTCCTCGTTCGTGTGATATGCTAAGATTGCGCCCTATTCCCACGGTTCGAGTGCGGATCAAGTGCGAGTCGTCCAAGGAATCGGCGGGTTGGGCGGGCGCTCGAAGGACTCCGAGGTGACGGCTGACGCCTGTGGTCGCTTCCCTCCGGACAGTGTGAAAGAAACTAAAGGTAAGGGGGACACTTAAAATGTAGACCAAGTATGCCACTCAGTGCAAGTGTGTGTTGCTGCACTCGAACGAGGCGTCGTGAAACGGCAACCTTACGCGCCTTTGCGAGTGCGCTTGCCGATTCGCTTTGACAATGCTAACGCCAGCAGAGCCATGGCGCATCGGCGCGGCCTTACTGGAGCTAATTCGAGACAACTGCGGCAACATGCATGTGTATGGTGATCGATTTTTTCATATGTGCAATGTAGTGAGGAAGACGCACACGGTGCTTGCTACGTTGTTGATTGAACGAAGCGTGCAGTGCCATTTGATGCAAAGCAGCATTTTGTTTACGTTCGCGGGCGATACAATTCGTAACTTGGCTCGATTCACCTAGCCAACCACCTAAGTAGGTTGATTAGCATACATTCACGGTAGAGCGTTATGCCCCTAAACAGCGGCGTGTGCTTGTTGAAAGATATAATGTGTTTGCCTAGTGTAGAGAGAGAGAGGTGTCCGTGCAATCTGCATGTGTACCTGCAAGACGCCTTTGCTTGTAACTAATCGCTGCATCTGACACCTACAACTTATTTGCATATTTACATTGCTCCCTTAGGACCTAACACACAAACTTGTTGTTTGCATTGTCACTTCATGAATATCGAGCGGTAAAGGTACTGAGTATATGTGAAACAAGAATCTCTGCTTATTACATGAAGACATATGAGGTCTTCGATAAAACGAGTTATACCTTCATTGGGCTTGCGTACTCGTCGGGGCGATTCATACATGCAGCTTCAGCAAATGGTATCTTCCAGCCCGGTGATCTTGCAATTTTTTTCTGCACACAGCGCAAACAGCGAGATGTACCCACTCGCAGATGGTCGCCTCAAGTGCATATTTACCTTGACTAAAATGTCGAATCAAGTTTTTTCATCGACCGGTCCCTGCCATGAGTGCTAACGTCTTCGCAAACAAGACACATTGTTATTGACACTGCACACACCACACACAGTATTCTCAGTTGAACCGATATTCTCAATACCTTTCAATGCACACTACATGCCGCAATCAACAGTGCAAAATTTTGAAGACTATGCCGCTGTTGCTCGCACAGGCCACCACGTGTGTTCACTTCTTCAAGATAAACAGACAGCGTGGCAAATATTTTACCACACAGTTTACCACACAGCTGGATGTTTGCTGACACATACTACAGCTAATGTCGACATTGTAACGTGAAGTGTAAGCTTTGAAAAATTAAAACTTGCCCCAAACACTGCACGACTGTACCGGGCTGAGCCACCAGCGGGAGTGTTTTTCCAGCCACACCTTTTACATGTGCCAGTGACATCATGCTGTGACGTATCTCGGTAGGGGCCTATCGCTGCATACTTTATGTGAATGAGGGTCCTGTTAGTGAAAGCAGGCATTGTTGATTTCGTAACTTGTTCATGCCCAACTGGACCTTCATTTGCACAAGTTGTCTGACTGATATTCAGGTGAACTTTTGTGTTATAAATTATACAGTTGGCAGTCTGTGCTTGCACCATACTGTTGTTACTGGTGTTTCTTGTTGTTACTTTGCACTGCTCATTACTGCTCACCTACAGAAACTAGCCTATCTTGCCGCTGTTTTGGACAACATGCAGCTGGCAAGTGCGATAGTGTTCATAACTCTAAATTCTCGAGCAAAAATTATCGTTTCATATTCAGTTAGTTGCATTCATATAAGTACATTATAAGAAATCAATGATTAAACATTATTCCGTGTTCCTTTACATAATGCTCACAACTTTTATATCAAATTGAATGGTGTTTATAAAAAACATGGGTTTTAGCTAAACTTCATGCTCTTTTCTCGAACAGCTCACAAAACGCTATTGCATGCTTACTTGCCATTAATCGGACTTTGTTCGAAATACATTGCAATTCTTCACCGGACTGCCAGTACACTTAAGATTGGGGGAACATTTATTAACCATGGATTGAATAATTAAGATCCGAAAGAAAGAAGCGGCAGGCCGGGATACTTGATATTGGCATCCGTTTTGCTACCCAGCGCATTATCATGCAAACTTTCTATAGAGTGGTTATGCGTCTTGCATGTATGTCTGTGTGAGAGATAAGGTTCGGGTAATCACGGCAACTTAAATAATCGTTGTCGAGACTGACGAAGACATTTGCAACTTGAGTTATAAGGCTTTAATGCCACAAAAAAAAACGATAATGAAGCTTGGCGTGTTACATGGCAACAGCGAAGAACTGCCTAAGGTACGAGCACGACACACGTTCTCGAAAGACAAGGTCTGACGCTTAGCGTAGTCCCCCACTGCACTACACAAGGTTTGAAACACTTCACCGTGTGACGTCGAAGGCAGATGAGTCGATGCGTTGCGTTGCGTCTTACGCCGACATCAGCGATGACTCAGGCATGGTCGGAGCGGAGCGTGAGGCAGAGTCGATGTGTGGCAAGCACATCCCGGACAGCCAGTAGTAGGCCCAGGTCTGGAAAACGCCCGGATCCGAGTACAACGGACCGGCGCCGGCTGCTGGATCACACGGTAGAAGGGAGCCAGGCTCGTGCGGACCACAGGCACAGGTAGGCTTCGGGACCACGACCCGACGAGCGCTTCAGCCTGCCACTGTTTCGTTCGGATCCTTCTTCTCGAACGCCCCGTCGTCGTCTTCTTCTTCTCTCTCCCATGGCTTGGCTTGACTTTGACGACACGATTCCGCCTTTTCCTTGTCTCATCGTCATCTTCGTCGGCGCACGGCACAGCACAAACTCACAAACATCGCGCACCAGATGAACCTACCGCGCATATCATGACAAAAGTCCCCCCTTTCAAAAGTTTTTTTTTAAAAAAAAAACTGTCCAAAGTGCGCGGGAGACAAGACTTACGACAAACAAATGTACAGAACTGTTGCACCAAGAGAATAGTCTGTATGTGAGAGTCCCTAGGCATATGGTACATTATTACATTAATGTTGTATAGCTAGCACCTACACCTGTAGCCTGCTCATATAATCAGCACCTACGTTCTCTGATCCTTTGATATGCTCAACGCGAAAGGTGTACTCTTGCAATGCGAGACTCCAGTGCAAGATCCGGCTGTTCAAATGCTTGGCTTGAGAGAGGTATCGTAGCAGTTGATGGTCAGTCTGAACGACGAAGAAGGTTCCATAAAGGAAGATATGAAATTTCGCGATCGCCCAAACTAACGCTAAACACTCTCTTTCAATTGCAGAGTATCTCTCTTCCCGGGGCATAAGTTGGCGGCTGGCATATGACACCGGGTGAAGAAGACCCTCGTGTTCCTGCATAAGCACAGCGCCTATACACCTATCAGATGCATCTGTACGTAATACGAAGGGTTTCTTTATGTCAGCAGCCTTGACTACTGGCATAGATGCTAGAACTTGTTTGAGGGTTTCAAATGCCTCTTCTCTTTCGGTATTCCACGCTAACTTGTTCTTTTCCATCTTTCTTGTCATTTCAGTCAGTGGTTTCGCTTTCTGGGCATAGTGAGGTATGAGGTCTCGGTAATATCCCGCCAAGCCGAGAAAAGAGCGAAGCTGCTTCTTCGTTTCCGGTCTTGGGGCTTTAGCGATCTTCGCTATCGTGCTTTCTACTGGGCGGATTGTACCATCGCCGAGGTGATGCCCAAGGAAGATGACAGAAGTCATTCCGATCTCACATTTTTGAGGTTTGATCCGTAGGCCTGCTTCTCGGATCCTCTGAAACAACTGTTTCAATGTCACTAGATGCTCCTCCCACGTAGCTGTGGCAATTAGAACATCGTCTATGTAATGCACTGTGTTTGGAATGCCGTGCAGTAATGTCCTCATCAATCGTGTGAATATGGCCGAGGCTGTCTTAATCCCAAAAGGCATATAGAGAAAATGGTAGTGTCCAGATTGCGTTGAAAAAGCTGTTTTCGGACGAGAACTTTCCTCTAAGGGTACTTGCCAATAGCCCTTTGTAAGATCTAACTTTGAGAAAACCGACTTCGTGCCGACTTCAGCAAACATAATGTCAGCTCTGGGTATGGGTTCAGAATCGGACACCAGAACCTCATTAATGTGACGGAAGTCAATGCACGCGCGAAAGCTGTTGTCCGGTTTCTTAACCAGGACCAAGGGTGAGTTATACGGCGAATGGGAGCGTTCAATAACTCCCAACTTCAGCATATCTTGAACCTCCTTCTCTACTATTTCCTTCATTGCAAATGGCAACGGATACTGTGACGTGCTGATTGGTTTTGTTGTAGTAAGCTCTAGCCGGCACTCTAGGAGGTTCGTCTTCCCAGGAACTTCGGAAAATATGTCTCGGAATTCCTCCAAGAGATTGCACATATCATCGCGTTGTGCTTCGTCTAAATTACTTCCGAGTGTGACCGACTCAATACCTTTCCCTTCATTTACTTTAAATGTAGGGAGGGGTGAATCCGACTCTCCTTCTTCGACTACAACGAACGATGAAGCTTGACTAGTGACTTCTGGTTGACGTTCTTCGTAGCGCTTGAGCATGTTTATGTGAAACATTTTCGTGGTGTGCCCAAGGTCCAACCAATAGTCGTGGTCATTCTTTTTTCCTGTAACCGGAAATGGCCCCTTCCAGTGCATAAGAAGCTTGTTTTCCCTGGTTGGGAGCAATATAAGAGCCCGGTCACCAACTTTGAGCTGTCGGGTTTTGGAGGTTCGGTCATAATACTTCTTTTGCGAGTGTTGAGCTCGGGAAAGATTCTCTTGAGCCAGCTTCAAGGTGCGTTCAAGACGTTCTCTCAGATCAAGCACGTATCCGTAAGTAGTCTTGATATCTTCCTCTAGGTCTTCCCCTGTCCAGAGTTCCTTCAATATATCCAGGGGTCCTCGGACGTGCCGGCCGTAGATCAGTTCAAACGGCGAGAAGCCCATACTGGCCTGAGGTACTTCTCGATAGGCGAATAACAGAGGCGCAAGAAATCGGTCCCATGACTTCGGCTTCTCTTGGCACAACTTGCGCAACATCTGTTTCAAAGTGCCGTTGAACCTTTCGACCAAGCCATTGCATATCGGGTGGTAAGGCGTCGAGCTCAAATGTCGAATAGCAAGCAGAGCATTCACCTCTTCCATCAGGCCTGACGTGAAGCAGGATGCTTGATCACAGAGGATCTCCCGTGGAAATCCTATTCGAGAGAACATCTCCAGTAGTCCATCTGCTACTGTTGCCGAATCAATTGCGGGCAAAGCCTCCGCGTCCGGGTACCGAGTGGCGAAATCCACAAGGGTAAGAATGTACCGATTACCCTTCTTTGAAATCGGCGTCAGAGGTCCAATGATATCAACGGCCACACGTTCGAATGGCGTGTCAATCAAAGGCATTCGTCCAAGAGGCGCCTTGCCTACTTTGCCTTTGGGATATGTCCTTTGGCATGCGTCGCATGATTTTACGAATCTTCGTACCTCCTCCTGTACACCGGGCCAATAAAACGACTCCAAAACTCGGTCCTTCGTCTTCTTGATACCCTGGTGACCAGATATCGGTGATTCATGTGCCAAGTGCAACACATGGACACGCAACGCCTTTGGAACCACCGCTTGTTGAACTGATTTACCCGGAGTCAAGTGGTAAACGCGGTACAAGATTCCTTTCTCGAACATAAATGAGTGGTATGTGGCTCCTTTACCGCGGATGAGGGTGTCGACTTTCGCCCTACAAACATCCAGCGACCGGTCTTCCTCTTGTTTTTGGCGAAATGACTCCTGTGTCACCTCTAAGTTTCCAAATTTAGCAGTCGTGAGCTTCCGGCGATGTCCTTTGCTTGAAACACCAACCATGACTGTGCTATTCGTCCCGCATCCATCCTTGGATTTCTCTTCAGAATTCAATGCCTGATTAGTTTCCGACTTCAGGCTCGCTGACTCCTTCCACGTTGAGTCGGGGTCATTAGCGTCACGGGCGCCGGGAACATTTCCTACGATGACATCGTAAAGTGGCGACGTCAGGCATTTGACTATCGCATTTCCGGTGAAATAGGGCGATAGAATCCGTACTTCTGCTTCCGGTACCTCGATGCAACTACCATCGGCCAATAAAATAGTGGCGGTAGTACCCGTCAGCGCATCATCGGGAACGAGGGAACGTCGCACGACCAGGGTGTTGCTTCCAGTATCCCTCAAGACTGATACAGTATGTCCAAACACTTCTCCCTGTAACACCGGCAAGTTTCGTGTAGCTGTTGCGGTGCGCGTTCGGAGTGCACTAGCAACATATTCATCTTGTGATGAATCATCGGCACATCGGGGCGTCTCGGACTTCTGGTCAGTAGACACGATGCAAGATGTCATTTTCTTTGATCCGCCGTTGCTTGGGCATGCTCTTGCATCGTGGCCGGGCTTCCGACAGTGCCCACAGAAGACTCGTTGGGGTTTCGTGCGGCAACCAGATGCTCTGTGGCCGGGTCGATCACAGACGAAACATCTAAGAGGAGGCTGGGTATAAGTAAATCCTTCTTGCTCCTTGGGAATGTTGTTTGCAGACTTGGTACGAAATACCAACAAGTTTGCTTGCCACTGGGCTTCCAAGAAGGTATCAGCTGCTTCTGCCATTTCTTTTACCGTCCTGCATTTCTTCTCCCTTAGAAAAAGTGCCAGGCGATCGTGCCAGTTATTCAGAAACTGCTCAGCTACAATGAGGTTGCGCACGGATGCAAAGTCCTCGTCCGTTTCCGACATTTCCAGCCATCTATCGAAGTAACTCTGTAATCTCGTGGCGTACTGTTTACCAGTTTCGCCGTCTTCCGGCCTGCTTTGCCGAAACTTTTCGCGATAGCCTTCGGCTGTGAAACGAAACCTCTGGAGCAAGGCCATTTTCGTACTCTGGTAATCCATTGAGTCTTCTGGCGACAGACGACCGAAGACTTTCAATGCTTCCCCACTGAGGCATAAACTAAGCGCTGTCGCCCACTTCTCCTCAGGCCACTCTTGACCAACTGCTACGCGTTCGAACCTCTTGAGATACGCATCGAGATCGTCACGCCCCTCGTCAAACACTGGAATCAGGTTGTGAGGATTGATCAAGCACGGGCGGCTTTGACTCCTCTCAGGTTCGCGGTCCCGCGCTGTTGGCTCTCGGCTACTTTCAACCTCAGCTAGTCGAATTCGCAGTTGAAGAGTTCTCTCTTCTATCTCCAAACGTTCCTTCGCCGCCTGCCTTTCCGCGGAACGCTCTTCACGCGCTTGCACAGATTCCTCATGAGCCCGCTCTAACCGTGCGTCTACCCACGTCTTTAGCTCGGCTCCTTGAAGCCCCATGCGTTCCGCTAGCGTTATAAGCTCTTGCTCACTCATCTTCCCTACAGATTTCAACCCAGTGCAAACGGCTTCGTCCTGTCGCGCGGACGCCAATTGTGAGAGATAAGGTTCGGGTAATCACGGCAACTTAAATAATCGTTGTCGAGACTGACGAAGACATTTGCAACTTGAGTTATAAGGCTTTAATGCCACAAAAAAAAGAAAAAAACGATAATGAAGCTTGGCGTGTTACATGGCAACAGCGAAGAACTGCCTTAGGTACGAGCACGACACACGTTCTCGAAAGACAAGGTCTGACGCTTAGCGTAGTCCCCCACTGCACTACACAAGGTTTGAAACACTTCACCGTGTGACGTCGAAGGCAGATGAGTCGATGCGTTGCGTTGCGTCTTACGCCGACATCAGCGATGACTCAGGCATGGTCGGAGCGGAGCGTGAGGCAGAGTCGATGTGTGGCAAGCACATCCCGGACAGCCAGTAGTAGGCCCAGGTCTGGAAAACGCCCGGATCCGAGTACAACGGACCGGCGCCGGCTGCTGGATCACACGGTAGAAGGGAGCCAGGCTCGTGCGGACCACAGGCACAGGTAAGCTTCGGGACCACGACCCGACGAGCGCTTCAGCCTGCCACTGTTTCGTTCGGATCCTTCTTCTCGAACGCCCCGTCGTCGTCTTCTTCTTCTCTCTCCCATGGCTTGGCTTGACTTTGACGACACGATTCCGCCTTTTCCTTGTCTCATCGTCATCTTCGTCGGCGCACGGCACAGCACAAACTCACAAACATCGCGCACCAGATGAACCTACCGCGCATATCATGACAGTCTGTAAACCAAGAACTTTGGGTAGAACTATATTTATCTTACAAACGGTTGCAGGACTGTGGAGGCTGTAGGGATGCTTAGGAATGGTGGAATCCCTGGACATGTGTTCAACCTTGCTGCATCAGCTCCTTGGTGTTTTCACGGCATCTTTACAGATGTGTTCGGTGAGTAAAGCAAGCAGGTTTCAACACAAGGAAAAGTATAATATGGCAGCACCTCTTGTGCGTGCCTTACATCCCAAGTATATCAAATATTTATCTTGCACCTTGTGGCCTGTAATTTTTAAAGAGGCACTTCTTTTTGCTTTAGATTTGAGTCTTGATGCTTCGACAGCAATGTATTTGTGTTTGACAGCAAGTGTTCTTGAACAAATAACTGATCTCAATAATGACAAAACACCCTTCATACTTGGTCCTTAGCATAAGCTAGCACATATCTGTAGCAGATTCAATTATTCATTTTTTGCTGGGATGATAATGGGCAAGTAGCAAAGGCAAGTTCAGATTGGAGTGGTCGGTGACGTCTGTTTAGGCTCTGCCATATTGCTTTGCAACCAGATTTACTTGTGGCCACATATACAATGAAGCCACATGACGTGCATTCTAAATGAGATTACCATATCACATTTCACTGCATCTTAGTATGTGCCAAACAAATGCAGATATCATTAGCTTGCCACTATAAAGGGATCCTAAACCAACACAAGGTTGAAATTTCGTCGTGGTTTTGCAGCTGTGTATGACTCTACAATGGATGCATAGCCGTGATAACTTGTCTATATGTTATCGCAATAGTAATTTTACACACATTGTACGATACAAAAGAGGTCCTCGCTTATTTCGCTTTTTTTCGCTATGCTTCTTTCTTGTCTCTTCTTGCCATGTGCTCCTCCTCACTGTACAAGGAGCAAGAGCAATGGGCACACAAACACGTATTTAAAAAAATGTTGTAAGGTGAGCACTGAGAAGCTGAACACTTCCAAAAGGCTCAAAGAGGTAAAGGTATTGTTTCTAGCTACTTTTTGGGCACCCATAGCTTGTTGTGCTGCTGCAGTTAAAAAATAAGTTAATGTTAAAAATAATTGGAGATGGCTTGGCACCCATAATTGCAGTTACATACAGAACTAGGTTTCAATGCGTAAGCAAAATCTGTTCACTCTAAATCAATCCTAATGATATCTGATATTCAGGAAATATTCACAGAAAAGCTCAGGAAAAGTCTAAGTGGTTGCCCATTGAACGTGAAGGAGATACCCTTCTTCTAAAAGGTCAATAGACAGTCTAGTAGTCTCGATATTACATGCACTATAACATATTCTGGGGTGGTGCTTTTCATGCATGTTATAATGAGAGGGGTTTTTAATAGAACTGTTGTCACTTTGCCCTGCATTGCTGAAATTGTTCACATAGTTATAATACATGAATCACTTTATGCCTTTTGATTTTATGCAAATGGTTTGCTTATCCAGTCGGTTTAACTTGATTTGGATAAAATCATAAATGCTCTAATATTTTTTTACTACACAGCAGGTTTATTTTTAAAATACGCGACCATTAATGTGAACGCAGTTGGTGGCGTGCTTGATTAATCCTTCACTATCACCACTCTAACTACACCTGCTACAGTGCATAGTGTGACAAAAGTAATGGTACTTAACATTACTGGCAGCATACACTTTTATGTCTCAAAATAGGTTAAAAAGCCTGGTAAAAATGTGTGTACGTTTTTTTTTCGCTCCAACTAAATATTCTGGTCTACTCAAAGTAGCTTCCGCTCTTTTAAGGTCCTCAAACTTTTAGGTGTTCAAAAGAAGTATCAATGCCATATACTTTCTTTGTCAGCCTACTCACCACTCGAATAATGAGAATTACCCGACAACATTACCCAGTAAAGTAAAGGGATGTTATAAAAAGTAATGTCAATTCAATTGTCAAAAACGTTGCAAAGTTACGTTTTTGTTCACTTTCCTTTTCACAATTTTGTTAAAGTTACTTTTGATAACTTCCCCTATAGTTTGTTTGGCATCATTTTCTGCTAGTTCTTATTATAATGTGTTTAACAAAGACAACAAACCCTTAAATTTATAGTTCTTTCCTTTACTCATGAATCTGAAACACTGAATCTCAGTAATCTTAGTGGTGTGTGACTTGTTTTTTTTTTTGATCAGTTGTGCATGTGTTCAAGTACATGCATTTAGTTGGGAGGGCGAACTATTGCCTCCTCCTGTGACTAGCAGATTTTCTGAGAACTGACAGATGCATAATGCTGCCAAAGAAGTATAGGGATATTGGAAGTAATCGTAACGTAATTGCAATCGTAATGTAATTGCCAGTAGGCAAAAAAAAAGGTGTCCCACACTCGCCATAATGGTAACAGGCAGCGCTGACTTACTCGTCCATGTATAAATGCACATATATACCGTACAAAATGGAAGAGGGATAGCCGCCATGGTAGATCAGTTGATAGAGCATCGGACATGTTATTCGAAGTTCGCAGGCTCGGTCCCTGTACAGGGCAGGTTATCTTTTTTTTCTTCTACTTTTCTTTCTTCACAATTACAACACTTCTATTCTTCTTGAAGATTTTCTGGTGTAAAAAAGGTACCTTATAATCTGAAGAGACATACAGAATGTGCCAGTGTACGAGTTAGCTCTTGTAGTGGTTACAAGTAAGATATGTTTTCAAGAATAAATCATTCTGCCACTTGCCTAAAGAATGGCTACAGGACATGGCGCTGGATGCACTTTGTTATTTTTGAATCAAGCTATCTTGTATTCTATTTTTATAAATTACATGGGATACACATGACGGTATCACACACTTTAACGCCACAAAGATTATGCAGCGAACAATGTTATAAATGCGAAATTGCATAAGGATAAGGTGAAAACTGCACCCTCAACGAGAATGTACAGGGAGCACAGGGTGCAGGCGTCATTCCTTCTGCCCGTGCTTTTCAAGTGCGAGCTGTTTTCACCTCATTCTGACCAACTAACTATATTGAGATGTGTTGTTATAGTGCAAGAGGATGCTCCACGGGAAACTAGGTTTGTCTCAAACTCTGTGTGTGTCTTTCAACCTATATGGTGCCCGGTTCAAGAGTTCATGCAGACCAGATCGTGTAAAACAGGACCGTGTAAAATGGACCGTGTAAATAAAATAAAATGGACCATGTAAATAAACAGGCTCGTGTAAAATGTCGTTTTTGTGTGCAACTGTAGTTGTGGTTGTGCTGAATGACCTTTCTTTATATACACTACATAACAAACTTGCTCCTTTAGAGTCGAGTGCATCTTCGGATCGGTTGTAAATGTTTGCATATGCGAGGCCTTAAGTTTTATAAGAAATTCCTCAGTAAGCCACGAGGAAATGTGTGTTCGGCGAAAATTTGTATATCCTTATATACAACTCTTAAAGCCTCGCCTACAACTTTGTGCAGGTTGACCTTGAGCAGAAAACGAGGAGCGGCAGCAGCCCCCAGAAAAGAGCAAGCACCCTCCAAGCTCCCGAAGCTCTCTTCGACAGGAACAGCAAGGTCACTGTGTGGCATTGAAAACCATTGCAAGGAGTGCCTTATCAGTACACTGTGCTGCTCTTTCATCGCAGAAGACGAAGTTGACCACTCCAGATGAACTTCACGCTGTGTATTGTGAGTGCTTCAGTGGTTTTGTTTTTGTCCAGCCAGCAGTTAAGAAATGATGTGTCAGATTCAGCCGGGATGACTAGAGGGAGTCGGGCAGGCATGTTTGGACATTTGTCTAGCCAAGTAGTGCCAATTTTCGCACTGGTCCTGTTGGAGTTACTGCCACAATCACAGAAGCTACGTCACCTCTCTAAATGTACAGATGTGTCTGGGAAGATTACCTAGCTGCATTAGGTTTTTCGATAACTGATAGCTGCCAACGTTCCTCATTTACAGGAGTTTTGTTCCTCACCTATGGGTGTAAAGCCCTCCACAGAAAAAAATGCAACATGTGTACTTCCAGAAGGCTCCAAGGCCCTACTTGTAGGTTTTTTCGGCTTGTATCATAAGCACCTCGTTTGGGGTACATGAACATTTTATAAACATGTACAGCGAAAAATTTGGGTGGCTGGTCGTTTTGTCGTTCAGTTCAGTTCAGTTTATTCAATCATTCAAAATACAAAATTCGTAGAGTGTAGTATGCAGACGAGGGTCCCAAAGTCAAGCGACTGCAGGGGGACCCTCGGTTAAATATAACAATAAAATGATTAATTAAAACAGCACGTAAAATACGTAACACAAAGAAAAATAAACAGTGAACTTACATAAAATAACATCAAGTAAACAAAACAGGCAGTCAGAATGCGACACAAGAACAATATTAATAAGATTATATAAGTAAAACATAATCACGCCAAAAAGCAATAACGTAAATTTGCAAAGACTTTCCCATTTCATGCCCGGATACCAAGAATCGTTAGTAATCATCGTTGTCAACCTAGTTATGCAAGATGAAGTTTTTAAGATCACGTTTGAATGCATGAAAAGATGATGATGATTTTAGTGTATAGGGCAGGTTATTCCACAATTTGATGACCGCGAAGGCGGACGTCATTTTGCCATAATTGGTGTTACATTTAGGTAAAAGGAAGTTGTGACTGTGGGCGAATCTAGTGCTATTGGTGTTAGTGAGTAAACTAGCATCGATTAAATCAAACACAAGCTGTTTGTTAAGTTGTTTATATAACAATGTGATTAAGTGAAATTTAAATAAGCCAGACACAGTAAGAATACAGTTAGCCTGAAAGAGTGGGGTAGCATTAGAATAAGATGAACTGTTGGTAATAATGCGCATGGCCTGATTCTGAATGTGCTGTACAGACGAAATATGAATGTTATATGTATTTCCCCATGATGTAATGCCATAGGTGATGTGACTATGTATGAAGGCAAAGTATAAAGACAATAAGGCTTCAAGTGAAAAAAAAGGACGAGATTTGATGAGTGATCTTATACCAAATGCTGTTTTTTGTTTAACGTAAAGAATATGATTGGTGAACTTTAAATGAGGGTCCAATTTTATGCCCAGAAAACACACACAGTTAGACGCAGGAATGAAATGATTGTCAATGAACACTTGTGGAATGAAAGGTAGCATTTTTTGTGATGTTTTAAAAACCATGAATTGAGTTTTGAGCGGGTTTAAAATTAAGTTGTTTAAGCGACACCATTCAACGACATTAGTCAGTTCCTTGTTCAACATATTGATCAGAGTAGGTAATGATTGATGCGAGATGGAAATGGTCGTATCATCAACGTAAAGAATAACTTTAGAATCTCCAAGGCAGTCAGGCAAATCATTAATATAGATACAAAACAGTAAGGGTCCAAGAATAGAACCCTGTGGGACCCCTTGATTAATTATTTTAACATTAGAATAAACGCCCCCAATGCAGACTGATTGTTCACGATCAAGAAGGTAGTTTTTTATGAAGGTCAAGGATGGGCCAGTGATACCCAAGGACTCTAATTTGCTAAATAAAATAATATGACTAATAGTATCAAAGGCTTTCGTGAAATCAAGAAATACAGACCCTGTGAAATTACCGTTGTCGATGGACGTTTTCAAGAAATCGGTTAATGATAGCAATGCTAAATTCGTAGAACTACCAGCCCGGAAACCAAATTGACAAGGCTTTAGCAGACTAAATTTATTGAGGTACTTATTAATACGTTTCACAAATAATTTTTCAATAAGTTTGCTGATGGAAGACAAAATAGAAATAGGGCGGTGGTTACGGACATCTGTCTTATCACCTTTTTTGTATACTGGGATTAACTTGGCTTTTTTCAGTGAGCTCGGAAATATACCTTGTTTGAAAATGACATTAATTATATTGCTTAGGACTTCTGAGATGTCTGGAGCAGCAAGTTTTAAATGAAACGCCGATACATTGTCTAGTCCAGCGCTACAGTTTTTTAGACTCAGGATTGTAGAATAGACTTCGTCAATGGTAACAGGAAATAGAAAGAATGAATGGATACAGCGGGTAAGGGTGTACGAGGATACTTTGGGCCTATCATTGTATACTTCATAAAAGTAATCACTAAAAGACTCAGCTATGTCAGAGGACTCAGTACAGATTTGCTGTTTATACCTAATTTTATCAATGACATTACTAACCTGAGGTCTGTTTAAGAAGTCATTGGAAAGTTTCCATTTTTTCTTTGGGTCATTTCTTGCTTTACAGAATTCTTTTTCGTAATAAAGTCGTTTTGATTTTTTCAGCAGTTTATTCAACATCTTACTATAATTTTTATACCTAAGTCTCAAATTCACATTAAATGGCTGTTTTTTTTGTTTTCCTGTAGAGATTATCTTTTTTCCGCATACTAGTTAACAAGCCTTGAGTTAGCCAGGGATTACGTTGAAACCTATATACTTTCTTGCATTTAACAGTTTTAGTGTTTGCATGCACAGCTTTAAGAAATAGGGAGCAGAAGTTGCCTAGTGCTTCTTCAGGATTTTCTAAGGTGCTAATGGAAGACCACTCAGAGCCTTTAATTGCCTTGATAAAGTTTTCCTGATCGAAGGTTGACGTGAAATGGCACGTGTTAAGGCGAGGTAGATTTACGGCGAAAGTTACAAAGACAGGATGATGATCAGTGATGCACACGTCAATGACTCCTGCGCTAGGGGTTGGCGAAAAATTGCTTAATACGTGGTCAATGAGCGTGCTTGTTCCAGTGGGTGAAAATCGAGTAGGGGATGAAATTAAGGATTCAAGCCCGAAGCCAAGAAAACAATCACTATATGCTATGGTGGTGCTGTTATCTGTATCCATTAGGTTAATGTTGATATCACCAACCAAAACAACTTGCTTATTTTCTGCGGTGATAATGTCGAGTACAGCAGCTAAATTATGTAGAAAATGCGGAATAGATGAAGATGGAGAACGGTAAATGCATGCAATGATCACTTTATTTAGATTAACAGAGGAGGGCAAGGCAGCCTCGATCCATACAGATTCACAGTTCGGAATATTCAAAGATAGGTCTGTCCTGCGCTTGTACTTTATCTCGGGCGATATAAATATGGCCGATCCGCCGTAGCGACCCGAATCGCGGTGACAATATTCAGAGTTAAACGATCGAAATCCGTACAGATTGCCATCACAAGATCCTAGCCATGTTTCCGTAATACATAAAAATGAAAAGGAATGACAGAGTAAGTCAGTGAATGACAGAGTAAGTCGTTATCTTGTTCCTCGTAGTATTCTTAAGCATGTTGTGCATTACGTTGTCAATCTGGTTCATGTGCATAGAAGACATTACGAAGTTTCAGGCTACAGTATAAAAAGCCTGGAAGCAAGCTATCAATAATTTTTAACAGAGTTGCTTAATCTGATACATGATACATCACTAAACTTTCGTGCGTATTCATCAATGTAAGCTCGTCTTAGTGTTATCCAAAATGAAGATGTGAGTCGACAGATGGAAACATCTAGTGGGGTAATCAGGGTGAACAATAGAAGTGTTTCAGAAAGGCTGGCCGATGTTGCGATAGGAGGACCTATTTTTTAGAAGTCACCTTGTCATCCTTGGCGTGTTAGTTTAAATGGGGTCAGTAATGACATCATCTTTTGGTGTAGGCGTGTGTGCCTGTTGGAAATGTTTGTCTGAAAAAAAAACCTATAACGCAGAAGAGTGCAGCCCTTGCTTTTTTTAAGTTAGGTTGCGCTGATACAAAGTGTTCTCCTGTCGGAGGTTGGGGGTAAGGGAAGCAAAAAAAAGATAAATGATAGAAAAGAAGAAAAAAGAAGAAAGAAAAGGGGAATGCAAAGTAAAAGTAGTGCTACACTGCTCCTACATTGCATCCCCCCTTTTCTTCTTTTTTTCCCTTGTTTTCTTTTTTTACCTTTTTTGTTACATTTGCATTGTTCCATGTAGTGCATGAATCAATGAAACATGGCTTTGCTATAGCAAAGATGCCTATGTGGTGTTGGATTGAACAGTGCATTGTACTTCATTCAGTTAATTACAGACTGATCAGTCTTGCAATAAGTGCTTCCTGTCTATCACCACACATGTTCAAATGAAAAGGTTGTGCTTGGCTCTTAGTATGCTGGTATATAGCTTGTGGCTTGAACTACTCAAAATGAATGTTATTTTGCTGCTGTTTATGGTAATGAATTTATCCAACATAAAAATATCTTGCCTTGTGAACTTTGTCGGACCTGCCTTTCTTTTTCTTTCCTATGCAGGCATTGTATGTGAGGGAGGCAGTAACAGAGAGGTAATAGCTTGAGCTTCAGAAGAATAAATGCTGGCAGTGAGGCAATTACGCATCAAACATCCCAGCCATTTTGCCAACCGTCCTAAATGTGTTTTGAAAAAAAATATTGTGCTCGTTTACTGTATTTTTCTGAAAACAGCAAAATGCTAAAGTATATCGCAGAGAACAAAATATTAGGCCACGTTGGTGCCTTCTGGACTTCCCAGAATGTCGTCTGGGTGTTGTTTGTAAAAAGTAAAAAGTGTTTCAAAAATACTGCCTCTTCTACACCAAATTCGGTCTAGGTATTAAGTAAAGGTGATTGTGTGTACTGCATGAAGCTCAGTAATATTAGTGCAATTTTTTCGCAACATCAAAAGCAAGGAAGCAGTTCTCTTTATATGGCAAGTTATATGATTACACTTTGTCTTAAAGTAGAAATGAATTTTTGAAGTTTTATTATGATGGCTGTTTTCTGCATTTGATATACGACAGCTTCCGTTCCGAAGTTCCCCATGGCCCTCAATAGGGACTTCAAAAATCATTTTTCTCATTTAAACAAAAATTGTAATGATAACACTTGCCATGTAACAAGAACTGTTTATTTGCTTTCAACTTACACATAAAAGGAATTTTCAATTAAACAAACACACAGCTCAAATTGCATCTCAATGTAGACAAAAACGATTATATAGTGATATTTGTAATCTGGACCTAATATTATTTTTTTTCGTGAAATATAACTTCTGTGCAGTGAGTATTTGTGGCTCAAATATTCATACAAAATGCAGTATTGCCATACAAGAAATGCAAACGATAAACAGTTTGGCTGAATTCTTCAACGCCTATGTAGCGGAAAAATTGCACTAATGTTATTCGGCTTCAAATACTTTAAGAAGCACCTTTACTTAATATGTAGATCAAATTTGATATGGCAAGAAAAAGTGGTACTTTGAAATTTTTCTCACAAATAACACCCGCACGACAATCTGCGAAATTCTGAAGGTACCCACGTGACCACTACTTTTTTCTCTTCAAAACATTTCTGCAAATAACTATTTTCAGAAGAGTAAATTACCATCATTTTTTAAACTATACATCTGTGATGGTCGCCAGGCAGTATGGTTTGTATGTTTGGTGTAGAATAGCCCAGTGCGAAAAACAACAAATGGCTGAGCATCCTTTGACGCTCGGGCAATTTCAAAAGCATTTGTTTGTTAGCAGCAGTTCAGTTAAGCCCTTGTCTTTATGCTTAGGCCCAGAAACAAAACACAAGTAACCAAAGTAGTCCTAAGAGTCATGTAGTCTCGCTGTTCCAAGGCTTGTGGAGCCTAATTTAGTGCAAGCTTCACCATTTTTTAAAAGTTCAGATTCAACCAACAGGTTTTGGAGGCACAGTGCATTTTCAGCTAACTTGTTTCACACCAGTTACTTAGATAAAAAGCGGAAAGTAGAGGTAAAAATACCATTTTAAAGGCATTGTAGGTAATAACAAAAAGGACTGCTTTCTTTTTTTGTGTGGTGCTTTGCCTGAACGCTGTGCTTTTTGTGGTATAGTTCATTGTCTAGTGAACATAGGCCTTAAAAACTAACATTAGCTATGTTGAGGTCAATTTCTTGGTTATAGTCATGTAGCCATATTAAAAATTATGGCTTCAAACTTGATTGTTCTTTTGAAGATTTTTTCCTTGCATAATGATATTTGAGAGTCTTAGTCAATTTTGTTATAAGAAAACGTGATGTCATAATAGGGTCACTTTTTGTAGAGTCGTTCAGTTCTACCTTACCTTTTACATTCCTAATAGAGCAGTTATTTTCAATATCGGTATTTAAAATGGAATGAGCATGCTGTATGTAGTAAGGTGTAAGCACTTACAGATAGCACATGCACCCAACTTTTCTGTTGGCAGTTTATTTCTGTTATTCTTGACTTATATGTGGGGTTTCACGTCCGAAAACCACTATATGATTATGAGAGACGCCGTAGTGGAGGGCACTGGAAACTTCGACCACTTGGGGTTCTTTAACGTACACCCAAATCTGAGCACACGTGCCTACAGCATTTCTGCCTCCATCGGAAATGGAGCCGGGGTTTGATACCGCGACATGCGGGTCAGCAGCCGAATTTCTGTTACTCTTGCTCCCTATATGTGTGCAGTTCGGTTATAGTTATCTGGCTTGCACAGATTTTTAATGGCACCTGCCTGGTCTTGCTTGCTTTCATGGTGATTTTAACCTTCATAAGTTGCATAGGTTTAACTCTGAAAATTGTTCAAGGTGCCAATTTTGTGCCCAAACTGTATAGTATAAAGGCAGCAGATGTACATGCACACACTATTAAATGTACATTGAGAGCTTTCACTTGCAGTTCCTAAAGTTTTACTGTGCAGGAAGCATTTAAATCATAATTTCATAAGGACATATTAATAGATTATCTCTACCATTGAAAATCGTGACAACCTAGTTATTTTCACTGTGATAAGCATGCTGTTTTTTTATGTGGCAGAACTAGTTTTACACTCATTCCTTCTATTATTCACATATGCATAACATGAAGGATTGTGTGCCTTACATTTTCAGTTTCATTCTGTGTGTTATATTTCTTGTGCATGTGAACTATTGTGCTAACATGTGTCTCTGACATTATATGTGCCAATTATTTTCATTTCCAGGTGCCTATGAAGGACACATAAGTTCTATGACAGTGACCTTCGAAATTTACAGTGGTGCCGGAGCCTCAAGCAGCATTTCGCCGATCTCCACAAGGCATTCATGAGATAAACACAGCGCCACACTTTCACAGTGCTATGATTATTATTTATGTTTAAACATTTCGTTCTAAAATTGCTGTTACATTGTGTTTTGTGCCACCATCCTGTGGCTTAGGTGGAGCTCGTGAAATCACGGTGTAGTCACCTCATTTGTGTACGATCAACGCTGCAATGTCACTATTCACAGCTGGAGCATACAGACAAATAAAAAAATATATTGATTGTAGCAGGGCTGATGTGTATAATAATGCTTCTCTATTGATGATAATAACTTTATAATTTCTTTAAGTCTTGCATAGAACACTGCATTAATGTGTTGCAATGTAACCACCATTTATGATCGCTAGCATGTTAATTTAGTAGTTTTGTAATGTATTTTATTTAAAAGGTAATTTTGCTTCCGAATCACGACAATTAGAAAGATTCCGATGATTCAATCCCTCATCATGCACATTTAAGAAATATTGTGATTTGTACACAGTATTGCATGTACTCAAGATGTGGACGTCTATTCAATATACACATTATATTGCTTTGCACTAGATTCAGACGTAACATGCACACATTTCAGTAATTTCCGCATGATACGTCATTCCATAAGATGCGGAGTCCGCATCATATGTCTTATGCGGAGTCCGCATCATACGTCTTTCATATTCCAATAATTCCGTACTTGAGGTCTCCGCATCTTACGGAACGTTTCAGTAGGGATATGGTGCCTTGGAAGGAATCCTTCGACAAGCACTGACTACAACTGAAAAATTTCTTGAACCAACTGGACTCGTACTGTCCCCCGCTAAATCTACTCTAACGTTCTTTCTCCCTCGATGAAATTCGGGCGAATAAGAGCAGGAAGTGGTGCTCAAAACTGAGAAGAACCAAACGATACCGCGGTATATACGGTCAAAGTACTAGGGCTCATGTTAAGCGCCAAGGAGGGCCACAACAAAGAAGCACTCAAGCGCCTTGAAAAAAGCACGAGCAATGTTTCAAGAGGCATTGCTAGAATCACCAACAAGAGAGCAGGCCTCCTAGGAGACAACATCATGAAGGCGTGTCACGCTTTTCTCGTAAGTCACGTAGCTTCCCGTTTCTAAAACTTACGAAGGCTGAAATCAAAAAGGTCGACTCCATGCTACGCAAGGGACTGAAAACGGCACTCGGCTTGCCCAGTAGCACGAGCAACGAGAAACTCGAGTAACTTGGTCAGCACAATACAGCCGAAAAAAGTTTTTAGGCTCAGAGAGTGGCACAAATCACACGCCTGTCGTTGACGCAGGCAGTCCATCTCATCTTACGAGACGCAGGCATTTGACCAATTTTTCAACCAGAGGAAAAAACACAACTTGGTACTGACGTGAGGAAACACACTAGGGTTGAGCCAATCTCCCGCAACGTTCACCCAACGTTCAACAAAGGGCGAAGGAAGGACAGAGCGAGGGTGCTTATAAACAAGTAAAAAAACACAACACGCACGCGCTATTCGTAGATGCCGCCCACTACTATGGCAGCGAGGCGTTTGCCACAGCGGTCGTTGATATAGACGGAAACCTCATGAACGCGGAAACCATCCAAACAAGCCATGTCCACAAAGCAGAGGAAATGGCGATCGCACTAGCCTTGCAAAGCTGTCAAGCCTACTCCACAATATAGACAGACTCTAAGACGGTTGCACGAACGTTCGCGGCTGGCCTAGTAGCTAGAAGCACGGGAAAACTCTCTGTAAACGCAATAAGAGAGTACGAGAACAAAGAAACCCTTGTTAATGAAAAGAAAGCTCAAATCTACGTATCCTGGTTTCCAGCCCACACGGGACAGTTACCGGGACTCGACCACTGCAATACCAACGAAGAGGTCAACCTCCTGGCACGTGAGCTCACACGCCGCGCCGCGGACAACGACCCCTCGATGGGTGAGCGGTGCGATATTCTCTACAGCCAGGACAAAGCACTCACATACCACGAGATCACTTCACATTACCAGGGACAAAGACGTGCATTCCCAGCACCACACCCAAAACTTAACAAAGCACAAGCTCTAACTCTATGAAGATTGCAAACACGTACGTACATAACACCATCCACCTTACACAGATTCGACCACGACACACCACTCACTCTCGCTTTGCAACCATCCCTATTGCAATTTCGAACACATGCTCTGGCTGTGTCCTACCCACATTGCAGCACAACTGAACACCCAAGAGGCTTGGCAGGAAGCCATGCGTCTCTCATAATCATATGGTGAATTTGGGACGTTAAACCCTACATATCAATTGGCAGGAAGCCCTCAAGAGCAATGAATACAAGCAGCAACTACAGGCGGTCCAGTGGGCCCGGGACATCACTACAAGCCTTCGGCTGCCAACACAATCCTGGGCGAAGCTTCCAGCTTGAATTGAGGGTCGGAATGGCCTTTTCTCAGCCTCCTCAGGATAAGTTTTAAATAAAGTCAATCTCTCTCTCTCTGTATAATTACGGAAGCTACCCAAAATATGTCTACTAAGCGAAATTTCATAAGCACAGATTCTGTGACAAAAAACAAAAATTGTCTGGCTGCAGTAATATAGCTGTACAATGAAACCGTGCAATGAACTAGAAGTTTCGCGCTGCTATCAATAGTACACGTACTATGGACAAAAACAAAGTATTTTGTAGTTTCGGATGGTTGCGCTACAGTTTATACCTTGTAACATCAAAAGTGGTCGGTGGTTTTTAATTATCTTAGTTCAATGCATAAATTGATGCTTCATGCAGAAGCAAGTGAAGTTTTCTTGGAAAATATTGAATCAAATAAAAGTTCTGTCTTTTAGAAGTTATGACAACTAAAACTATGTTTTGTGAGAAACATGAAAGAAGTTTTTTAAACGTGTTATATGTTGCCGCATTCAATCTGCGGAGAATAGCTTGCGCAGCAAGAAAGGAAGACTAAGTTCTTGCCCGGTCCTCTTTACGAGCGCCTAGCATGTAATTAAAGTGAGCTCTCCTATATCCGACTTATGCAGTGTCTGCGTCGTGACACTGGTGAAGGAGCTGGATACATGTCCAGGACACCTTCCAACAGCCCGGAATCTATTACAAAAAGACTTCCGCTTGTCGAAACACCCGTTCACCGCGCCAGCCGCCGCCTGTTAGGCCTGAGCCCAGAGTTCGGTCCTTGGCCGGAAAACATGACCTCACCCGGAAGCGGTAGCCCCGCCATGACCAGTGCAAGTACAACACAGGTGACTGTTTTCTACCCTAAAATTTCTGTGGACTTCCACGGCAACACATATGAGGACGCAGATGACTGTCTTGAGGTGTTCGAGGGCACAGCCAACGTTAACGGGTAAAACGCTGCACAGAAGTTGGGCGTCGGTGCATTTCCCTCTTCAGGACAGGGATCACACATGGTTCACAAAGTGCGTGTGGTCAACGTGGGACGAGTTCCAGTGGAAGTTCCTGGACACCTTCGCAAACTCCGAAAGGAGGGAGCATGCAAAGCCACTTTTCGAATCACGGATCCAAAAGCCAAACGAATATGTTGCCATGTTTGTTGAGAAGATGGCTCGTCTCTTCCATCGAGCCAATCCCGATATGCCCGAGAGCTGAAAGATCCGCCACCTCTTGCGCGGTGTTAAAGAGCAACTATTCGCTCGTCTCCGCCAGAACCCACCTTCAAGCGTCGACGCATTTTCGAAGGAGGCGAGCGCCATCGAACGCGCACTACAGCTACGCTGCTGCCAATACGACCGCCCAAACAACAGTGGGCAAATCAGCGCAACCATCGTGACCTGTGTGACACCTGACGAGCGTTCTTTGCGTTACCTGACACGCGAAATCGCGCAAGAAGAGATGAAGAAGCTCGCCACCGCACCGAATGACTGCGCAATTGCGTCGGTCACAGAAGTTGTTCGTTGAGAGATAAGGCAAGTGCTTTCACTTCCCGAGCCATACACTCACACGGTTAGGCCAACCTATGCAGATATCCTCCATGGACAGCCATCTTACGTGCCGCCACCACAGCAGTACCACCAGCAACAGCCGCCGACAGTGCCTTGGTACTATAGGGAAACATCGATGCCGATGTGACCTCCACTCCGCAAAACCTACATCTGGCGTACCCCTGACTACAAGCTCTAGTGCATCCATTGTGGGGAAGCAGGCCAAATCGTGCGGTATGGTCCTCATCGCGTCACCGGGTACCAACAGTTTCCGCCACTTCCTTTCGACACTATTTCAACGAAAGAAGCAACGTTGATAGGAGCACGACGACCCTGTGGGGTGTTTCTCCTGAGCTCTGGTCACGCTGGCCCTCTCCTGGTCTTTTTCTCCAATCTAATAGAGGTAGCACCACGGACATGGAAAGAGGAAGATCTCCCAGCCCATAGCGGAGAAACTAAAAACAGCGACCTTAGGGGGGGGGCGGTTGCGAATTGCCGAAGAGTTGGAAACCCCCCATTACCACCGCACGAAGCGCCGCACATTTCGAATGAATTGACGAAAGATTACATTATCACCGCCAACATTACACTTTCAATTGACAGTCACGACTTGACGGCACTGGTCGACACTGGTGCGAAATTTTCAATAATGAGTGCGAATCTGGCCCACAAACTGAACAAGGTGAAAATGGAATTGACAGGACCGAAAATTAGGGCAGCTGGAAACCAGTTGCTGACGCCTACCAGAAAGTGCATCACACAAATCAATATTGGGGATTCATCATTCGTCGCAACCTTCGTTATTCTTTCTGAGTGTTGTAAACAGGCCAACTTGGGTACGGATTTCTTGCGGGAGTACAGTGCCATCATAAAAATACCGGACGGTGTACTGACCTTCTCAGTGGACCTTAGTGCAACGCTGCTGCGCAAGCCCATGCAAGTCATGAGACGATGTGACCATACGACCGTAATCATGCCGCATCGTATCTGTCACGAGCATCACGCAGCATACTGGAGAAGGTGTCGCGGAACAAGTATCGACGCTTTGATTCTCTCGAGGAGCCGCCATTGCCAGAAGTCTCGTCAGTGTAGTGTCTGGGCAAGCAGAGGTTCTCTTGACGAACTTTAGCAACGAGCGTCGACACAATACTGAGGGTATCACAGTTGCATACTTCGAAGAAATTGTGGAATTTCGCGAGTGCTTCGCAGTGCAACAAGCAGAGACACTAGCCTCTTCAGCACCACTGCCTGTCCACGTGAGCACAGATTTATCACCAGTGCATAGGCAGAGTATTCTAGATGTTTTCGGCCAGTTCGAAGATTGTTTTTTATTGACCTCGAGGGTAAATCAAACGCCACTGACAAAGCACTGAATTATAACGGAAGAGAAGGCAAGACCAATTTGACAAAACTTATACCGCGTGGCACTGAAAGAACGCGAAGTTATCCAAGAACAAGTCCAGAAAATGCTCAATTTTGACATCATTCTGCCTTTAAAAAGCCCTTGGGTGTCACCGGTAGTGCTGGTTAAAAATAAAGACGGCAGCTTACGCTTCAGTGTGTATTACCACAAGCTGAACCACATGACAATGAAAGATGAATACCATTAACGCATATTGACGATTCTCTTGACAGGCTGAGGCATTGACGCTTCTTCTCGTCGATGAACCTGAAACGCGGATATTGGCAAATCGAGGTCGATGAGCGGGACAGACAAAAGACTGATCTTGTTACGCCTGACGGGCTTTACAAGTTTAAAGTCTTTCCCTTCAGGTTGTACTCAGCTCCAGCAATATTTCAGAGACTGATGGATACCGTCCTATCAGGCTTTGTGTGGCAGACATGTCTGGTATACCCCGACGACGTCGTTGTTTTCTCAGCAACATTCGAGGAACATAATATTTCAAGCAACATGGTCTGTCGGCCTAACGCTGGAACCGGAGAAATGTCATTTTGGTTTCAAGGAACTCCGAATCTTAGGACATGTGGCGGGTCATGAAAGTGTTCGTCCAGACCCCGACAAGATCGATTCCGTCTGAAAATTTCCGGTGCCAACGATTAAGAAGTCCCTGAGACATTTTCTTCACCTCTACGCTTACTACCGCAGATTTATTGCCAGTTTCTCGCACATAGCGTCGCCCTAACACGCACAACGAGAGACCACGTTCCATTATTAGGGGGCGAAGAAGAAAAAGCAGCATTTGACGATCTACGACAGCGCCTGCAGACACCACCTGTGCTTGCTCAATTTGACGATGACGCTCTTGCCATGATCTACACCGATGCCAGCAACGTACGTTTAGGCTTTGTACTCGTCCAGTGGCAAGACTCAGATGAGAGAGTGATCGCATATGCAAATAGAGGACGCTTTCCCGTGCCGAGTCTAATTATTCCACAACAGAAAAGAAATGTCTTGTTTAGTATGGGCAGTTATGAAGTTTCACCCATAACTCTACAGCCGTCTTTTCCACGTAGTCAGCGACCACCACTCCTTTTGCTGGCTGACTAGCTTGAAGGACCCATCTGGTCGGCTGGCGCACTGGAGCTTATGACTTCAAGAATTCATTATGACGGTCATCTATAAGTCGGGACAGCAGCACTCCGATGCTGAATGCTTATCCAGGTCGCCTATAAAGCAAGACAATGTCCCAGAAGAAGATAACATGGCGTTTTTAGGAGTGGTCGACACGGTCACCAATTCATCTAAGCAGAAAGAAGACAGCGATTTGCTTCCTCTTCTTAGCTTACTTAACGGCAAGTCTACAAGTGTTCCCAAGATATTTGCAAGGAGCCTGCCATCATTCTGCTTGTGCAGTGGTGTCCCATATAAGAAGAGCTTTTCCTCCAGCCGAAGTGCCCACTTACTTGTCGTCCCGAGATCTATTCGCGATGAAATTCTAAGCGCTTTCCACGATGAGCCAACCAGCGGCCACCTCGGATACACGCGCACATTGGCCAGAATACAATTGAAGTACTACTGGCCGAAGCTTCCAGGCACTCTAAAGCACTACGTCCGCATGTTCCTTGATTGTCAACGACAAAAATCGCGACCTTTAAAACCAGCCGGATTGTTGCAGCCAGTTCAAGCGCCCATCATGTCTTTTGCACAAATTGGAATGAACCTCCTTGAACCATTTTCGACTTCGCATACTGGAAACAAAAGGGTAATGGTCGCTACCGACTATCTTACTCGCTACGCAGAAACAAAGGCTCTATCGAGTGGAAACGCAGTAGAAGTGGCACAACTTTTCATTGAAAAAATTGTTCTGAGGCATGGTGCTCCTAGGATGATAATAACGGACTGAGGAACCGCTTTCACAGCCATGCTCCTTAAGTCAGTGCTTGAGCTCAGTGGAACAGCGCACCGAAAGGCTGCCTTCTACCACCCCCAAACAAACTGCTTGACAGAACGCCTCAACAAGACAGTTTAAGATATGCTGAGTATGTACATCGACGTGGATCATAAAAATTGGGACGATGTTTTACCATACGTGACGTTTTGCCAATAATACGGCGCAGCAAGAAAGTACCCGAAGTACACCATTTATTTTTTTTATGGCCGTGAAGGGACGACAATGCTCGATGCCATGATGCTCCACGACTGCGACGATACAGACACCGATGCTCAAGCCTTTACCCGACGAGCTGAAGAGGCGCGGCCGCTGCACGCGTGCGAATCACCCGGCAGCAGAGTTACGACGCCAAACGTTGTAACCTGTGACACTGATACGTCACTTATCAACTAAGCGAGAAAGTGTGGGTCTGTAGCCCTATTCGCAGACGCCGCCTTTCTGAAAAGTTACTGAAAAAGTACTTTGATCTGCACAATGTGGTACGGCGCCGAAGTGACTTGAACTATGAGGTAATCCCTGACAGTTCCTCGTGAACTCGCCAGCGAAAATGTGAAATTGTACACGTTGTACGGATGAAGCCATACTGACAAGAGCCAGTTCCATAATACGTCAACAACATAAACCGCGTATTTTGTACCAGAGCATCGAGACGATGCTCTTTCTAGAGGGAGGCAAATGCCGTATTCAACCTCAGAGAATAGCTCACGCAGCAAGAAAGGAAGGCGAAGTTCTTGCCCGGTCCTTTTCACGAGCGCCTTTTTATTCTGTACCCTAAAGGCCCAAGGGCATTACATAGGGGGTTATTATTATAGATACATAAAAACTAACATGAACAATAAAGTGATAAAAGGCATGAAAAAGTGAATAACAACGTATATATAAAGTACAAGATTGCAGAAAATAAATAATAAAGACAAAACTACACTAAAAAAGAAGGCGTAACACAAGAACAAGCGAGGCTGAACATTCATATGGTAAACAATGCTGATCATAGTCAAGTAAGCGAGTTATACAGCGTGCTCAAATAAAAATCATTATATAAGCACGTGTACATCTGGGTTGGTTCTACTAGGTCATTCAAACACCAAGATGAAGCTTTAATTTGTGAGTAAATTCTTCGTGGTTTGTTATACAGATGATATCGTTCGAAAGTTGATTCCAATGATTAACAGCAAGAAGTAATGGTGAATGTAAACACAGGTTCGTTTGGGCAAATAAATGTCACAATTTGAATTCGTGGTCCATACGAGCAAATATTCTATGAACAGTTTTGTTAAGTGCAGAGAGCTGCGAATGGTTATGGTAGAGATTGTGAAAAATAGACAGAAGAAAGAAAAGACTGCAGAGACGGTAACTTTAAGAACTTTCATTTCATTTATTCGAGAGTGTATCTTTGTTATGAACCGAGCACTTTTGCTTTGAAGAGACTCTATTTTATTTGTGAAGTAAGGCTGGTGAGGGTTCCATATTTGGTAAGCATAGTCAAGCTTAGAGCAGACTAGCGTATCGTAAGCTAAAACTTTAGTATCAGAATTGGCGAAATGTAAGTTACCTCTGATGAATCCGAGTGTCTTATAAGCGTTGATAGTGACAGTGTCAATGTAAAGGTTCCTTGACAGGTCACTCGTTAAGTGAACTCCCAAACACTTAAAAGTGAATACATTTTAAACTTGTTTCTCATTCAATGTGTATTTACTAGTTAGTGGTTTGTGTTTTGTAGTAATTGAAAGGGCCTTTATTTTGCTAACGTTGACTTACATCTGCCGTTTACCTAATGTGTTAAGATAATTCTGCAAATTATTAGCATTCTAATTGTTAGTAACTTTTCTATATATCACGCAGTCGTCGGCGGATAACCTTACTGTGGAAGTCATAGAAGTAGCTATCTCAATAATGTAAATTAGAAACAGAATCGGCCCTAGTACAGATCCTTGAGGCACTCGCAATTTCACATGTGCCAAAGGGGAGTGTCTGTCGTTGACTACAACGGATTGGTACTGGTTTGTTGGAAATTCCGTTATCCAATTAAGAACGTGAGTGTTTAAGTTGAAGATGCTAAGTTTTTTCATTAGTCTTGCGTGAGTGACTTTATCGAAGGCTTTTTTTTAAATCTGCAAAATCGACATTGATCTGGCATCGGTCATGCAAAGCAATATGAATGTCTGTAATTAACTCAAATAATTGTGTCTCACAACATTGACCTGGCAAGAAGTCATTTGGGTTGCCAAAAAAGAAATTGTTTTCCGCTAAGTAATTCATGACTGCCGATGAAATGATGCGCTCAAGTAGTTTGCTGCCGATACCAGTTAGGAAGATTGGCCTGTAGTTATTTGGGCTAAACGGTCTCCAGATTTAAATATAGGTATTACGTGGGCTAGCTTCCGGTCGTTGGGTACACAGCCTGTATTGATGGACTGTTGGAAAATGACACTTAATAAAGGTCATATTTTTAGCTTTACCATCGTGAGCATTTTTGAGCATATCTCGTCAGTACCTGGTGCAGAATTTGCAGAAAGGTGATAAATGCCTGCTGCGATGCCTGGTGGAGTGACAAGGACATCTAGCATGCAGGGAAGTTAAAGAAATAGCAGGTAGGTTAGGTGGCATTGGACTTTCATTCGTAAACACAGAGCTAAAGAAATTACGAAATTCTCTCGTGGCGTCTGCCGTAGAAAGGAGTTTTCCGTCTTTCACTAATGATATTATGGCCTTGGAGTCGTAACTTCGGCTCACAAACTTACAACATTTTTTACTATTGCTTTTTAACATGTTTGAGATATCATAGTTATAAAATTTGTCTTTTGCTGTTTTGATTTTCGTTCTACATATCTGCGCGTGTTCACGGTAACGCTTCCAGTTGTCCTCAGATGCTCTCAATTTCACTCGCGAGTACAATCGTTTCTTTATGTTAATGCAGCGTTTTACGTGAGTCGTGAACCATGTGCTTTGTGTTGATGTGGCTATGGTGACTTTGGAAATGTATATTCCTCTTAGTGAGATAAGTTTGTCCCGGATAAGTGTCCAGTTTTTGTTTGCATCATGGTCACCAAGAGTGTTTAAAAATCAAATGAAAAAGAAGAGAGTTGCCTTTATATCACATCAATATCACATCAATACGAGTAGCCACTCGGCTACTCGTAGGCCAGGTGGTCCTGTCCGAGCTCCGCAAGAGTGACTGCGGTCCATCGAACGGTGCTTCCTCCGGTGCTTCCTGAGGCCTCAGCGTCCGGTTTCAATTTGGGATCTACCCCCACTGCTACTTCAAAGGCACCTTCGTGCTTCCTCCTGTGGGGGAGCAGCCGGATCGGGCGGTGCTGTTAAGCCTTTTAACCTGATATCTTTCCTCTCCCGGCGAGGCATATTCTGCCTGGTCAGCTTTCCTTTCTAACAGTGATTTGCCAATCGATCTATTTTTGCGCAGTGGTCTGAAGAGCGTTCCTGTGGCCCTGGTTCCAACCAAAGGCGAGTCTATTCGCATGAAAAACCCGAAACTAATTCAGGAAGAACTCCGGAAGATTTCCCATTATTGCCAAATAAATACTGAGGTGCGTCAATTTGGGCGTGGACGCATCCTGTGCTGCTCGCCGGACCAGGCCTGCATCACAGATCTTCTAAAATGCACAACGTTTGCCTCAAATTCGGTGAGCTGTTTCGTACCTGCCCATTTGGCCTGTGTGAAGGGACTGGTTCGAGGAGTGGACTTGAGCCTTACACCACCCGAAATACTTGAAATGTTTGCGGCCGCAGGAGCAGTCTCTGTATTTCGATGCTCGCGAAACGTTGAGAACAAAAAGGTCCCCACAGAATCAGTGATTGTGACTTTCGTCGGCACGGTTAGACCAACCAAAATTAAGGCATGGCCACTAATTTATCGTGTAGATGCACTATCCTCTCGTCCACTGCAGTGCAAAAAATGCTGGAGGTATGGGCATACCATCGAGGGATGTAGATCGGATGTGAGGTGTCGCACATGTACTGACCAACATGAACCCGACAAATGTTCAACCCAAGAGGTGAGATGCTGTCAATGCAGAGGCAATCACGCGGCTGACGATGAAAGTTGCCCCATGAGGACATGTGAGTTGCAAATTCTAGAGATCATCGAACAACAACGATGCTCACGGCGTGAGGCCCGATCTATTCTTTCTGAGTGCTCACGTGTCTATGCCTCCGTTGCCAACCGGGCAAACCAGATGCTTGAGTCATCGTTGCCTGATTTAATAACATCAACGGTGGAAAAGGCCATGACAAAACTTATGGAATCTCTATTCGTGAGCCTAACGGAGTCATTGGCACAAATAGTGAGCACTCAGTTGAATCAAATATTGCAGGGAGGTAACCAACCTACCATGCCCCCTTCACCAGTTAAGGTTACTGATATTCCATTGGAACTAGGCCCTTCGAAGTCAAAGCCAGGCACGCCGAACACTGGCCGTAGAATAATTAAGCCTCTTGTACAGGACCTAGATTGGAGCTCGGACTCCGATTCTCATGTCTCACAACCAGAACGAATGGACCCTGACTCAAGAAATATGAAACGACGTGCTTCTCCTGAGGCACAACGGTCCTCAATTAGTCCTAAATCAAGAAATAAGAGATATCAGAAGGAAAACCCATCAAAAAAGATGTTTTAAAGGATAGCATCTTAGAGAAAGCAGTGAGTGCTGCTGGTATTTCTTAAAAATAGGAAATTTAAAAGTACTACAGTGGAATTGCCGCTCCATTTTTTCAGCAGCTACAGACTTACTTCAACTTTGCGATAATTACTCCCGTGATATTGTTGCTTTACAAGAAACTTGGCTTGCAGAAAAAAAGTATTTTAGGATAAAAAACTACCGCACATTTCGCCTAGACCAGCCAACTCGGGGTGGAGGTTTGGAAATATTTATCTCATCTAAAATCGCCCATAGAGCTAACATTATTTATCAGTCATTGGCTTCAGAAAGCGAAATTTTAGCAATAAGCAATACTATTCCTGGGTCCCTCCCATTCTCATTTATTATAGCTTATTTTCCTGCGGGTGTTCTAAATTCTTCCATCCTAGATACTGCAGTTCAATATTGCCAAAAACATATTGTATTAGTAGGTGACTTCAATTCTCATCATATATCTTGGGGTTTTAAAGCTGATCTGAATGGCAAACGTTTATGGGATTGGGTGAACAATACTAACTTTATATGCATAAACACAAAAACTCCTACTTTTATGTGTAATCAGTCCTCCTCGGTACTCGATCTAACTTTTTCTAACGCTAACCTCTCCATCTTATCAGGGTCTGCGATTAACTCGGGAACAAATAGTGACCATATGCCAATATTGTTCGAGGTGGTATGTGCAACAACCTCCAAGAATATATCTTCCGTAACACATGTAAACTTTAATACTTTCGAGAAATCCTTACGAGGCGCTTTATCTAACCAAACGAATGATGCAGAACTAGACGCCATCAGAATTAGCGGCATTTTAAAAGAGTCGTTAAATAAATAAAAATTCACCGTTGAAAGCGCTAAACCGTCTACCAACCCTTGGTGGAATGCGGACTGTTCGCGGGCCTTATAGACTAAGAAAGGCTGCATGGAAAAATTAATCTTCAACCAGTGTCCCAGGAACTGGAGTGATTATAAGTATGCAGCCGCTATTTTTAAGAGAACCATCGCTGATGCGAAGCACCAATTTAACAACGACCAATGGGAGTTCCTGTCAAAGCCGGTCAATAGAAAAGCAGTTTTAACTTTCTGAGAACTAAGAAAGTTCTTCCGGTACAAAGAAATATAAAATCTGTAGTATCATCACCAGTTGAACTGAAGGCCCTTCTAGAAGATATAGCTCAGGGCCTAGAAAGTCGCTTTACGACACTTCTCTCATACCAAGCCCAGTCCCCCCAAAGGGCTGAGGATTTTGAAGTGGTTACGCCTGCAGAATTAGCAAACGTAGTCAGAACACTACCCCATTCGGGTCCTGGTCCTGATGGCATGACGACATCGGTGATAAAATCTGTTCATAAAATATACCCTCTTGGCCTACTCGAAATTATTAATCACTCACTTAGAAGCTCTTGGATGCCGCCTGATTGGAGAAAGACAAAAGTGATTCCATTATTAAAAAAGCAAGGCGCTGGGTTTACCTTAGATAATATCAGGCCCATTTCACTTACATCGAACCTAGTAAAACTTGTTGAAAGAATTTTATATAGACGTATAGATCGATGGATGTCAGAAAAACTGACACTAAGCCCATGTCTGATTGGATTCAAGCATGGTTGCTCCATTTGGTGTGCGCACGTGGATCTCCAAAGCAGAATTCAACTTGCTCGATATCAGAAACAATACTTTGCTTTGGTAACCTTAGATATCACAAAAGCCTATAATAGCGTGGAGCATGTTAAACTGCTAAATTCACTTCAAAATTCAGGACTGCCTCAATACTTTGTGGCCTGGATCCATGCTTTCTTAGGTGATAGAGAATTTCACTGCTCGCAATCTGGTGTTAAAGCTTCAGTATACAGGCAAACGAGAGGTATACCGCAAGGGTCAGGACTATCGCCCTTATTATTCAATGCTCTACTATGTTCCATTCCCATACAGCAAGATGTACAGGTCTATGTGTATGCTGATGATATTGCATTTTTTGCTGCGTCGGCGGACATTCACACAATGTACCTGATTCTGCAGACATACATGTATAGTCTGGAAACGTGGCTGGAGGATATCAACCTATGCCTCAATACAAACAAAAGTACAATCATAGTTTTCGCACAAAATGCCCCAGTGCGAATTTCACTAACGTACCGACAGGACGCCATACCTCAGGTCGAGTCAGTTAGGTACTTGGGGGTAACCTACACCGAAACACTAAACTGGAGTCCCCACATAGAAAACATTGCTGCTAAAGGAGCACGTGCCGTGGGGATGCTGCGCAGGCTCAGTAATTATCGTGCCGGTTTGCGTAGAGACGTGCTCATTATGACATATTGCATGTACATTCGACCAATACTAGAATTCAGCTGTGTTTTGTTTTCTGGCGCTCCGGCCTACAAAGTTCGACCACTGATTCTGCTAGAACGCGAATCTTTACTCTTATGCCTAGGGCTACCCAAATATGTTGCCAACAATATCCTATACGAAGAATTCGCCTGCAATCTCTTATCAAAAGATTTCATATTCTAACAGTATGAACATTCCTTAAAATCTATGCATCACCTCAGCGGAGGGCACAGTATGTGTTCATTAACCAGCAGACCTCATTCTTCAACCACCAATGGCCTAAATTCAGGTGTCCTCAAGTAATATTTACTCAGAAACTTTTGGAGCCCTTAAGAGTTAACCTTTGGGAAACACTTGTGCTCAACTTGGTAGATGCAATTAGGATAGAATTTGACAATATATATCCCAAGAATGCAAAAAATTTACCATATCAGTATATAAATGGCTTCTTGGAAGATCATTTGGCCAATCTAGAAACATCCATTGTGATAGCGACTGACGCTTTGGTTTATGGAGAGAAGGCTGGTGTAGGATTCGTATCATCCTCTCTAGATTGGGCTTTCTCAGTTCGATTACCCGACTTTACACCTATTTACCAAGCTGAACTACTGGCAATAGTCCTTGCATTGCGTAAAGTGCCGCAAGATTTATCAGCGCTGATTGTTCTAACAGACTGTCTCTCGGTCTGTACTGCCTTAAGCTCACCAACTTTTTCGCGTACCTCAGAAACTTTCTACTCGCTCATTCCTACACATGTGTGACTCGTCCGACTAGTTTGGGTACCAGGCCATAGAGGTTTAGCTCTGAATGATCATGCAGATGCACTAGCTGTATCTTTCCTTGATTGTCCTGTTTTACCTATTTTGTCTACTTCAGAATATATTACAGCAGCTCGCTTTGAAAAACGCACAATGGCCAATAACTTTGAAAAATCCCCTTTGTTTGTATCAGACTTCACACAGCTAAAGTTCCCTTGGAAGAACAAGTGGTGTTCATCAAGGAAGGAAGAAATAGTAATTACCAGGCTTCGTTGTCGAGTCCCCTCATTGAGCTTTTATCTTCACAGGTCGGGTCTGGCACACTCGCCTTTGTGCCTTTATTGTAATAAGAGGGAATCTTTGGAGCACTTCTTTTTGTCATGCCGAAAATTCAAAACTCAAAGGCAAAATCTACTAGAAGAACCCCTACGAAAGTTGGGCTTAAACTTGACACTTCCGGTGATTTTTTCATTTGGTGCAGTCGCATTTGGATTCAGCCACAGGAGCGTTTTTACCGCTGTTACAAATTTCTTACGAGAATCTAAAAGAATGGAATGCTAAAAATAGGTAACTTCAGTTGTTTTATGTATAATTTGTTTTCTTTTTTATGTGTATATGTTTTCTTTTTAAGGTTGTTTTTTAATGTAACACTTTTTTTATTATTACCTATATTACCTAATTAATCCAACCCTCTCTTTCAAGAAGTGAATTAAATTAAAAAGCAAGGCACCGTCCCATTTATGGCCTATCCTCCTAGGTGGGTTGCGCCAAGGTGTTGAGGAACCAACCAACCAACATCAATAATTGCTCCTGCATAGTCGAAGATAGTTTTGTTTCTATCGCGTGTTTTTTCTCGGAAAGTTTCAAATTCATAGTGCAAGATTTTGTGATCGCTGACACCTTTTACACATCACACACGTGTTGCTTGGATCAGTAGTGAGCACAAGATCTAAAATCAATTCGCCACGTGTGGTCACGTAAAACATTCGACTTCAGCTAAACAAAAGAATACATAAAGCATTGATTGATTGATATGTGGGGTTTATCGTCCCAAAACCAGCATACGATTATGAGAGACGCCGTAGTGAAGGGCTCCAGAAATTTGGACCACCTGGGGTTCTTTAACGTGCACCTAAATCAGAGCACACGAGCCTACAACAATCCAGCCTCCATCGCAAATGCTGCCGTCCCAGCCGGGATTCGATCCCGTGACCTGCGGGTCAGCAGCCAATACCTTAGCCACTAGATCACCACGGCGGGGAAAGTACACAAAGGAAAGCACATTGCAGGTACAGAAAGTACATTTTATGCAATTGAAGTGAGCTCTCCTATATCCGACTTCTGCTTTGTCTGCGTCGTGACAACATCAATAAAGTTGTGGGATGCTAAAAAAATGTTGGCAGATCCCACGTACAGTGGGAATGTATGACATGCGAAGCACAAATGAGGAAGGTTCATATGTTAGTTTAAAATGAGCACAACGTTACGAGGCGGAGGTAAATTAGGCCGCACATTACTTCCTTGTCGTAATTATCATGCGTGAACGTGTCACTTACCTTCGTCATCTATTCACGTCATCTGATACTAAAATTGGTATATGTGGAGCTAGCGAAACCGCCACAAGCGCATCATGAATGACCCAAATGCCACGTTCCATTTCCCAAGTTTTTGTTATCGTCCCAAAACACCACACGATTCTCAGCGCAAACCGCGCCTGCAGTTTTCGAGAAGGTTCCGGACTGTAGTAGATCATTTCGTTAAGATCACGCTCACTGTGCGAGTGGTACAGATTGTTCTGGAACCTACGCCACCGCCAGCGATAACGCTAGAACATTCGACGGCAAGAGTATAAATGCCGACGCGCTTCGCCGCTTGTCAGTTGTTGATCGAAGGCCGACGCTCCGTTCGCCGCTATCAGTCCGAGACTGCTATTTGTGCGAGACTGCTGCTGTAATTAAACTTTCCTTTTACCGGGCACAGGTTCGCCCAAATAAACAGTTAAATCCCAACACGAAGTCTCCTGTCTTCGGCAACGTCACGACCCCGTGACATCTGGTGGAGGTGCTGCTTCGTTCATGTACCGGACGCCCCCGTCAAGCCGTGAACCCAGCCCACGTCACGGAGAAGACACCGACGCCAACAAGGAGCAGCGAACAAGCCGCCGACAGCAAGGGCTACCACCGGAGTACGGGCTTCTACTAGACAAGGCGCGGAAGACCAAGGCCATGACCGCGACTGCAGCGACAATGACAACCGCAGCGTCCCAGCCCACGATGGTCATGCAACAACCCAGGGAACCACCAATTTTCCATGGGTCATCATTCGAAGACCCGGAGTCCTGGCTAGAAACATACGACCGTGTGGCCGCCCTCAACCACTGGGACCATGAGGAAAAGCTGCGTCGTGTGTTCTTCTATTTGGGAGACACCGCAAGAACCTGGCTCGAAAATCGGGAATCCACGCTCCGAACGTGGGATGTTTTCTGCGGCGCATTCTTGCAAACGTTCGCGAGCGTCGCTCGCAAAGAGAGGGCCGCTGCTTTATTAGAGACCCGGGTTCAGCTACCAAATGAAAATGTCGCCATTTTCACAGAAGAAATGACCCGACTATTCCGTCACGCTGACCCAGACATGCCTGAGGGAATGAAAGTTCGTTTTCTCATGCGAGGGGTCAAACAGGAGCTCTTCGCGGTACTGATGAGAAATCCACCAAAAACCGTCCAAGAATTTGTAGCCGAAGCGACCACTATCGAAAAGACCCTGGACATGCGCACCAGGCAGTATAATCGTCGCCTGACTGCAGACTGCGCTGCTGCTCAAGCCAGTAACTCCGGAGACCTGCGTGAAACGATCCGAGCGATCGTGCGGGAAGAGCTGCGCAAGCTGTTGCCTTCGGCGCAGCCTCAAGTGGATTCCATCGCCGACATTGTGCGAGAAGAAGTTCGGCAATCGCTTCGAATTCCCCACGCACCGCTGTCAGAGCCGGAAGCTATGAGCTACGCCGCTGCACTGCGCCACAACGCTCCTCCCCGTCCACGCCAAAATGCCGCCCCATCGCACTTCCGTCGACAGACGCCACCGTCGCCACCACTCCCACCGATGTCATACCGTTCGCCAGCGGTCCAGCGCAGTGCACCGAAGAAGACTGACGTCTGGCGCACCCCTGACCATCGCTCGCTCTGCTACCACTGCGGCGAGGCCGGACACACATACCGCCGTTGCCAGTACCGACAGATGGGACTGCGTGGCTTCGCTGTCAATGCACCGCGTCCACAGCCAGGAGAACGACCTCGTGACATCGCCGATTACCTGACAGGAACTCGATGGACACCACGAAGCCCTTTGCGTTCATCGTCGCCCAGCCGCCGCACGTCACCGCACCACCGGCAGTACTCTGGCCCAACGCGGGGCCGGTCTCCTAGCCCGTATCCGGGAAACTAAGGGCAGCAACCGGTGGAGGTGCGGTTGCTGTGCGACGAACTACCGAAGATCCTCCGACGACCACGACGCCGCGACAGAGCTTTCCGAACACAACGCCAACCAGGCAAAGCCCTCACGGCGAAAGCTCACTTACCGAAGGTGGCCTGACGACGCAACATGGAAGCCGCGGAACAAGCCGACGCAGCCGTGACCCGACGCCCCGCCCTAACTGTAATGCGAGACGGAGAACTAGCGACCTCGACATTATTATCGACGGCCACAGTGTGACCGCTCTCGTCGATACTGGAGCCGACTATTCTGTCATCAGTGGGTCGTTCGCCGCGAAGTTAAAGAAAGTTAGGACAGCTTGGAAAGGCCCTGAAATCCGCACAGCCGGAGGTCATCTCGTAACGCCTGCAGGAATCTGCACAGCGAGAGTCACCATTAACGGCCGTATTTATCCTACAGACTTCGTAGTCCTACAGCGTTGCTCGAGAGATGTCATCCTTGGCATTGACTTCTTATGCCTCCATGGTGCTGTCATCAACCTAAAAACGAAGTCGATAACGTTATCCACAGAAGGAGCACTACCGCCGCGCACGCCGTCAGGACACCATGCCTTGAATGTGCTAGAAGAACAAGTCACCATTCCGCCTCGCTCAAGCGTCATTATTTCAGTCGGCACTCCTAAATCACCTGACTTGGAAGGCGTCGTTGAAGGCAGTCAGCATCTGTTGGTCACCCGAAATATTTTCGTTGCAAGAGGAATTGCAGAGCTGCGGGGAGGAAAAGCAACGGTTATGCTCACGAATTTCAGCAATGAGTACAAACATGTGAACAAAGGAACAACGGTCGCTTACATCGAAGAAATTGTCGAAGCCACCAGTGCATTCGCCCTCGCCGATTCTGCGGAACCTGCTCAGAGGAACCAAGCCCCTCCCATAGCTTTCGACGTCAATCCCAGACTTGCGAACGATAAGCAAGAACAGCTCAAGGCCCTGCTCCTGCAATACGAAGATTGCTTTTCGTCGTCATCGAAAATTCCGCAGACGCCAATCACGAAACATCGCATCATAACCGAAGAAAATGCCAGACCACTCCGTCAGAGTCCGTACAGGGTTTCGACGCAAGAACGTGAGGCCATAAAAAGACAAGTTGATGAAATGCTGCGGGATGACATTATCCAGCCGTCCAAGAGTCCATGGGCATCACCCGTGGTGTTAGTGAAGAAAAAGGATGGGACCCTACGTTTCTGCATCGATTATTGCCGCCTGAACAAAATCACAAGAAAGGACGTGTATCCTCTCCCACGAATAGATGACGCACTTGATCGGCTCCATAACGCCAAGTACTTTTCGTCAATGGACCTCAAGACTGGCTATTGGCAAATTGAAGTCGACGAAAGAGACCGAGAGAAGACGGCGTTTATAACACCGGACGGCCTCTTCGAGTTTACGGTGATGCCCTTCGGCCTTTGCTCAGCGCCTGCAACTTTTCAACGCGTTATGGATACAGTACTGGCAGGATTGAAGTGGCAGATTTGCCTTGTGTACTCGGACGACGTCGTCGTGTTTTCCTCGGGTTTCGACGATCATCTTCGGCGCCTTGAAGCTGTACTTCAAGCCATGAAGACTTCCGGACTCACACTGAAGCCAGAAAAGTGCAGATTTGCGTATGAGGAGCTCTTGTTTCTGGGGCACGTTATCAGCAAGTCTGGAGTTCGTCCCGATCCACGGAAAACAGCCGCCATCGCCGATTTCCCGCCGCCCACTGACAAGAAAGCCGTACGCCGATTTCTGGGCCTGTGCGCCTATTATAGGCGGTTCGTGAAAAACTTCGCCCGCATCGCCGATCCTCTCACTAACCTTACTAAGGCCGACGTGGAGTTCAAGTGGGAAACGCCACAGGAACACGCTTTCCAGGAGCTTAAACATCGCCTCCAGACGCCTCCGTTACTTGCCCATTTCGACGAATTCGCCGAGACAGAAATACATACTGACGCAAGCAGCGTAGGTCTTGGCGCCGTTCTTGTGCAGAGGGCTGACGGACTTGAAAGGGTTATTAGCTACGCCAGCCGATCGCTATCCAAAGCAGAAGCAAATTATTCCACAACAGAAAAGGAGTGCCTCGCCATCATCTGGGCTACGTCGAAATTTCGCCCCTACCTCTACGGCAGGCCCTTCAAAGTTGTGAGCGACCACCACGCCTTGTGTTGGCTAGCCACCTTGAAGGACCCTTCAGGTCGCCTCGCACGATGGAGCCTGAGACTTCAAGAATATGACATTACTGTCATTTACAAGTCCGGCAAAAAACACTCCGAGGCCGACTGTCTCTCTCGTGCGCCTGTCGACCAACCACTACCCGACGACCCGGATGACGACTACTTCTTGGGAACGATAACTACCGACGACTTCGCTGAACGACAGCGGGCCAACCCGGAACTTAAGGCCCTAATAGAATACCTCGAAGGCAGGACCACCGAAGTCCCGAAGGAATTCAAGCGCGCACTTGCGTCGTTCTTTCTACGAAACGGTCTTCTACAAAAGAAAAACTTTTCACCGCTTCGAGCGAAGTGCCTTCTTGTGGTGCCTTCAGCTCTGCGACCAGAACTCCTGCAGGCCCTGCACGACGATCTGACGGCAGGGCACCGCGGTGTTTCTCGCACGCTCGCGAGGATACAAGAAAGGTACTACTGGCCACGTCTTACTACCGACGTCACTCGTTATGTGAGGACATGCCGGGACTGTCAGCGACGCAAGACACCACCGACAAGGCCAGCTGGACTTCTGCAGCCAATTGATCCACCTTGCCGACCTTTCCAGCAGATTGGTATGGACCTACTGGGGCCGTTCCCGACGTCGGCTTTCGGAAACAAGTGGATCGTGGTAGCTATCGACTACCTCACCCGCTACGCCGAGACAAAAGCCCTGCCAAAAGGCAGTGCATCCGAGGTAGCTAAGTTCTTCGTCGAAAATATCGTCCTACGTCACGGTGCCCCGGAGGTCCTTATCACCGACAGAGGAACCGCATTCACTGCCGACTTAACTCAAGCGATCTTGGCATACAGCCAAACAAACCACCGCCGGACGACAGCGTACCACCCACAGACCAACGGCCTCACCGAGCGGCTTAACAAGACGATCGCCGATATGCTGTCAATGTACGTCGATGTCGAACACAAGACGTGGGACGCAATTCTTCCGTATGTGACCTTCGCATACAACACGGCGATGCAGGAGACGACGCAGATATCTCCATACAAATTGGTCTACGGAAGAAGCCCGGCAACGACGCTCGATGCCATGTTACCCAACGTCACCGACGAAGAAAACCTCGATGTGAGCGAGTATCTTCAACGGGCCGAAGAAGCCCGACAACTTGCACGTCTCCGTATCAAGAATCAACAGACGACCGACAGCCACCGTTACAACCTTCGACGACGCTTCGTGGAATACCAGCCCGGTGAACGTGTTTGGGTGTGGACGCCGATACGCCGACGTGGACTAAGTGAAAAGCATCTGCGACGGTACTTCGGACCGTACAGGGTGGTTCGACGTCTCGGCCCACTTGATTACGAGGTTGTCCCCGACGGCATCACGAACTCTCAACGACGCCGATCGCGACCTGAAGTCGTGCATGTCGCGCGCCTCAAGCCGTTTCATGCGCGTTAACAAACTGAAACAGTGTTTTTCTGTATTATTGTTGTATCGTGTTCATTGTACTTTCTTTCATTATTATTGTACCTTCAGCTTTAGTTAAAGCATCGGGACGATGCCTTTTTTTCAGAGGGGGGCAATGCCACGTTCCATTTCCCAAGTTTTTGTTATCGTCCCAAAACACCACACGATTCTCAGCGCAAACCGCGCCTGCAGTTTTCGAGAAGGTTCTGGACTGTAGTAGATCATTTCGATAAGATCACGCCCACTGTGCGAGTGGTACAGATTGTTCTGGAACCTGCGCCACCGCCAGCGATAACGCTAGAATATTCGACGGCAAGAGTATAAATGCCGACGCGCTTCGCCGCTTGTCAGTTGTTGATCGAAGGCCGACGCTCCGTTCGCCGCTATCAGTCCGAGACTGCTATTTGTGCGAGACTGCTGCTGTAATTGAACTTTCCTTTTACCGGGCACAGGTTCGCCCAAATAAAAACAGTTATATCCCAACACGAAGTCTCCTGTCTTCGGCCACGTCACGACCCCGTGACACAATACACTCCGACGCGACGTTGGCACGCGTGCACGCTGGGCACAGCAACGCTGCGCAAGCAACGCGAGCACTCTATGGATGGACGCCAGGCGCGACCGGCGCGACCAGCGTTTGTCAGCGTGGCCAGGCGGCAACTGGCGCAAAATGGGACATAGTGCATTTCCGGCCGATGACGTTACCCAGACAACACTGCGTCTGCCTCTCTTCGTGACAGAGAAACGCCCAACGTGCTCACACGTGCATGTATCTAAGCAACGCAGCGCGACGCATGCCTGCGAGTAAATAACAGGCAAATCGACGTCTGGCGTGGCATCGCCGTCGTGACGCGACGAAACGAACGTTGGCGCGCACGCGCGCCATGTCACGTCGAAGTGTATTGTTGCCTTGAGTGAGGCATGTAGTCATGTTCTTACATGACACACATCTCATGTTTATCTTGTTCGCACCAGTTACATACCTTCGTCATCAATTCACGTCGCGTAATACTATACTTGGTATACGTGAAGCTAGCGAAACGGACGCGAGCGCACCATCAGCGTGGCATGTAGTCATGTTGTTACATGACACGCACTTGATGATTATCATATTTGCACAGTCACATACCTCCGTAATTCCTTCTCGTTTCGTAATACCTAATTTGGTATAAGTGAAGCTAGCGAAAGGACCACGAGCGCATCACGAGTGTGGCAAGTAGCCATGTTCTAACATGACGCGCATGTCATGACTATCATGTGTGCACCAGTCATATACCTTAGTCATGCATTCGCTTACCGTAATACCATAATTGGTGTATATGAAGCCAGCGAAACGACCGCAAGCGCACCATGAGCGTGGCATGTAGTCATGATTCATGACTTACATGACATACATGTAATGATTTCTACGTTAGGGTCTGCCGCTTGCGTTCGCCCTGCAGTGATGTCATACCATACCTGTTTTACAACATGTCATGTGAAAGAAACCATCGCAAGAGCTGACAGAGCATGAAATGTAAATCATGACTTGCATGACATCCATGTCATGATTTTCATAGTACGAATAGCGAAATATGTTCTTCTTACAGTCATGTCATGCCATACCAAGTTTGGTATTGATACCAATATTGAAACAGCCAGGAGAGCTAAAAGTCGTAAGTGGATAGATAGATAGATAGATAGATAGATAGATAGATAGATAGATAGATAGATAGATAGTGTAAAGGAAAACTACCGATCGGCGAAGAAACCAGACCGAACGCGGTTTCTCGTTTTCAACTTCTTCTTCTTCTTTCTTGCAGTACTAGCCTGCACCCGTTTATTCCTTTTCTTTTCCAACATACTCCCGCCCCCCAGTAGCGTCGCTCAATTTCAGTCGGTACAATGTCTGCACTGGTTTATCGGTTTGTACTGGCTAGGTTCTGGAGGCCAACCTGATTTTTGCTGGGACAACCATTCAGGTTCATACCACCAATAGCCACATGCACGTAGAGTCCTTATCGGTATGCCTCTAGTCAGTACATCCACCGGGTTGTTTTCGCCAGGGCAGTAGCGCCATAGCGCTGTTTCCGTAACTTGCGTTTTTTCAGTCACTCTGTGCTTTACAAACTGACTCCACTTGCTATGGTTTCCGCGGATCCAGCTGAGTGTGATCATGGAGTCAGTCCACATGACGCAATGGAAATGCTTGAAATCCCACGAGGAGCAATTGTATTTTAGCAATCTGGCTCCCACTACCATGGCCATAAGCTCGAGCTTTGAAAGCCTTAATGTCTTAATGGGTGCCACTCTTGACTCCGCTACTATCAGAGAGGTAGCGGAGTTTCCACCTTCATCAAATGCTCTCAAATAGGCACATGCTCCATATATTCGTCGACGCCAGCCTGAAGGCTGGCGTCGACGAATATATGCAGTTCAGACTCTTTAGGTGCTCCATGCCGTCCATCTCTCACGCAACGCGGAATCTTTATGTGGCCGAGCTGTACTGCATCTGCACACCAGGTCGCCCACTGCGTCTTGATCTCCGCGGGCAATTCATTATCCCAGGAATGGCCTAAAACCCAAAGGCGTTGAAACAAAAGCTTCGCAGTAAGGGTGAATGGCGATAGAATATGCCAAATGGGTCATAAATTGGAGAAACAACCTTCAATAGGGTACATTTCGTGTCGAGCTGGCCAGCCACTAAATACTGGGCCACCGACTTGGAAGAAAACTTGAAGTAATCATTTTCTATAGCCCATTGCATTCCCAAGACTGCAGCTGCTTCTCCGGAAGCTCCTTCTACTTGCTCCTCCTGGTTGTCAAAAATGTTCTGCAGCTGATAGTCATTGGTCTTCCACTTTCTGAGCTTCCTACCAACATCTTTCATAATTTCTTTCGACTGCTCATAGATGCGCCAACCTTCATGGAATGTCTCTGCACTCACCAATAAATCGTCGACGTAAAATGCCTTCTTTAATGTAGAAGCGAGCTCTTTATCTTTACATGCGTTATCTGAATGGCAGTGAATAGTTGCCATGAGCAAGAAAGGGCTTGACGTTGATCGAAACGGTACCCGTGTCATGCGCCATTCGATGAGCTTACGGTGTTGGCTTGCGGAAATAGAGTCAAACCAGAAAAACCGGAATGCATCTCGGTCAGTCTCATGTATCTTAATTTGTAAGACTGCCTTTTTGATGTCGGAATTGATGGCGACAGGGTACCGCCGAAAGCGAAGAAGGACTTGCAGCAATTCTGGATTGAGGTTCACTCCTTTATCCAAGCAGTCGTTAAGGGATGGTACACCTTGGGTGTGTGACGATGCGTCGAACACTACACGCAGTTTGGTAGTTAACGATTCCTTTATTATTACTTTCTGATGTGGCATATATTATATGATGTGATCTCGATCCCGAGGAGTATCCTTAGGAACCACTTCCACGTGACCCAACTCCAGATATTGCCGGATAACTCTGTCATATCGCTGCAACATTCCTTTCATCGTTGATAGCCTCCGTGTTAATATTTGTAGACGTGATAGCGGAATTTACCGGTTGTTCCCTAGAAGTGGTTTCTTATCTTCCTTCCAAGGCAACGCCACAGTGTATCTGTCGCTTTTCTTGCTAATGGTTTCATGTAATCATGCAACGGACTCATGGGAGGAAGGTTCCGTTGAATCTGCGATGCCCATTGCTTCTGGTTGCCAAAAAGATTGCAAGGTCTGCGAGGTTGATTCGCCATCAACAATTGCTTGTACTTTCAGAATGCAGATCATTAGGCTAGATCTGCAGTCAAGAAAGGCTTTTTGGTGACTGGGTCCTTGTAGCGTCAATCTGAAAGCTGTATCTATTGCTACCAGTCCTGGAACTTCCGGAATTTTGACGATGCGTCCCGACATGATTTGCCAGAGGTGGTCAGCACCGATCAACAAGCCGAGGCTATTTTCCGTTTCCGCATCAAACTTTTTTTCGTCCGAATTGACCTTGCCTTCAAGACGCAGGTTCTGAATGAAATGGCTGTCAGCTTTCGGGGAAGCGATATCGCGGCAGATAACTGGAACAACGATTGCGTGCACCGTGCAGGTGTCAGAACCGTGCTGGCTACGCAGAGGAACTTTCAGCACTTAAAGTCTTTCTACAGTACTTGGTGATGAACAGCCAAACGTATTCAGCGCAATTTGTGTTTCTCCCAGCACCTGTAGGTGTAATGTCTTGGCGAGATCTTCCGTGACGAAGGATCGCTGGCTCCCTCCGTCAAGAATCCCTCGGACATACCTTGTTTTGCCGTTTTTGATGACAAAGGCGCGAAATGTTTGTAGATATACTTCACTGTGATTTGTTGTGCCCCCGCTCAGTGAATCCTTCTCACACAGCATAACTGATTGTGACGACACCATTCCTACTGTGCTGCCGGAGGAGTCAACTGGACGAGAAGGTGTTGCTGTTTGGTTCGATGTGTAGTGCGGGTCGCACATACTTGATGCGTGCCTCCCGTGGCAACTCGAGCAGGTGAGTTGGACGGCAAAAACGTGCCTGATGTCCTCGGGACGTGCATCAATAGCAGCGGTTGTCTTTCGCAAGCATTCCTTTCTTCGAATCGATGGCAAGGTTCGCGTCACAAGCGCGGGTGCCTTGTTTCTTCGACTTGCAGACAAAAAAAAAACACTCACCTCAGCTGTCCGATGTGCTGTGTAGTACGGAAGCCGTGTTGGTGCTGCCGCTTCGAGTCCTCTGTGCACGGTCATTCAGCAGTTGGTCATTGAAGTGCTTGCACTGCTCCCGACTTTCTAGCTTTATACGTGTATAGGTGAGCAGCTCCTTTAACTCCGCATCAGATGTAGCAGCTGCCACGCTTGGCTCAAAGACATTGGCAGCAGGGCCATTTTCTCTTAGTGCCCGACTGCGCTCTGCACGTGTGTAGGCCAAAGTGATGTCGTACGGTAGGGCTTCCTGTAAAATGTCAATCAGCATAGCGGAAAAGCTAAGCGTAGGAACATTTAGTGCAGTTAGACAACAGATATTCAGCTGCACGGCATCGTAAAGTCGCCTAAGGCCGCGGACGTCGCTTCCCGACTTGTTGTGAGGTAGATTGCGAAGCGCTGATAGGTGGTGTTGCTCGATCCATTTTCGATCTCCGAAGCGTTCCTTCAATAACTCGATGGCGTCTGCATAACAGGCTTTGGAAGTCGGAAAACCACATATCGCAGCTGCCGCTTCACCGGCAAGATAATGACGTATATAGAAGAACTTCGTCGTTGTTGACAAAGGGTTGTTCAGGTGAACGGTTTGCTCAAACTGCTCCCAAAAAGCCGGCCATTCATGTATTAACCTCTAAATGTTGGCATGCCAAGGTTCGGCAGCGTTGGGCGAATTGCGGTCGGCACGTCAAAAGGTGATGTGTTTGCGTTCTGAGGAGCAGCCGCTGCTGTACTGTCTCCATGTCGCAAACCGTCTATCTTGCAGCGAATCTCAGCGAGCATGCTTATAGCTTTGTCGTTATACTCTGCTGCCGCGACATACTCAGCTTCGAGCTCCTCGTCCGCTACGCGCTTCTCGAGCACATCATTGATCTTCGAAAGCTCGTTGTTGCTCGCTGACAAACGGTCATAAATACCTGTGAAATTGGGCTTGTCCGCGGTAGGGTCACTTAGCAGTGACCTTGCTTCTTGCAGGAGCTTGGTGTTCTGGGCTCGTCGAGTGGAGTGCTTGGTCTTGAGGAGATCCATCGGATCCGGTGTTGGAGTCTAGTCCGGTCTACGCCGATCAGGAACGATTCGTTGCAGTCCTCGCCGCCCGCAAAACGACGCGGTCAAGTAGAAGGTCCCCTCGAGTTGTGTGATGAAGGAGACGTGTCCGCACGAGGGTTTCGGCACCACGATGTGAAGGAAAACTACCGATCGGCGAAGAAACCAGACCGAACGCCGTTACTCGTTTTCAACTTCTTCTTCTTTCTTGCAGTACAAGTCTACACCCGTTTATTCCTTTTCTTTTCCAACAGATAGATAGATAGATAGATAAATAGATAGATAGATAGATAGATGGATAGATAGATAGATAGATAGATAGATAGATAGATAGATAGATAGATAGATAGATAGATAGATAGATAGATAGATAGGCAGGCTTGATGTCGCCGAAGCTCGCTAAGAAATGCTTCGCATTCAAAAAGCACCCATGTCATAGCTGTGACCTCGAGCCGACTGTTACGTTGTTAAGCAGCTCCGAGTTATTTTTGTTTTTAAGCTTGTTTTTTGTTAGCTGTTGACTGGGGGCTAGAACTGTTCATTGGGTTCCCTGTAGCAAGGATTGAGACCTGCCTCTCTCAAGATATCTATCGTGCCACAATTTTGATTGCTGAACTGACATATACAGTCTTACAGTAAAAAAAACACCCTCGGGCCTGGTTGATCATCTATAAAAACACCTTGCTGAAACATCCCATTGAAGCATTCATTCCCGTTATGAGTTTTCCTGCAGACATGTGGCCAAAACAGAACTCTGCATACTCACTTTTATCTTCGTTCAGTTGTCTTTGTGAGAACTCCCCTGTTCTGGCATAGCACTTTTTGCAAAGCTCTGATTCGGTTGTAGCCAAATCAACCTTTTATATTTTGCGTGTATGAATTTTTTTCACTTATAACCTATTTGTTCTTGTACTCCGTAAGAAAGCAATGTGGAACACTGAAGCCACCAAGAAACAGCTTCGTGCAATAAGTTGCTGCAGAATAAACACTATCACATCATGTCCCCCACATGAAAACTAGCCTGATTAGGAAGAAAAATTGACTGTAATTGTCATATCTTAATTTTTTAGGCTTTAGCATACTTCTGTACCATCTAATCTAAATATCTCCAGCGAATATGAGTGTCATGGTAAGTTTGTTCTATTGTTGAAAACGTAGGTCTTGTTTTCAGGAAGTATCAGTTCCGGTTTCAGGAAGGTCTATCAGTATTTGTAAAAACTTACTCAATGTTAGAAGGAAACCACATAAAAAAGTCATTTTGACAGCAGCATCAGTGTAAATATCTGCATATTTTTTAAGTTGAGAAGTGAAGTTGGCTTTTCTAAAAAAAAACTTGTTTTCAAGGGTTCCAACATAGTGTTACGTTTAGTAATATGTTTATTACGCTGTGGCGTACTGGTAGACTTAAAGGGGTCGTGCACCGGAGGCCTATCTCGCTAGCCAAACGTCCTCTTCTATAATCTGCCTGTTCCCAGCTACCTAGAAGCTCATACCCAAATCACATATGCATAACATTTTCCTCCTCGCAGACGAAGCCCACCGGGCGAGTTAAAGAGTCTCTCAGGGAATATAGCGCTTCAAACGTTTCATATGGACAAGTTCAGTCTTTGCAGGTCGTCGGCCATTTGAATGACGACGTGCTACGCAGTAAGTTACATCGCTTATGCGGTCTAGAACAACATAAGGTCCCGCTTAGTGTGCCAGCAATTTTTCACACAACCCACGTTTCCTATTTGGCGTCCACAGCAACACGTGGTCTCCACGATTATACGTCACGTGTCGACGTTGACGATCAAAACGTGTCTTCGAGCGATCTTGCGAAGAGAGGGTGCGCAGGTAAGCAAGACGTCGGGCTTCTTCTGCACGGCTTACGATCTTGGATATACCGGAATCACGGTGGTCCATTAACGGGAAGGTGGTATCTAGGTTATGACGAGGTTGCCGAGCATAAAGAAGAAAAAACTGACTGTAGCTGGTAGCCTCATGCTGTGCGGTGTTAAATGTATAAGTGATGAAAGGTAGCACCCCATTCCAGTTCTTGTGATCGGCTGCGACATACACAGAAAGCATGTTCGTGAGAGTCCTGTTAGTTCGATCCGTCAGCCGTTTGTTTGGGGTTGATATGGCGTAGAGGGCCGAAAGCTTGAAGCACATAGACGAAGCATCTCTTCCACCACGTCTGAAGTAAATTGTCGCCCACGACCACTGATAACTTCAGGAGGTCCATGTCATAGAACTACAAAACGCAGCATGAATAAACACACGTCACTTGCAGTTGCCGATGGTATCGCAGCTGTCTCACAGTACCGTGTTAAGTGATCGGTACATACGAGTATCCAGCTAAGCGTATTATGATCTGTCCTGATGGTAAAGGGGCGTCCGTACAGGTAGGACCGGAAGCGCTGCGCTGCGAAGACTAAGGCGAGGCATTCTTGCTCTGTGATAGTATACTTAAGCTCGGACTTGGTTAGTGAGCGACTTGCAGACGCAACGACATGTTATTTTGCATCCAAGCGTTGAACCAACACGGCGCCTACAGCAACACCGCTAGCGTCTGTGTGAAGTTCTCTGGGAGCCAGAGGATCGAAGTGACGAAGAATTGGATGGGATGTTAAAATAAACTTCAACTCAGAAAAAGCGGACGTACATTCCATAGTCCAGTCAAATGGCAGGCCTTTCTGAAGCAGGCACGTGAGTGGGTGCGCGATATTGGCAAATCCAGGGATGAATCAACATCAACGGAAGTATGAGTAGAGGCCCAAACAGCTGTGTAGTTCTTTCAGTGAGTGAGGTTTCTTGAACGCCTCCACTGCAGCCGTTTCCGCGGGATCCGGCCGTGTGCCTTCATTGTTCACCAAGTGTCCAAGAACGAGTGTTTGGCGCTCTCTGAAACGACATTTCTTTGAGTTGAGCACCAAGCGTGCTTTGCTTAGGCAGTTCAGCACGAGGTCGAGGCGTGTGTTGTGCCCACATAAAGTGCACCCAAAAATCACAACATCATCCAGATAAAACATGCATACTTCCAACTTCAAACCGCTCAGAATGTTGGCTATGAAGCGCTCGAAAGTTGCAGGCGCATTGCATAGTCCGAATGGCATCACATTGAATTCCAAAAGTCCATCTGGTGTGACAAATGCCGTTTTCTTTTTATCTTCCTCGTACATTGGAATCTGCCAATACCCTGACCTCAAATCAACAGACGAAAAGTAGGAGGCTGATGAAAGACAGTCTATAGCATCATTAATACGTGGTAGTGGGTACACGTCCTTTTTTGTGATGGCGTTGAGACGGCGGTAGTCAATGCAAATTCACCATGTTCCACCCTACTTCTTGACCAATATTACGGGAGTGGCCCAAGGACTGCATGGTTTCTCACCAACCACTTCATTTCACCAACCATCATCTCACCAACCTGTTCATTTATCACTGCGCGTTCCGAAGGCGATAGCCGGTATGGCTTTTGCCGGAGAGGTCTATGGTATGCCGTATCTATGCGGTGCTTTACACGAGAAGCAGGGAATGAGAGTGGAGCCTGTAGGTGTGCGAAATCGAAAAGACCAGCATGTTTGCGCAGAGTACTCGCCAGGTCATTACACTCGTTGGTGCTAAGAGACTTGTCAATCATTGCCATTAAGGAGGTGTCCCTGGCGTGCAAATGATTGGAATCGGGCTTATCCGGATAATCAGTGCTCTCTGCAAGGATTGCAAAAAACACCTGATGTTGACGGATCTTAGCAAGTTGTAGACACTCTGGCAGTACCGAAGTTTCATTGGAGCCGTTGATCCTCCCAAACCAGTATGCCCTTGCATAACCGACAACGTACAATAGAGTATTAGAACATTTTCCTTCATGAAGCTGAGGTGAATGGGCTCTACGGGGGCACCAAATGTCATCTCGGTTGCAGGGGAACTGATGATGATGACAAATATGATGATGAAGATGCTTAAGATGATGATGATGATGATGAGCTTTTAGCTTCGCCGGCACTCACCCACAAAGGGGGTCGGTCAAGAACTGGGCGGCAGGATCATCAAGTGTGTTAGTTATAAGTCAGGCATTCAGGTAGTCTCGTAGCCGTAAATAATAATAACAATAGACTAACAAGGTAATCTTTTTGTTGCCATTATGTACGCACACACGGCAGAGTAAACCTCTCTGTGGCTGCTCGTGGCAAGAGCACCAAAAAGTGGTCCCTCGTCGTCGTCAATGTTGCAACTCGTGACGGATTGACAGGCAAGCCGACAGATGCATAACAAATTTATTAGGCAGTGAAAAATATGTATATAGGCTGCTTGCCTATGACGTAACGCAAAGTCGGTGATACATAACTGAAACGTGTTCGCGCTTTACTTCTTACGAAAAACCGCCCACACATGGCACAGGCTATGTAGTGACAGATAGACGAAGAACTTTAATAGGATTCTGAAAGAGTAGCTTGAGACGCCCCTGTGAGGTTCTCGGTTCACCGCTCCATACTCCAATTTGCATTAGTGCGATTCCTTTTATTGGTTGTGAAATTTCCTTTCTTGGTTATACCTGTTGTTGGCCTATTATCTGGCATGCATATACCATTTATGCATAGCTGAAAAAAGGTAAACATCACTCTGTCATAATGAAATCATTGCTCACCAGTAACACAGAGAAACATGTGATTTCCACTGAGAAAAATAGTGCTCATTCAAAACACTTCTAGTATGCCCTTCAGCGATAACCTTATTAAAATAGTTGCATAACACAATGCGTAGATGTTAAAATCGATCCAGCAATTATGCTCGCTAAGGGTGTTGTATGCCGCCTTGATGAAGTTCATCGATGAACACAACACCCACATCGAAAGAAGACATTTGAGAAGAAGACCGGCCACAACAACACCTAAGCACACGTGCAGTTGCAGAAGTGTTCAACATCTCGTGAAGGACTCTCTGCAGTACTGGCTGGCACCGTGAGAATTCGGACAGCTTCACGTGAATAATTTCAAACGCGAAAGAACTGGAGAGCTTAGGAGCCTTCTGTGCTTTTCATCAATGTTTTCTTTTTTTTCTTCTCTTTCAGTATATTCTACATTTTTGTGTCCTTTGTTCCTTATTTTGACTTACTTTTATTTATTTCTGTTTCTTCTTGTTTTGTTTCTTCTCTTTCAATTTCTCACTTGCTTCTTACTTTCTGAATCTTTATACGTGGTTTGATTTCAAGTGCTTCTCTGCGAAACTTCAGCCTCTCAACAGAGCTTCCCATTCTCGACCTGGCACAACTCGAACCACCTTGACAAAAAAAGGCCTAAGGGTTCGGCAAACGAAGCCGTGGGCAGGAGGATGGTGGTACACTTACGGATGTGGGTTGAATGAAGATGTAGAGGAGGTGTTAGAGGAAAGTTGAAACGCATAAATAACCAAGGTGGTCTCATCGCCATAATAATCAGAAAAACGAAACTCAAACGCGTTTTCACTAAAGCTATATGTGAGAACCTGTAGAGTGTCTTTCAATATTACGTGTTTAATTTATAACAGAGTACTCATCATAATATTATTTCATATGCAAATTTTTCCTGCTCAAATAAGAAAATATAACTATAACTTGCGTAGCGCATAGTTTCCGAGATTCAATGAAGCTGTAAATTCGACGCATTTGTTTGCGTACCGAAAGTACTTTTGGTATCTATCTATCTATCTATCTATCTATCTATCTATCTATCTATCTATATTGTTACGAGAAGGAGACTAACTCGAAGAGGTAGTCGCAGATGTATTTTCAGCCGGTTAAGTGAGTAGCACCAGCCATAGAGGTTAGCTCGCACAGTCTATATGCTTTTCTTTTCGTCTTTATGTACTGGCACGTAGCATGACCCCCGGCAGCGGAGGCACCGTCCCGGTGCTTTAAAGTTCGTTATCTGACGCATTCTTGTAGAGCTTGATCCGTGATACGTGTACAATATCACTGCACCGCACAGCAGATGATGATGGATAGATGGGGCTGATCTCGTAGGTGACAGGTGTTACTTACGCAATATACGGTAGGGTCCCGTGTAATGAAACAAAAGCTTTCCTGATAGATCTAGCCGACGATAAGGAGTTCAGAGTAAAACGAGGGTACAAGGACTGAAATGTACGTCTCTACGTTCCGCATCGTACCGACAGCATTGGTTGATTTGCGACGCCAACAGCCGAGCGCGAGCGAGGTGACGGGCATGATCAACACGCGCAATCACGTCGCGGGCATACTTGCTGGTGGACAAGGTGTGAGCTGAGAAGACTGTGTCCAGTGGTAGAGTCGGCACTCTTCCGCCTAAACTTTCTTCCTCTTCTTCTTCCTCGGCACTCTTCCGTACAATAAGTGGAATGGCGAAAAGCCCGCTGTGTCATGACGGGATGAATTATACGCGAAAGTTCCGTAAGGTAAGGCAAGGTCCGAGTCTCGGTGGTCGGACGACACATACATAGTGAGTATATTTTTTAGAGTTTAGTTAAATCGTTCCGTGAGGCCTTTTGTTAAATGGTGTTAAGCGGTTGTCAGTGTGTGTTTCGTGGAACAATAACGCAGAATGTCGGTGATGACTTGGGATAGAAATGTACGGCCACGGTCTGTGAGAAGTTGTCTTTGAGCCCCTTGAATCAATATAACGTCCCGTAACAAGAAGTCAGTGACGTCAATTGCACAGCTGGTCGGTAGAGCTCGCGTAATGGCATAGCATGCAGAATAGTCTGTAATCACGGCTAGCCATTTGTTTCCCAATGTTGATGTGGGAAAAGAACCAAGCAGATCTAACCCAACACGGTAAAATGGTTCCGCGGGTATGTCAATTGGTTGAAGATGGCCAGCGGGTAGCAGCGACGGTGTCTTACGACGTTGGCATAGATCACACGTGGCGACGTATCGGCGTACCGAGCGAGGAAGGCCTGGCCAGAAGAAACAGCACCGGAGACGCCCATACGTGCGGGATACGCCAAAGTGTCCAGCCGTGGGAACGTCATGAATTTCGGCGAGAACACAGTGGCGCGAATGCTTAGGCACAACAATGAGAAGGTCAGACCCGTCTGTTCGGAAATTGCGGTGATATAGCACAACTTTCTGAATGACAAAGTAGCGGACGGAAGCATCATTTGGGTAGGATTCCGTACGGATGATGATGTCAAGCAGCACTGGATCGCGCTTCTGTTCTTCACCAATGTTAAGAAAGTTGGACACTGACAAGATTGAGTTCTCCGTAGGCTCCTTAGTGTCCTCAGGATCGTCGACAAGGTACCAGAAGAGGCAATCGGCATCATGGTGTAGACGGCCAGTTTTGTAGGCCGCCGAATAAAAAAAACTCTTGCAAGTGCAAAGGCCAGCGACCAAGGCGGCTTGATGGATCTTTCAGAGAGTTGAGCCAGCAGAACACGTGGTGGTCAGTAACTAGCGAAAATGGGCGTCCGTATAGATAAGGTCAGAATTTTGCCACCGACCATACAAAAGTCAAGCACTCACACCCTGTGATCGAACAGTAACGTTCAGGTGCGGATAGGAGGCGGCTGGCATAAACAATAACGCAATCATGGCCATGTTGTGTCTGAGCAAGCACTGCGCCTGTCCACTTGCATCTGTACGTATTTCCGTAGGGGCTGCAAGATTGAAGTGTGCCAGAATCAGAGGAGTAGTGAGAAGAGCGATGAGAGTTGAGAACGCAGAATCCTCTTCAGAGCCCCACGAAAACGGGACGTCTTTTTTGAGGAGCTGTGTAAGCGGCCTCACTATATGCGCACAAGTTTTCACAAAGCGTTGGAAGTGGGAACATAGTCCTATAAAGCTGCGTACATCCTTCGCAACTCGTGCTACAGGAAAGTTTTTGACTGCGCTGATTTGTGCTGGGTCTGGTTTTACACCGTTTGCGCCTACTAACTAACCAAGTACTGTGATTTGATGGCGTCTGAAGTGACATTTGGACAAGTTGAGCTGCAGGCCAAAGCGACGGAAGATGCCTCAGATGGCTGAGAGGCGCTCTATATGACTTTGAAATGTTGGCGAAAAGACGATGACTTCGTCCAAGTAGCCCAAACAGGTGGACCATTTGAATCCGCTGAGCAGGGAGTCCATCATTCGTTCGAAGGTGGCTGGAGCGTTACAAAGGTGGAAGGGCATCACCTTGAAATGATACAGGTCATTGGGGGTGATGAAATGTCGTCTTTTCATGGTCCGTTTCATCTACCTCTATCTGCGAGTAGCCGGAATGAAGGTCTATGGAGAAAAAATAGTAGGAGCAATAGAGGCAATCAAGTGCATTATCTATTCGTGCCAGAGGCTGCAGGTATTTTTTGGTAATTTTGTTGAGGTGTCGATAATCAACGCAGAAATGCCATGCACCGTCATTCTTTCCGGACTAGCACTATAGGAGAAGCCCAAGGACTGCAGAATGGCTAAATGATGGCCTTGACGAGCATTTTGTCGACCTCACTTTGGATAAAGCGACGCTCGGCCGCCAACATCCGATATAGAAGCCTATGAATAGGCTGCTCACTACCAGTGTTTATGCGGTGGGTCATACCAGTAGCTTTCCCCAACGGACAGCCGCTGAGGTCGGAAACGTCGATGTAGGATAGCAGAACCCGATGGAGCTCGTCAGTCTGCTGCGGCGTCAAGTTGGAAGCGATCATCGACGTAATAGCCCAGGTGGAGTAAGTGTCAGATTGATGTTCAGTGTGGGGGTGAGAAGGAGCGGCCATCGTGAAAACATCTACCGCATTGTCAGAGCAACGCCAAAGAGATCCCTTGTGGCAGCACTTGAGGTGCAAGCTTAAGTTGACAACTGGGAGACACGTGGAATTTCCTTCGACGAACAGAATGGAGTGCGGTACTTTAATGCCACGGTTTATAGGGACATCGGTGATAGGGGTCAGAACATAGTCACCATCGGGAACTGGTGGTATTGAGACGAGCTCTACGTAGAACAGTGTCTGTGTGGAAAGAGACGCGCATGTCCCGTTGTGCAGAGGCGACTCGGCCATTGTGCAAGAGGTTCTGTTGCGGGCAAGTGCAGATGGAGCGTACTGGTCGAACAGTCTATAAGGGCACAATGCGCGGAAAGGAAGTCGATGCCTAAGATTACGTCGTGGGGGCATTATAAAGGATGGTAAAAGAGCACAACTGTGTGTCGATTCGCAATGCGCACACGAGAGGAGCACATTCCCACGATAGATGCTACTCCGCCATCCGCAACATGAATTAACTGGGTGGTCGCAGGTGTGAGAACCATCTTGAGCTTGCGGCGAAAATCACTCGTCATCCCGGAAAGTTGAGCGTCAGTGTCGACAAGAGCAGTGTCATGTACGTCGTCTACTTGTAGGTCTATAAGGTTCCGTTTTGTCCGTATCGTCAAGAGCGGATTTTTGGTCAGTCCGAGCGATGCAGCGCCACCTCCGGGGGCTGCAACACTTAGTTTTCTGTCGAAGAACCTCGTGGAAAGGCGTGGGAAGACGGATGGCGGGGCTGTGGAGAACGAGACTGGTGACGTTGGGGGGATGAGAGTGGGAGTAGCGGTGTTCAGTAGCAGCTAGCCACTGGTCGACGTCGGAACTATCACGGCCCGAGAACACGCCAGGGTCTTTGAGGGCGGGAAACGTCACAAAAGTTGTTGCGGGAGCTGGGTTGACAGGCCGGGCAGAAGGGCGGACAACCGGGGATGATGTAGCCGAGTCTTGCGTGGTCATGTTGAAAGCCGCGAGGGAGCGTCTACTTCGGAGTTCCGTGGCGAGGACGGGGATCGCACAACTCCACCAAATATGTTACGTGAAGGAGACCAACTCGGAGGGGTAGTCACAGATGTATTTTCAGCCGGCCAAGCAAGCAGCGCAAGCCACAGAGATTAGCTTGCACCAGTTTATATGTATGCTTCTCTTCTTCGTGTTCATGTACTGGCACGTAGCAATATATATATATATATATATATATATATATATATTATATATATATATATAGAATATATATATATATATATATTTATATATATATATATATTGCAACGAGCAAGGTTGCGTAAAAAACACAGGTTATTTTTCGAGAAACGTTTGCCGCAACAAGCTGGTACAGGCAGAAACCCGGCAAGCACGAGCCACACACGGACGTCAACGTCTTCTTTCACGCTGGCACAGAGCTGGCGCCACTATGCTTCGGTACAATTACTCCCCGCACAGAAAGGAGCCAACCTGGCGACCTAGAGAAAGGACACGACAAGGGGGTCATAGCACGGTTAGAGGCGTGATACGTGTACTGTTTCATGGCCACGGCAGCGTTGGTCCGAAGGTGGATCAATGGGCTCAACTTCATAGTTGACAGGAGATGTTTGCCGCACCACACGATAGGGGCCATGGTATTTCGACGAAAGCTTCGGGGAAAGACCGTGAGGGGTAGACGGGACCCCGAGCCAAACCAGCATTCCGGGGTTATAGTGTACAGTAAACGCAAAGGAATCGTGGTCAGTTTTCTGGCGCCATTGGTCTTGTGCGGTAAATAAGCGAGCGAGTTGACGACACTCTTCGGCATAAGCAGCTGCTTCGGAAACAGGCGTCACTTCGGAAACATCAGGCCTGTAAGGGAGAATGGTGTCCATGGAGCATGATGGCTCACGTCCGTAAGGGAGGAAGAAAGGAGAAAAGCCAGTGGTTGTTTGTGGCGCAGAGTTGTACGCGTACGTGACAAAAGGGAGCACTTGGTCCCAATTAGTGTGGTCGTCAGAGGCGTGCATGGCAAGCATATCTCCAAGGGTACGGTTAAAGCGTTCCGTCATGCCATTGGTTTGAGGATGGTATGCCGAGGATTTCCGATGGACAGTGCGACATGCCTTGAGCAGCTCGTCAACGGCATTCGAGAGAAACACGCGTCCACGGTCACTCAGTAATTCACGAGGTGCACCGTGTCACAAAATGAGATGGTGAAGAAGAAAGGACGCAACGTCTTTCGCAGTGGTAGCAGGCAGCGCAGATGTTTCAGCGTAGCGTTTCAAATGATCCACGGCGACGATAATCCACCGGTTGCCTCGAAGAGAGGTGGTTAGAGGACCATAAATATCAACTCCGACGCGGTCGAATGGTCTCGCTGGGCAGGTTAAGGGTTGCAAAGGGCCAGCAGTGCTGTGAGAAGGCGTCTTGCGTCGTTGACACGTGGTGCATGACCGAACGTACTGGCGAACGTGCCGATACATGCCGCGCCAGTAGTATCTTAGACGAAGGCGAGAGTAAGTCTTAAGTACTCCAGCGTGGCCACACTGGGGGTCATCGTGAAAGGCAGCGCAGATGTCCGAACGCAAATGACAAGGGATGACAAGGAGCCAGTCCGTCACGTAATTGAGGCGATACAACAAGCCTTCACGGACAGCAAAGTGTCTTGCTTGACGAGAGAGGGAGCGTGAAGTCGTTTCTGACGAACTGTGAGAGAAGACGTCGAGCAAAGAATTGATCCAAGGATCCTTGCGCTCTTCGGATGGCATGTCAGTGATGCTCAACGATGACGAATCGCAAATGGCAGTTGATAAGCAGGCAAGTTCAGGAGGCAGTGGAGAACGGGATAGTGCACCGGCGTCTGAATGGAAACAAAACGAGTTGAGCACGAGCGCAGTCAACAACCGCATGATTAGCGGAAAGAAAGTTCCATCCCAGGATGATTTCATGAGACGCATGCGGAAGGACGACGAATTCAACGATGTAAAGCACTCCTTGAATCAAAACACGAGCAGTGCATGTGGCAGAAGGTTGGACGTGTTGCGAACTCGCTGTGCGTGAAGAAATTTCAACCAATGGGGTCGTTACTTGTTCAGTTTGCGGCCACTATGCTTCGGTACAATATATATATATAAATATATATATATATATATATATATATATATATATATATATCGCTTACGCCTGGGTACTTTCGGGGTCACCCTTTTAACTTGGCGCAAACCTGAATTACTGTGGCCCGCCGCGGGGTGGCCTACTGGCTAAGGTACTCGGCTGCTGGCTGCTGGCCTGCAGGTCACAAAATTCAATCCAAACTGCGGCGGCTGCATTTTCGATGGATGCGAAAATGCTCTAGTCCGGTTTGCTCAGTTTTCGGTGCACGCTAAAGAACCCAAGTCTTAGACATTTCCGGAGTTCTCCACTACGGCTTCTGTGATGACACTTGGCAGTTTTGGGACGTTAAACCATATCAATCAATCAAAACTACTGAGGAGAGGGGGTAATGTGGTTTTACGAATAAACCTCCCTTGCCATAATATTATTATTGTGACAATACTGTCGCGAACGTCCTCGAAGATGCGCCACCACACAGGGGCATGTACCTGTGGGTGGGTATGTGCGATTGGTATGCGTATATGTGCCACAGTTGATTAACTCCTCATATCTATTTAGGAATGGCGAGAACACGCATCGATAATTTGAACGCGTCAGCGTCAGGAAAAACGTGACATAAGCAGCGTTTACAAGACGAATATAGAGAAAATATGTCAGCGTGTTAGCAGGAATCAAACGCCAGCATCCAGCGTGCCAACGACGTAATCTACCACAGATCCATGACAGGCCTCGCAACTGCTTTTTAGAAAGCCCGTAATGTACGTCAAGCATCAATTCGGGATGCAGTGATCGTTATCCAATTTCAAAAAGATTACACATGTAGTCCTGCGATACAGCCGTGGTTAACATCAACTGTAGATTGGCCCAATGCACTGAAGGTGATTTACGATTTGTAGCAACCAAGGAGTGGCGAAAACAGACATTGGTAATTTTGTTACGAGATCGTTAACTAAATACAGTGCAACCCAACGAAGTGAATGACGATCATTGGGCAAAATGTTTCGCAACTAAATAATGCTCCGTGTACTGGCAACACTGTTTAAAAAATAAAGATGGCGGCACTTAGCAGCGTCAGCGTGGCACTTTCGCTTGAAGCTGTGCTGAAGTTTCTTGATTGTGGGGTCGGATCGCATTGCTTCGTCGAAGGCGAAGGAGTGCTGACCGTGGACCGCCTCATTGTCATCGGCATTAAGGATGTTAAAGGCAAAACAGCAGAAGTAGTTGCGCTGCCCTCGCAAACATCGAACCTCTCAAGCGAACCGCATCAGACTTGAGGTTGCAGGCCTCAACTACTAATGTGTAGCGGGCCTCTTCGAAAACTGCTAGCTTTTCTCACGCGGCGTTGCTACACTCTTTCTGGCAAATCGTTATCAGTTTCCGAAGTAACCACATCGTGACGGATTAGATATATATCATTGTGCTTCGTTCTCCTCTCAAAAGCTGAAAATTGAGCCATTCACATGAAAACAGAGCGGAGCTATGCCTGGACGAGTGTACCTTGAGATAAGGCACCTAGTTTGACTGTATTAGGAATGCTCGTATGTTGTCTTTCACCGATTTATGTTGTTAGTTTTCGAATGAGTAAGGCCGTGTGCTTCGAAACACTTGTTTGTGTCGACACATGTTGTTGATATACAAAGAAGGTATATGCACGCGCAATACGCACGCTACGAATGCACGGACATAATGTGTCTACGCGTGAATATATATACATAAACGCATGAGCTTCGCGCACGCTTTGTGTTCCTGTATATAAACATGGGAGAAATAAAAATGTTTGAAGGGAAGAATTACAGGAGCCTATTTCAGAATGGGTAGCACTATGACTAGCACAAAATTCAAAGATGCGCGAAAGATGGAGTCACACACGTAACACAACAAATTTCCTAAAGAGCTTGCTTATACACAAGAAGCTATATTCCCCGCTTAGAGCTTCCCCAATACTTATTAGAATGCGCACCAGCTCTGTAATAGTGTACTCACCGAGAATAATCAGGATGTCGCGAGCAAATTAATTAGAACAATTTACGTAATGCCCATCGTCTTTCTATGTGTAAGTTTCTGATTGCCGCCGTTCTCCGTCGCGTTGTCATCTGCATCCATCAAGAAGTGATAGCGCGATACGTTGCCACATTTCCACCGCGATTCCACGCATTGCGGCACACTGAAGGGGTCTCTGGACATTGATTTAAGGCTTTTCAGACTCCCGCGTGAGGCATGGCGAAAAGAAAGAATCTATGGGGCCGCTTATCAACGCGCACAACGTGGTAACAAGTCTCCTTTCAAGATTGACCTTCTTAAGGCTGTTTGCAAGCGCGGCTGCTAGGTGGCGAGCGCTTGGTTGGAGTCGCGAAGAGGTCCTAAGGTAAATAATGTCTTTGTTGAAGCCACCAACTAGTAAAGTACTTACAGATAAATGAACGGACGGACGCATGGATGGACGGACAGGTGGATGAATGCATAGGGAGACGCGCGGGAGCACGTATACAGGGAGGCACGAATGGTAGAACGCACATGTGGATGGATGCATGAATGGACGATTGTACAGATAGATGGATGGACGGACAGCTAGATGCTTGAACGGTAGGACAGAAGGACTGTGCGGGTGATCATGTATTGTGCTGTAGTACAGTTGACTGCACCCAAAGTTGGTTGTTCACGCATATGTTTTTGTTTTTTGTTGCGCAGGTTTTCAGTTTCGGTTCGCGTTTTGTGGAACGTGATGCGTGCCAATTAGTTCGTCCCTAAGTAGCCTATCCAATCAAAGCTGGCACCTGTAGCGTTGACCCAATGAATGCCTAAAATAAATATTAAGGTCCCACGAGAGTCGAACCCCAGCATTTTGCATGGCAATGAAGTATTCTACCACAGAACCACGCCAGGTTTCGAAACTGCTTTCCAAGTGGCCCTAGTGTTCGTAAACCGTCAGCTGTGGTTGCAGGGCTGGCTATCCCATCTTATCAACAGCACATACGTACCCTTATCATATAGCCATCACTTCGGGTGTTACGACAGGTGTTGATTGATATGTGGTGTTTAACGTTTCAAGACCACTATATAATTATGAGAAACCCCGTAGTAGAGGGCGCCGGGACTTTCGACCACCTTGGGTTCCTTAACGTGCACCCAAATCTGAGCACAAGGGCCTACAGCATTTCCGCCTCCATCGGAAACGCAGCCGCCGCCACCGGGATTTGATCCAGCGTACTGTGGGTGAGCAGCCGATTACTTTAGCCACTAGACCACTGCGGTGGGGTTTACGACAATTGTTGTGAAACGCCATACACTGAAGCTTATTTATCAAGCATGGTTCACAGCCGTCATCCTCTCTGACACAAGGGCTTCATGTTAGCTCCTACCACTTCTGGTGTTGCTAACATCCATGTTCATATTGCCATTGTTACGCAACAGGAACGATGCGACCGTTTAAGATATGTCTGGGCGTAAAACATTTGCAAATTTCTATAGCGTCATTTTACAAAGTTTCGCTCAATTAAGGACTACTGTGCATCATTTTCAAAGTACGTCAGCTCTGCAGAATTTCTGAAAAATTAGTCATTTCTTTGCGTACTCTAAGATCTTTCGGTTTCTGTCTACGTACTCATCTTGCTCTTTATCTCCGGGTGCTCTCATGATCACCCCATCAGTTTGGAGTAAATCAAAATTAGTATGAGAGGACAACATTTTTTGACAAATATGATTCGCTGGTCATCATCATCATCATCCTCATCATCATCATCAGACTGACTACGTCCACTGCAGGACAAAGGCCTCTCCCATGTTCCGCCAGTTAACTCGGTCCTGTGCTTGCTGCTGCCAATTTATACACGCAACTTCTTTATCTCATCTGCCCACCTAACCTTCCCTGTCACCCTAACCCGCTTCCCTTCTCTGTGAAACCATTTAGTTACCCTTAATGACCAGCGGTTATCATGTCTACGCACTACATGCCCGGCCCATGTTCATTTCCTCGTCTTGATTTCAACTATGATATCCTTAACCCCCGTTTGTCCCCTAATCCACTCTGCTCTCTTCTTGTCTCTTCAGGTTACACGTATCATTTTGCTTTCCATTGCTCGCTGCATCGTCCTAATTCTAAGCTGAACCCTCTTTGTAAGTCTCCAAGTATCTGTTCCGTAGCTAAGTACCGGCAAGATACAGCTCTTATATACCTTCCTCTTGAGGGATAGTGGCAATCTAATTGTCATAAAGTGAGAGTGTTCGCCAAATCTGCTCCACGTACTCCATTCTTATTCTTCTGTTACTTCAGTCTCGTGGTTCGGCTCCATGGTTATTACCTGCGCTAAGTAGAAATAGTCGCTAGTCATGACATGAGTAATGTCACGATGCCGTTGCGTACGTCGTCAAAACATTCCGCCAAACCGTAGCGTATACCCGCCAGCGCGTATAGCCATCTGACTAGCTGGTGCAATCGTTTCATTGTCTGGGCGGTATTTTCGGTAAATAAAAAATTTGGGAACAAAGCAATGCATCAACGAGTTTGTGGCAGTCGTCCATGTAGCAGAAAGGCGAGTGCAACTCCTGTGAAGGCGTTCGAAGTGTAGTGGTAGATGGGCAAATTGGTGTCATGAGGACACCGATATTACACCACTCGTTTATTGCCTGCTGAACACTACTGAACTTTTATACGACGTGCAAATGCTTTCGCGTGGTAAAGAGAATAAGAGAAATAACGGAAGTCACGTTACCAAAAGAACACTAGAATTTAAGCTGAGCAGACTTTTGGTCTGTGGTCATAAACTATTTCACTTGGGTAGCCTTTACGAAAAAACAACTGTAGCATGAAATTATTGACCGTCGCTGTAGCAACATGTTATGAAAAACAGGATGTCTGGCCATTTTCTGTGGTATAACTGCCATATTGCCATAATAGCAATTGATGGGAACCTGCTGAAATGAAAATAAAACATCTATGGTAATTTTCTATCAAGGTTTTTGAGAAAATATTAGTGGCTGAGTACGTGCTGCAGATGGCGTTGCAGATTTTTATATGCCTGACAAACAACACATGCTTTAACTAGTCGTTCCACATGCCGATTCATTTGAGGGCAATGGTAGAATTGTCGCAGTCGGATTTTTCTTCAACTGATCACCGGATGTGATTCGTGTACGACTTCCATCAAACGACGCGACAGCACTAAAATCTTTTCCCCATAGTAATGTAAGTCATGCACGAAGAATAGCTCTGTGTGGACATGAAAATATGGTCTTGTCTTAACCTTCTGATATATTTTTATTAGCCCAGCATGATTAGAAATATCTTTGACCTTTGCATTTATATTAGCAGATAGTTTTGCAGAAACATAAAAAAGGAGGCAAACAAACTCATTTTTAGTGACCTAGCAAAAGCAGTCGAAAGAGCGCATCAACTATAACATTACCACATTCCTCACACTTTGTTATACCCTTTGTTGACAACAATGTGACAAGTACACTGTGGTACATTCAATATAAAAGAACTACCCGAAAGGTACACGTGCTAATGCTCTGAGGCTCAAACGCACTTTAAGGCTTCACGTTCGCCAGCAGAGTATTTTATTTCTTGTAGGCTCAATTCGCGCGAGCAAAGATAACAATCTGGAGATTTTTTTGTTTTCAAATCCGCGATGTTAGGCTTAGCAGACGAGCATCGGCACCTCTGCACTCTGCATTTAAATTAGTTTGCGAGAGCCGCGGGACAGGACAGCAAACAGGACAATAACCGTCGGTAACACCATGGACAGTACAGACCGTATTCCGTAGTTAGTCTGTCTATCAAAAACTATATGACCCCATCGCCCCGAAGCGACAAGGCCTTCTCCTCAGCAACAAGGCCTTCTCCTCGCTATTGGTGGACAAACAGACAACTGTACAGACAGACAGACAGACAGACAGACAGACAGACAGACAGACAGACAGAGAGGCAGACAGACAGACAGACAGACAGACAGACCAAAATTTTGCGTAGAAGAGCCCAAGAAAGACTATTGTCTTTAAAAAAGAGAGAAACGGGCAGCGCAGACTATGCGCTGAGCCCGCTTTGCTGGTCTTTGGCCCAGAAGGGGCAGTGGCGAATCAGCCAGTCTAAGTGACGGTAAAAAAGTGAAAAAGTAGAAGGCCATTAGATCACGTGTTTAAACGTGGCCGCACCCGTTCGCTGCTGCGGAAAACCATTTATAACATAGGTGCGAGGACAAATAATGTTGTTCTTGGCAGAAACTAAGGTGCATCCATCGTGAGGTGTCATAACATTCCTAAGGGTTAGTTTCGCCGTGTAAATACCACGTCTTGGCGTCACCGGTCGGAAGGAAAGAAATGTGACGCAGCTTGCTGACCTCCTCCTACCCATTAGCGGCACTCCTGCGGTCGTAGTCATAGAGACAGTCCTCAACGTCTCGAGACCAGAAAAGCGTGGAAGTCACGCTTGTGTTCTAGTATAAAAAAAACCAGAGGTGCGACTTGTGGCAGTTATATCAAGATGGCATCAGTACTGGCAGGCTCGCTCTGCTACATGCGCCTGAACCGTAGAAGCAAGAGGTGGCTTGAATGAAGCTCCAGTGGGTTAAAGAGGTTTGGAATTGATGCAGGACCAAGATGTCACCTTCACAACTTATATTGTCTAAGCGGAAATGACATTTAATAAATACGAAATCTCGAAATAAAACGGGAAAAGCTCGCAAACACCCGATAACGATGATAATATTACACGGTATGACTAGAGAGAAACAAAGACATGGTGATTGTTACGGTAATGCACATATGAGGAAGAAGTATGCCAAAAATGGTGATACTGTAAAGACTATACGCACATATATGTATACAAATTGTTACCGTACTTTGGTGAAAGTAATAGATGGTCTTAGAACAGTTATCACTGCTAGATTCCAAGTGCACCTTGTCCTTCGCTTCGTCACACACGCTATATATATATATATATATATATATATATATATATATATATATATATATATATATATATATATATATATATATATATATTTATATATATATATATATATATATATATATACATATATATATATATACATATATATATATATATACATATATATATATATATATATATATATATATATATATATAATGTAACGGGCTAGTAAAAGGCAGAGAAGAAAAGGAGTGGAAGACGAAGAGTCTTGGCAAGATCGCGTGCGCTGCCACGAACGACCATCGCTCACCTGTTATCAATAAAGCCATTTCATCACGGCCTGCTGTAACAGTTGTGGTGGAGGTGCTGGGTAACCGACACCTGAAGACGGAGGCTGAACCGCAAGTTCTTCGACGGAGCCGTCGCCTTGCTGGACTTCCACCGAATCCATCTGGGTTGGACATGTCCCACAACGCAGATGAACGACGACTCCTCTCGACTTCTGCACCGATGAGTTCGGCTACACAACTGAGAGATGCTCGTCCCTTCGCCAGCAGATCAGATGAAGACGTCGAGGTTTGGCTCATCCATTACAAACGGGTGAGCGCCGCCAACAAACGGGATTACGCTTCTCAGCTTTTGTACGTCGCGTTCTTTCTGAGAGATACTGCATTAATGTGGTACGAGAATCGGGAGGAAACGCTAACGACGTGGGACAGATTTGTTTCTAAGATTGAAGAACGTTTCGGCGACCCGACAGCGAAAAAGAAAAGAGCAGAACAGACGCTAATGCAACGCGCTCAAGTGCCAGGTGAAACTTGCATGATCTACATTGAGGAAGTCTTAAGCTATGTAGGATCATCGACTCCAGAATGTCTGAGGAAGACAAAGTCGGGCACATTCTAAAAGGAATCGCCGAGGGTGCTTACAGTTTCCTCATCGCGAAATACACCATGACATTTGTCGCCGATGTCATTCGCCATTGCCGCACTTTTGAGCAACTAAAGACGAGGCCCATCACGCCCAAGTTCGGCAGGCTGGCCAATGTGACGACTATCGCAAGTATAGACAGCAACCAGGTGCTTGATCTTGCATTAACAATCCGGCAAACAGTACGCGAAGAACTCGGCCTGTACGCGCAAGTGACACACCACCGAAGCACTCATCCCCCCTGCCTGCCACCGGAGTTCGAGCGAAACGTTGCTTCATTCTCCTTGCACCGAGTGGCGGAGGGCATTGAGGATTCTAATACCTCACCTCAGTATCAGCCACGTCTCTACGATAGAGGCCCTGCTATGACGCTCGATCACGACGAGGACAGCCGCGTTCTTATACTCAGGACTCTCAGCCGGCCTACGTCCCACTGCGGCAAGGACAGTACCGACCCTACTACCAAGATGCTACTTACGATGAATACAATGGATTCCAGAGAATGGCAGAAACCCATTCTTCGCCTGATAACGAACTTCCTCACTGACAGCAGTGGCCCAGGACTCGTTTTGGTGAATATAGTATAAACCGTGACAGTATCGTGTGCTACAACTGTGGTTTCACTGGGCATATCGCTCGGTATTGCTGCCAAAAACGCCGCCGATCACGAAGGACACCAGCCATATCTTCGCCACCAAGACCCGGTGCTTCATATGACATGCGGACAACCGACTTGTTTCCGAGGGACCGTTTTTCGCGCGAGACTAGACGCAGCGATTCGCCAGCATCCGAGCGGAGTTTGACACCACCATCCAACCATTCTCATTGCTCGCCGTCTCCTCTGCGCCGTTCTTCTCCACCGCCGCCGCCGGGAAACTAGCGTCCGCGGCCAATGGAGGTGAGGTCGCCGGATGGTCTTTTCAAGATATACCTCTGCCCAATGTTATGCTGAAAAACAAAGTGAATGTGTTGATTGATGGAATTAGTGGACACTGGGGCTACTATGTCCGTGATGAGCTTTGCCTTTAGAAACCGCTTAGGTCGCAAAGTTATGTTTTCATGGAACGATACAATCACCTTTCGTGGTGTAGGTGGCGAGTGGCTTAATCATCTTGGTGTATGTGTTGTCAGTGTTTCATTGGATGGAAAAGTATTTGTATCCGAATATATGGTTCTATCTCGTTTTTCGCACGATGTCATTCTTGGTATCGATTTCCTGGAGCAATGAGGTGCTTCCGTCTACTTTGGTAGTGGGGAAATATCAATAAACAATTTGTTTCTACCGTCGCTTTCGAAGAAGATTACCGTGGTGAAGAGAGGAACGCACTTAGTGTGATTGATGAAGTGATAGCACCATCTTGGTGCCTGGTACCCGTTCGAGTCTCCACTTGCCTACATATGTTCAGTTTAGGTGGTACCGCCGTTCAGCCACACGCTGCGTTCATCAGGCTTACTGGCGTCTCTTCAAGTCATCTGTGAAAACCAGCTGTCAGCGCTCTACTACACCATCCGAAGTAGAAGACATGATTTCTTCGTCCCTGCGTGATACAACAAGACAAGTTACCATTCCGCTGCAACGATCAGCTATCGACTTACAATACGAGGCCCTTCGTGCTATCCGTCGCCACGCAGAACGGTGACACAGGAGAACAAGACCACCGTCAGACCTCTCAGCCTGTCGTCAAGCTCAACGACACGTGCTTCGGCATCTTGACAAGCTGGACAGGCAACGATGGAAGTCGTTCTGCGGTTCTTTGGACCCAAGACAGCCTCTCTCTAAAATCTGGCGAATAGTACGAAGCCTAAAATCTTCTCCACAACAAATTTGGCCAATCCGTGTGGTGGCTCTACATCAGGGTCGGAGTGAATTAGAGGTAGCCAAGGACTACTGTAGCCTTGTAGTTTCCACCGCTGACACTGTGACCCAAAGTCTTACCACCACTGTGCCCTCGTGGTTCGACGAACGCCTCGAAGCGCATTTTACAACGCAGGAACTGGACGCTACAATTTCACTTTCCCGGCGCTCATCGGCACCTGGGCCGGACGGAATTACGCACGCTGCACTTCGCCATCTTGATACAGAAGCACGACAGATCTTGTTATCTTACTACAACACCTCCTGGGAGTCAGGAAGTATTCCAGATAAGTGGAAGTGCAGCCGTATAATTGCACTTCTTAAACCGGGGAAGTGCCCTAATAGTGCCCTAATGAGCTTTCATCTTACCGGCCGATCGCCTTAAGCAGCTGCGTTGGCAAAGTCATGAAAAGGATGGTATTTTCGAGATTAGAGTGGCTTTTAGAGAGCAATAATCGCTTTCCTGCGTTCATGAATGACTTTAGGAGAGGCCGATCAGCCATTGAAGGGGTCATCAACTTGGTCTCCGATGTTGAACAGGAAAGATGTCGAGGCAGATTAGTGGCTGCTGTTTTTCTTGACATTAAAGGCGCCTACGACAATGTCTTACATTATGCCATCCTTGATGCGCTTGGGGATCTAGTAATTGGCGGACGACTGTATTCATGGATCGTGAGCTACCTTAGCGACCATACCGTGTATATGTCAACAAGCGATGGGGATACAGACCATTGTAACATTCACCGTGGTGTTCCCCAAGGGAGTGTTCTCAGTCCGACATTTTTTAACCTCAGCTTGATTGGACTCGCTTGTGAACTTCGTGACACGGTGAAGGTGAGCACATATGTGGACGACATCTGCATCTGGGCTTCTGGAGCTATGTGCCCCCAACTGCGTGCTCGACTATAACGTGCAGTGACCATCATAGCAAGGTACCTACGTCGCCAGGTTCTCACACTGTCAACTGAAAAATGCGCGGTGCTTGCAATTACACGAAAACAATTGACAAGATACCCACTAACTGTGAATGGAACAGAAATTCGAGCTGTTGTGCAACACAAATTCCTGGGTGTTATCCTCGAACGGAATCTATCGTGGTCAAAACACGTCACAGCCTTGAATTCAAGCTCGAGAGTATTGTCCACGTTCTTCGGGTCATGGCCGGAGCAAGATGGGGTCCTTCGGAGGCAGCTCTCCTGCAACTGTACCAATCTTTATTCGTAGGGTACTTGCGATACAGCAAGCCCGTGCTTTCAAGCATGAAACCCAGTTGGGCGAGCACGCTAAAAAGCATCCAAGCTCAAGGGTTGCGCACATGTTTGGGCTTACCTCAATGCACATCAACCAAGGGAACTTTCGCCGGAACTCGGGCTTGTCCAATCAAAGTATACGTGGTTTGCGAGCCTCTTCGAGTCCACCTTCGCCTGTTGACTTGACACAGGCAACATCCCCTATCAGCGCTCCCTGCCAGCCACCGAGACTGCAGGTATTTAAGAGCTAATCCTGGCTCGAGAACATCATACCGCCAAGATTCTCTCCCCCACTTGTTTCTGAGACATTTCCGTGGCTCCTGTCTAGACCACTTGTCATACTTCAGATTCCTGGTATTATGAAGAAGTCCCTTGTATCATCGATCGGCCTAAAGCAACGTACACTGCAGCACATTTATACTATGTACGACGGCGTGGCAACGTATATACTCATGGATGTACCACGTCGTGTACCTCCACCGCAGCCTTTGTCATCCCGCAGATGAAGATAGCTCGACGTTTCAAGATAGATCACAAGACCACATCAACAGCTGCGGAACTTGTTGCTATTCGGGAGGCAATATGTTTCATGTCGACAGAACCCGCTCGTAAATGGACGATACTCTGCGATGCCAAAGCTGCTCTTCAAACCATCGATGGCTTCATGAGACAAGGTCCATATCATACTTTATCGATTGAAATAGCAGAGCTTCTTCGCATTGCTACAAAAAAATGGACATCATGTAACATTTCTATGGATACCTGCTCATTGTGGCATAATGGGCAATGAAGCAGTGGACGCTGAAGCTAAGAGAGCTTTAAATGGTGCCCTGGAAGTGTTCATCGCATTTTCTCGACAAGACACTAACATCATACTTCGACGCGTAATGCGCAACTCCATCTTAGAGCACTGGCAGAAACCAGAACACCAGCACAAGCACAAATAAGACTCGGAATTGAAGTTCCGTATGCCTCACAAGTTAAAGCGAAGCATCTCATGCATTATCCACCGCATTCCTCTCGGCGTGGCTTACAGGGGACGTTACACCCACTTGATTGGCTGTAATGACACAGGTCCCAATTGTGGTCACTGTCGGTTGCCAGAAATGCTCGAACATATATTTTGCGACTGTCCAGCTTATGCAAGCGAACGTCAACAACTGATATCTTTGATTGGCCGATATATTAGTCGACCATTAACCGATGAGGTTGTGTTAGGTCCTTGGCCTGACGCCAGCAGCACACATGTGGTTATACGAGCCGTCATCGCTTTCTTAGAAGCAACTGGACTGGATGCACGTCTGTAGAGTTACCCAGCCTAATAAGAACATATCATCTCTCTACCTTACCATCATCATTTATTACTATTTCACTCCCCAGTCACCCTTCCCCAGTGTAGAGTAGCAGGCCAGAGCAAACTATAGCTCAGGCCGACCTCTCTACCTTTCTGTATATAAATTCTCTCTCTCTCTCTTCCACAACGGTTGATGCTGCTTGTGTTAACCTCGTAGTGGGGCCTCCACGCAACAACTGTTCTAAGAAGTACATACTTGTGCCCTGTTCTGTTGTGTGCATGACAAAAGGAGTAGCAACATTGTGAGCGCTGAACTCTTCTGCCATGCCAGTTGTGCTTTCTCGCGGGACGAAGATAGCTCTCTTTGATGAAGCCTCATGCAACTCGATAGCAGCACTAGTTACGGACCTCACCACCTCTTCCTCTCCTTGTGATATTCTCCATAATGAAGATCTAATGCTTGGTGTGATCAGCAAGACTCTCAGTACAACGGAACGGCAAGCGCTGGTGCAGGTCCTTTCTCGGCATGTTGCTGCTTTCGACTTCAAATATAGAGATGCACCCCTTCAGTTACCCTCGTCCTGTGCTCGTCACAGAATAGACACCGGCTCATCACACCCCGTCTGCCAAAAGCCCTACCGAGTGTCATCCTCTGAGCGCAAAGTTATCGCCGAACAAGTAAAGGACTTGCTGAACAAAGGTGTCGTGCAAGAGTCATCCAGCCCGTGGGCAGCCCCGGTAATTCTTGTTAGGAAAAAGGATGGTTCCTAGAGATTCTGTGTAGATTACAGGCGTCTAAACACTGTGACAAAGAAAGATGTATATCTCTTACCGCGGATTGATGACGTCATAGATTGCTTACATGCCACTTCCTATTTTTCAACGCTTGATTTGCGGTCCGGTTATTGGGAAATACCTTACGAACCCGGCGACAAAGAAAATACTGCTTTCGTGGCTCCGGACGGCCTATTTGAATTAATTGTCATGCCTTTTGGCCTTCGTAATGCTCCAGCCACCTTTGAAAGATTTAGGGACACGTGGTCTAAAATGGGAGATATGCATGTGCTACCTTGCCGATGTTGTGATCTTTGGCCGTACGTTTGAGGAACATAACAACCGTCTCAGTCTTGTTCTCGACTGCATCAAAAAAGCTGGGCTGGTTCTGAATTCAAAAAATGTCGCTTTGGCGAACGTCAAACTCTGGTGCTGGGGCATTGGTCGACAAGGATGGCGTCAGACCTGATCCTCACAAGATAGAAGCAGTGAGCTCTTTTAAACCACCACAACCCGCACGAGAACTTCGCTCATTTGTCGGCCTATGCACTTATTTTCGTCGTTTTGTTCCACGATTTGCGAAGATCGTGTACCCGCTGACAAGCATCTTGCGACAGGATGCAACCTTCAACTGGACACCAGAGTGCGACGCCACATTCTCACAACTTAAGTTTGTACTAACATCAGCTCCAGTGTTGCGTCACTTCGATCCATCTTGCTCGACTGAGGTCCACACGGACGCTAGTGGTATCGGCGTAGGAGCGGTGCTTGTACAACGTCCCAATGGTGCAGAGCATGTCGTGGCATATGCCAGCCGATGCCTGAGCAAATCTGAACGCAATTACACAGTTACGGAACAGTAATGTCCGGCAGCTGTTTTCGCCGTACAAAAGCTTCGTTGTTACCTTTACGGGAGGCCGTTTAACATAATTACCGATCACCATTCGTTATGCTGGCTGGTTGGTCTGCGTGACCCCTGTGGCCGCCTCGCACGTTGGGCGCTGCGACTTCAGGAATACGACTTTACGGTGTCGTACAAGAGTGGCCGTCGTTACGCTCACGCAGAATGCCTCTCCCGGATTCCCCTTGTGACTACCGACTGCAATGCTGAGAATTTTGACGACTGCCTTGCCGCTGTTACAAGCACGTTCCCCAACGCGACTGACTTCCAGAGAGAACAACGTAAGGATCTCAATCTGGATCCTCATTTTGCCGCCGCACATGCCTCCCTACACAGCGGTCGCTTCACGGTCCGAGACAAGTTGCTCTATAAAACTAACTACTCCAGACATGGAGCACGTTTTCTTCTAGTTCTTCCCGAGAGCCTTCGCTCCGATGTTCTGCGTGCTATGCATGACTATGCGACATCTGGTCATTTCGGCTTCATACGAACGCTAAACCACACGCAGGAACGCTTTTACTGGCCCAAGTTGTACGAAACAACGAAACGTTACGTCGTCAGCTGCGAGACGTGACAGCGTCACAAGTGCCCGGCCAATGCTACACCAGGTCCCCTTCAGCCAATAACACCACCCAGCCTGCCTTTTCATTTCTGGGGTTTAACGTCCCAAAACCACTATATGACTATAAGAGACGCTGTAGTGGAGGGCTCCGGAAATTTAGACCACCTGGGGTTCTTTAACGTGCACCCAAATCTGAGTACACGGGCCTAAAACATTTCCGCCTCCATCGGAAATGCAGCCGCCACAGCCGGGATTTGATCCCGCGACCTGCGGGTCAGCAGCCGAGTACCTTAGCCACTAGACCACCGTGGCGGGGCCCAGCACGCCTTTTGAACAAGTAGGAATTGACATTATGGGTTCATTTTCGTTATCTAACAATAAAAACTGTTGGATAATCGTCTGTGTAGATCATCTTACGCGGTATGTCGAAACCGCAGCCATTCTTTCTTCTACCGCTGCATCCGTGGCCGTCTTCCTGCTCCACTCCGTGGCCCTTCGCCATGGCCCACCGCGTGTTATTATCAGTGACTGTGGCCGTCAATTCACTGCTGATGCCATTGAAGAATTACTACGCATGTGCGCGACACAGTTCCGTCAATACACACCGTATCACCCGCAGACGAATGGCCTCCTTGAACGGACAAACAGAACGCTGACCAATGTGCTTGCAATGGACGTTTCTTCCCATCACAAGAACTGTGATGAAGTGCTGCCTTTTATCACGTACGCGTACAACACGGCAAAACATGAAACAACAAACTTCAGTCCATTTTATCTGTTGTACGCCAGGTTGCCACTAAGCTCTCTAGACACTTTCTTACCCTTTATTCTACACAATGACGACTCTGTACCGGACACCCTGTGCCTCGCGGAAGAAGCCCGTTGAATCGCTCGTGTTCGAACTCTGGCCTCTCAACGTCGTTCGAAGGAACGTTACGACGACCGTCACGAACCGGTACTATTCGAAAAAGGTGACTTGGTGTTGCTTTGGACACCGCAACCCAAGCGTGGATTGTGTCAAAAGCTGCTGTCGCGATATTCAGGCCCATTTGTAGTTTTGGAGCGTCTTAGCCAGCTCACTTACGTAATAGCTCGTCTTTTGTCAATGGTCGACGATCGAGCAGAACACAGCTCACTCACATTGCTCGCCTGAAACTTTTCTACTCTACTTGTGCATCATAACTCGCCCTACTGGCTTCGTCTCCTTGCGGGGGAATGTAACGGGCTAGTAAAAGGCAGAGAAGAGAAGGAGAGGAAGACGAAGAGTCTTGGCAAGATCGCAGTGCGCTGCCGCAAACGACCATCGCTCACCTCTTGTAAATAAAGCCATTTCATCACAGCTCACTCTAACAATATATATATATATATATATATATATATATATATATATATATATATATATATATATATATATTATATATATATAAGGCTTATATGCAGAAGGATAATTTCGGGGTTCCCACCGCAAGGTTATAAGTATAAAAGTAGATGCACTTGCACATAACAACTTGTTTATTCAGCCGACGTTTCGTCGGGAACCCCGTTTTTTTAAAACACACACACACACACACACATATATATATATATATATATATATATATATATATATATATATATATATATATATATATATTTATATATATACATTAAAATGGACAATTGCTCCTGGACGACTACCTGTATATATGGTGCTAAAGCAGATAGCACACCTTCGAAGATATAGGGCACGAGGGACAACTGGCGTGTGACCTCTTTTTGTAGAAATTGCTTCATCTCGAGAAGCTAAGTAGTGTAGTGTACAGCAATGCCAGCCAACGTTAAAGCGGCGATGGTTCACATGGCACGCTGGCACGAGTGGTGTCAGGCTGTTTCCAGAGCTCGTCATAGCTCTGACAATGTTGGATCACTTCCGCTACCGTTTGCGTGCTCCTAGTGACAAACATCTGAAATGCATCGTCAGTCACGCCTTTCAAGATGCGTTTGATCTTGTTGGCTTCAGTCATGGCTGAGTTGACACGCCGGCAAAGGTCGACCGCATCTTCGTATAACTGGTGTAATTTCCACCATTCTGCTTAGCTTGAGTGCGCAAGTGCTGTTCGACCCGTAGTTTGCGAAGCGCTGGACGGCCAAACAAGTCGGCAAACGCCACTCGGATGGCTGACCAGTTGAGAAGGTCCATCTCGTGATTGCGGTTCCACAGACCGGCGACGTTGGTCAAAGAAAAGTAGACAACGGCAATGTTGTGCGCATCGACCCGCTCGTTGTGCTTGCTTGCTCACCCAGTCGTATTCGTCGAGCCAGTTTTCCACGACTTTGTCATCGGTTCTACTTAAGGTAGGTGGATCGCGTTGCCGAAAGGCGCCGAGACAGAAGAGCGGCAGTAGTTGAAGCCGAGGCGGCCGCCTGCGGATCGTCGTGCGTGGACATAGTAGCAACTGGAGGCCTCGTACGGTTCCGCAATTCCCGGAAAATGCGTTACCCAGCACCTCCACCAATGAAAATGAAAGTGAGGCGTTGAGGAGTTGCTCTCTTTTATATAACAGAAGAGCTGTCACTACAAGCGATGTGCTAAATGGCAGACTGAGCGATATCCTCTGCCTTTTTTAGTAGCAATCACCTCCTTCTCTAATATATATATATATATATATATATATATATATATATATATATATATATATATATATATATATATATATATATATATATATACAGGCAGAGAGACAGACAGACAGACAGACAGACAGACAGATAGATAGATAGATAGATAGATAGATAGATAGATAGATAGATAGATAGATAGATAGATAGATAGATGGACAAGAAGTGCTGAGCCTTGTCCCCACTCGATAACGACGAGTTCATATGTGCCGCTGCTGGCGAGACGCAAATAAGCACACCATGCCAACGGGGCCCGTACACGCTACCAAACTTTTTTCTGGAAGGTGAAGCATGAGATATGGCACAACTTTTCACTTTACGGAACCAGTGTGCTAGTCGAGTAAGTTGGAATCTTACCATTTTTGGATGTCTTTTACAAGGACTTCCATCTATAAGCCACATATCCCATCGGTGATTAGCTGCACCAAACTGATATCCAGGCACAAAGCAGAATACCATGCATCCTTGGGTACTTATATTCTGCAAAGGAGAAATCACTACTTTATGAGACAAAAGTGCTGTAATTACCAACCTGCTTGCGCGTCACGAAGTAAACGATAGTGTCACTCACAACGAAGCAGACACAAAACTGCCTAGAGCATATCAGCAAAGTTTAATTGCTAGGTGCTTTATAATGCAATTTGTATCACAATGGAAAAGACAAGGAAAATGGTATTCATGGTATTTCTTTTTACTCTGCGGATGCCTAAAGCTGCATCGAAGTGAGCCAACCGGCATGCGCTGCGTCGTGCAATTTGCTGCGTCGTGCTGCGTCGTGCAATTTGCTGCGTCGGCATGCGCTGCGTCGTGCAACCGGCATGCGCTGCGTCGTGACACGCAATAATTCTACCATAGTAGGACGAGACTTCATTTTTTGATATTTCCACTTCTACTTCAGGAAAAAGAGGGCATGGGAAGAAAAAGCTGTCGTGAGCTTGACTAGGTTTCTAGCCGAATACAGTTCAGCAATCAGTGATGGTATACAAAAAGTGGTGTACATAAGTATAAATGCACAGAAAGCATATATTATTCTACACGGAATAGAAAAAAAGAAAAAAAAACATCAAAGATAAGTTCAAAGCTGACATGTTAGACACTAGCTCACCAAAAAAAGCACGAAGGGCAGACTTGCAACAATAAATGTCGAAATTATTTTGCGATAACAGGTTTCACACAAGGTGGTCTAAATTTCCGGAGCCCTCCACTACGGCGTCTCTCATAATCATATAGTGGTTTTGGGACGTTAAACCCCACATATCAATCAATCAGGTTTCACACAGAGGGCAAGGTTGTTCTTAGCATCTGGGCCCCGATTTTGTGTGCGGTGTTCTTTGGAAGCATTACCTGCAGTTGTTGTCAAGTACGCATTGACGCAAGTACGCATTTGACGACACTTGTCGAGTGTTGGAAACCACGAACTTTGCACTGGTAAGCAGATAGTAAACAGCAATGAAAAAAAAAACTAGAAAAAGTTGTAAGTGCTACGTTGTGATTGGAGGCATAGTAAGCTGTTGGGTAATCACTTAGTAAAGTTACAATAAGACGCACGAGACGCACAACAGACACATTCTGTTTGTATGGATTTTGCTTATTCATTTGTGACGTCACACGTGCTATGCCATTATCGTGCTCTAAAACCCACCCAGAGGAAAAGCATTGTCGCAGGCTTCGTGAGCGGTGAGCCAAGCTCAGCTCAGCAGCAAGAAGCAAGACGCATGCTAAACCTACTGATTTCCTTATTGTGGAAAAAATTTCGCATGACCAGAATATTGACTATCTATTATTATATATAGGATGCTCCTAACAACCCGGTCAATACTGGTGTTCTATATACACAATAATGTATTTGTCAGAAAATAGAAACTTACTCTCATGTAGTATGTTTCCACAAGGTCTGGGTAAGTTAGCTTGCACTGCTCGTCTCTGGTCAGAAATTCCCCGGGCAGCTTATAACGCTTCCTCCACCTCTCAGCAATTATGGTTGTGTCATTTGTTCTCAAACAAGCCGCCTCATATGTCCTGAAAATGAAGTAATTCTCAATAAAACTCGATAGTTTCCTATGACTATCCTCCTGAGTTCCATAAATGACTAATGAAAGAAAAAACTTTTGCGAAACAGTATTATGGCCCCTTGCCGTTAAAAACGAATATAGCGAATTTATTAACTGGAAAAATGCAATCGTTGTACCAAAAGGTGATGGTACCGATTTGGGTATTCCTGAACGATCAAAGTCCCTATCATGGCGTGCAGCAAAAGTATCAGACTAAAATGGCTTGCAATATGAGCTCCAGGGCATCCACAGTTAGAGGAATGTACTTAGGCATTGTTCACGCTAAAACTAAAAAAAAACACTTCAAATTATCACGAGCATGCAGCCAAGCGCTCGTGCAGTACGCAATCATTTATGTTCATTCGTTTTCCCAATATGACTAGACACACGGCGACACTTCACGTGGCTTACTGAAAGCAACTAAGGCCTATTGCGGCAACACAAATTTGGGCATGCGGATAGCGAAACTGGGTGATCTGTAGTCATTAAAACAACGCTATCCAATTGGCTCCCCTGGAACAGAAGAGGCCATGACACCACCAGCCCTTTCCTAAAAAACCAATGATCGTGTACTGATCCGTTATATCTCCCAGTACACAAACAATGAGAGAACTACAATACATAGAAAGCTTCCAAATGTTCTAAATGCTTTCTTCCCCCAAATATCAGAAGTCAACGTCGTGTGAAGACTGGTCTGGAAACTCTAGAAGAAATTTATTCATGAAGAAAACTTTATTTTTAAAATGCTATGACCCAACCTTTTAGTTTGTACTTGGATTTAAATATCAATGTTGCATGGTATATAGTTGTGATGGTCGTCAACAAAAACTTTCTGTGACAAGATAAGATGCTTTTAACGGGGTAGAGCAAAAAAGAAAGCTCATTTTGCAGAAATTCTGGCCCCCGCGTCATTGGTTACGCGCGAAAAATCATCTTGTCCCAGACCCAATTGTTGAGAAAGATGTCAATAAAATATATATTGAAAATTTTCGAGTGTCAATTGAATCCAGGTAGCTTAAGTTGCAAGAAGGCTTTCTACCACACAATCACGTGGTTGCTTGGGAATACCGTGAAAAGAATTTTTTATTATTGGGGATACAGTGTAATCTCATGCTTTACGAAAACACGTGTTCTGTATGCAACCTTCGCAGTCACACACGTCATGTAGAGCCGACACTACTTTTGGTATCATCTTTGCCCAATCGGGTTCCATCTACATCTGTGCACTGAGGAATGAATTGCCTAATCATCATCGGTGGTTCTCGTTAGACGTCACTTTTGACTGATTTGCATCAATCTATTATAATATTTGTTGTTTAGCGTCAGAAAACCACTTATGATCATGAGAGACTCCATTGTAGAGCACTCTGGAAATTTCGACCATCGATTGTTCTTTAACATGTACCTAAATCATCGATTTGCATCAATCTGTACACAGACAGTCACACTGTATGCTAAAACGATGTTCTGACAAACTTTTACGCCAGCTCGTACTCCTTAGAAATATCTGCGCATGTCAAAAGGAAGATGTCGAGTCAGGGTCTCCAGCACAAGCTCTATCCCCCTTCAGTCTAGTGCACGAAGACGGACAGCCAAGCTTTGAATTTCGAGAAATGGACAGTATTTCAGAGGTCAGAACAGCTCAGTAGGACATTTTGACCACTGAATGTGTAAGCGAGTTTAAACTAGAAACAAAAGCAGCCATATTTAGTTTCCTGATGAACGCCTCATGAAGAAGAATATATCATTGTCTGAGATATAGCGTAGCTTTCGCATTTATTTTTATAAACGAATTAACTAAACTCCATAAAATTCTCCCACATCTGTATAACGTTTGTGGCCGGTTCAAGCACGTGCTGCATAACGTCGTGAAACAGTTCAGATTTCTATATAGTTCCGTTAGTCTGTCAGAAAAAGCTTGTTTCAATCCCATAGGCGGAAAAAGCAGGGTTTAGCAGTGAAGGTGTGTTTTTTGCCTGAAGTAAGAGCAGGCAAATGAAATAAAGTTGACCATCAGGTCTAACAGTGTTTGACATGCAGCAGGATAGCCGTATTGCGAAACTAGAACAATTTGCGGTGCGGCATTGAAATTTTCCTCCTGCAGTTTTAGAGTGCGCAGCTTATTCTGCTTGTGTGCATGCCTGACAGCACAGATATGGTGCAACTGAATGAAGACATAATTAGCATTACACTCTAGTACTCAATCCACTTACTTATCACACTGAGACTAAGACAGGCAAGTCGGAATTATTAGGAGGCTTAAGTTATACAAAAGATGAAAAGACTCAGCACGCATCGAGAGAACGTTTAGTGTAACATGCAAAAGTTGGTAAGCATATACTGTGTTTCCTAAATCTTCTGATCTCAGCGTTATCGGGAAAACGACCATGCTGCATATTAGAAACGGTGGTGGGCGTAGTGGAATCATTAGTGAGTATAGTAAAAGTTATTTTGGGTATGCCGGAACGTAGTGGAAATTATGGTGGATATGTGAAGACATGCTGCGTAGAATAGTGCACAGAAGATGGCTAAAGTGGAAACGATGGTGCGATGTAGCGCCTAGATATTGGGCAATCATTGGAGGCTCTGCCCGCAATAGCGATAACACTGGGAAGCACTAAGCAGATGTTGGGTGATGCTTATTATAGCGGGCGACGTGGTGTACTAAGCTGAGAAGCTCTGCCCACCATTGTGTCAATTCTGGGAAGCAGTAGGCAGGTGAAGGGTGGGGCTTATAATGAGGCGAATTATAAGTGGTGTACCAAGCCGGAATCTGTACACTACATGGCATACCTGATTACGATGGAATCGCTATCATATAGAAAATCTTGGGTGGGTGAATAGGACGGAAAGAATACTGGATATGGTGGAAATATAGTGGATATGGTAGAAGCTGTAGTGGTCATAATGGCTGATCGCGGCGACAGTGGAAACAATGGTGGCAGACGGTGGTGGTGGTGGTGGCAGTGCAATAGTGTTGACAGTGGGAATGCGATATTTGTTTGATGCCTTGGCAAATAGTTTTTCTCAACCTCTTGCATCCTAACAGGGCTTAACAGAGCGATTGAGAGTGTATTAAGAAGTTCAAATTGTTACTTTTTTATTTCTGAAATTCAGTAGTTGTGTCTAAAGGGACAATTAGTCATTCACACGAAGAAGCCATTGTTGCGTCAAGAATCGAAACCAAAAATTACCGCCATATACAAAGGTAATGATGCTATAGGAGCTTGCTCTGAAATCATCGAGTAACCTGTGATCCCAGCGTACTCATCTCCTACCATCATCTATAAACGCGACAACAATGTTACATGAAAATTACATACACAAGTATGAATAATTTAGATTTTCAAGTGATATATACATTTTGATGAACTTCATGCGTTCTTTATACACAAGAGATGCGGCAGCGAGTCGTCGGTGCTTCACGGTGAGCCCACTTCGCTTGGGCCTCGCTGGCTGTCACTGCAAGCTCTTTGTGGCGAGCCTCGGCTGCTGCTGCGCTGGGAGTCCGCCGCGCTGCAGATTGTTGTTGAAGGTCTTCGTATGACCGAACAGTAACAAAGAGCGTTCACTGCGTGAGCCCCCGGCGAAGAGAAAGGAAGCGCATGTGCCGAGAGTGTGTGCCACCTCGCCCTTCTACTGAGCATTCTTGATGGATGGATGGATGGATGGATGGATGGATGGATGGATGGATGGATGGATGAATGGATGGATGGATGGATGGATGGATGGATGGATGGATGGATGGATGGAGGAATGGATGGATGGATGGATGGATGGATGGGATGGATGGATGGTAGGTGTGTAGGTGATGGAGGATGGATGAATGGATGGATGGATGGATGGATGGATAAATGGATGGATGGATGGATGGATGGATGGATGGATGGATGGATGGATGGATGGATGGATGGATGGATGGATGGATCAATGGATGGATGGATGGATGGATGAATGGATGGATGGATGGATGGATGGATGGATGGATGGATGGATGCATGGATGGATATGGCTGTACGCATTAGATTGGTTGGTGGCTAGCGCCACCAAGCCATAATACCTAATGAACAAAAAACTAGATTTATTTTTTCCTTTAAATAGTGAGGTTGAAGATTGGTACTTTGCACTGAAGGGTTTAATTTTCACTCGTGCTTTGACTTTAGCCACCAATCAGATAACCTTTTTCTAGTTGATTCTACCCGTTTTAAGTCTATTTTTCCCTGCATGTTCCTAAACTCCAGTGCTTTGAAAAACTCTGCGCCATCATCCTGAACTATAGGGTGACCCTTTTACAGAACATTATGAAGTGTTCGGCAGTTTCGTCTTCCTCTCCACACGCAATGCAATCCGTGGCCCGATATGTCTTGGTTCGTAATACTCCCATCCTGGCCACAAGCAGTAGTGAACTACCCCAAGTATTATTATACATCCTTTCCTTGACAATTTCCTGCTCAAAGGTTCAATAGATCTCCAGTGCAGACTTCTTAGTCATGCCGATTCTTCACATATCGGTCTCAGCTTCTTTCACCTTCGTCTTAATTGATATTTATTTTTGGTTTAGCCCCCAGCTGTTTTCTGAGTATTTACAAGTCAATTTTCTGTTTCGCTTCCTCCATTTTGTATCGACATTCTTCACGTACAAGTAGCTGAATACCTTCCTAGCCCAACGCTCCTCCCACAATTCCCTCAATCACTTCTCAAATTCTATCTTGCTGCTAGCTTCTCTGCCCTGAAATGATGTCCGTCCCATATCACTTGTACTCCCTGATTCGGTGTATTCCCTTGAGCTCCTAAGGCAAGCCTACCTATTCCACGTTGCTTAATTTCTAATCTTGCTTGAACTTCTGATCTCAGGCACAAGAACTCATTGCCGAACGTCAGACCAGGAGCCATGACCATTTTCCATATTCCTCTCACAACATCATACCTATTGTAATTCCACAGTGCCCTGTTTTTCGTCACCGCTGCATTCATCTTACCTTCAGTCGTTACGTATATTTCGTGTTCCCTTAGGTACTCGGCCCCATTGCTTATCCATACGCCCAGATATTTGTATTTATCTGTTATCGCTAGCCTGACCTCCTGTATTCTAAGCTCACTACCTTCATTGTCGTTAAAATCATGACTTCTGGTTTTTCCCTTATGAACCTGAAATCTAAACTAGCTCCCTCATCACCACAGATGTCCATCAATCTCTGCAAATCTTCCTTGTTGTCGGCCATTAGCACTATATCATCTGCGTACATCAATGCTGGTAGCGCCTGTTCAACGAGTTTTCCTTGTTTGGCGAAAGAAAGGTTGAAGCCCAGTCCACTTCCCTCTAACTTGGCCTCTAATCCTTGTAGGTACATCATGAATAATAAGGGTGACAGAGGTCACCCCTGCCTAAGCCCGCGTTTTACCTGTGCAGACTTGGATACCTGTTTTCCCACTTTACAACTACCTTGTTACCTTTAGAGATAGCCTTTAAACGAATAGTGACTCCATCTTGCACGCCTAGTGTGTCCAGTATTCCCCACAATTCCTCTAGAACCATGCTATCATACGCTCCCTTGATATCCAAATATGCTAGCCACAAGGGCCTGTGTTCCTTTTCTGCTGTTTTGATGCCCTGCGTCAGTGAGAACAGATTGTCTCCCAAACTCCTGTGTTTTCGAAACCCATTCTGTAGTTCCCCCAGCACCCCCTCATCCTCTATCCATGTCTGCAGTCTTTCCCTTATAATCTGCATCACCACCACGTAGACCACTGATGTCACTGTTATAGGACGGTAGTTGTTTATGTCAGCTTTGCCTCCCTTTTCTTTATAGATCATGCGCATCCTGCTTAGTTTCCATCCATCGGAAACTTCACCATCGATTATTATTTTGCTCACTGCCTCTCTCAGAGCCTGCTTAGACTTAGGACCTAATGAGTTTATCAGTATAATTGGAATGCCATATGGGCCTGTTGTGGAACTAGGAACCCTCTTCTCAGCCCTTTCCCTCTCTCGTTGTAAAAATGGAGCCGTTGCGCCACTTGATTCATCCTTGTCTTTTGTGGTGCATAAAGCAGTTTGTTGAAATTTTTCTGTCACCCTCGTTCTTATATATTCAATAGCTTCGTCCCCTTCTAGCCTAGCACCTTGAGCTGTAGTCATAAACCTCTGCTCTAGGCTTGTCTCATTTCTGAGGGTGCTTGGATGGTTCCAAAATTTCCCAGTTGCCTTTCTATCTTTTTATGTACTTCTTCCAGCCGCTGAGCTTCCTTTCTTCTAATCTTTTGATTGATCAGAAAGAATGCATTCCTTCTACAGCTTAGAAAGATTTTCAATTTTCTTTCAACATCATCTGTCGGTTCACCCCACTGCTTAGCATGTCTGTGTTCCCTAGAGGCTTCCCGACGTTTTGGTATGGCACTCTTTACTTCTTCATCCCACAACTTTTGGGATTGTGTCTTCTTTTCCGGGGTGACTTCTCACGTGCCTTAGCAAGCTCTAGCTCAAACAGTCTAGTTAGATTCGTCTATGCTCACACTGTTTTATTATCCTGAGTGATTACTTTCTCAATTTGTTTAGTAGCTATTTCTTTTTGCCTTTCTGAATAAAAATTTTCCTGTAGTTGCTCATCTTGTCTCCTTCCCACTTTCACTGCTCTTCCAAAACTCAGCTTGATACGTTTGTGACCACTACCAAGACTTCTGGAGCCACCTTCATCTATGTGCCTTCCCTTGAGCTTATCTCACATCCAGTGTGACAACAGTGCGTAATCTATCGTCGACTGCAGCCTTCCTATCTCCCATGTTATTTGCCCTTCACACTTCTCGGTACTGTGGCAAATGCTCAAATCATGCCTGTCACGCATATCCATGATCATTTTGCCTGTCGGGTCGCTATACCCATCTATATCTTCTACGTGCGCATTGATATCTTCTAGTATAATTATCTTGCACTCTCCTCCTAACTCCTCAATGTCCTTTGATATACACTCTACCATTGCCTGATTTTCTTCTCTGGCCTTTGCTCCCGTCCACAAGTACACGAAACGAGAGAGTGTCATTTACCCTGCCACTATTCCTTTTATCCAGAAATGTTCATTGCACTCCTGCTTAACCCTTTGCTAGTCTGTGTTTTTATGAATGAATGCCCCAATACCACCCCCTCTTTCTGCTGCCTTCTGTTCTATTACAATATTCTCACGCGTAGTCCGGATTGTTAGGAGGTTGTTCCCTGTCCCTGAGATGTGTTTCTACAAAACCGTATACCATCGGCCTCTCCTCCCTTAGCTGTTCTTCTATCTCTTTCCACTTCAGCCTGTTCCTGCCACCCTGCGTATTAATATACCCTATGTCTGAATTGGCTCGGTGCTCGTGGCTACGTCGATTTCTGCCCCAGACTCTATCTTTCTCAGATACTGGTGCCACTTTGGAATCGTATCTGTCTATACCCCCTGTCACAGAGTCTCCCTGGTTTTTTTCCTCATTACTAGATATCCTGCACCCCGAAGGGCTCGCTTGCCCCCAAAAAAGCTACTGCGCGTTCTGTAAGTCACCAACCCACCTCATGATCTAGCCGCCCATCGAAGAGAATTCTGTCTCGTTGAAAACCACCCCACCTATGCACCTCTCTGTTTATTTCCACCACCTCAAAGCCTTTCTCTCAACTCATCCACTACATCTTGGTTTGCGTTACCAACCGCGCTTTGCAGGTTGTTCTCATGCACCGGTACGTCCGGTATAGTGCATATCACTACCTGTACCTGAAGAGAAGTGGCGCGCAGGTCATCGACCCCTTTTGCCAGTGTGGTTGCTAATCCTGCTGTATCTTCATTTAAGACATCGTTTAAACTGCCTGAACATCGTTTAAACCGCTTGCAGTACTCGTTAAGACATCGTTTAAACCACTCGCAGTACTCAAACAAATGTGAAGGATTTGTTTGAGTATTGCAAGCGCTTTTGGTATCTATCTATCTATCTATCTATCTATCTCTCTATCTATCTATCTATCTATCTATCTATCTATTTATCTATCTATCTATTTATCTATCTATCTATCTATCTATCTATCTATCTATTTATCTATCTATCTATTTATCTATCTATCTATCTATCTATCTTTCTATCTATCTTTCTATCTATCTATCTATCTATCTTTCTATCTATCTTTCTATCTATCTATCTATCTATCTATCTATCTATCTATCTAAATATCTATATATCTATCTGCGCCAGCCACAGGCACTTGCATTCCCTTTGGTGATATAGCGTGGCTTGGAAGGCAGCTGAACCATCGGCACGCAGTTGCTGCCGGCACTCGGCATCCCTCGCTCGTTCTTTTACTTAGACTGCAGCATCGGCCTGGTTATTACGACCTCTCTCACGTTCCCGCTGTCGGAACTCTTATAGAGTTTTTCATGGCTTGCAAATGTGAAAGGTTGCTGTAGAAACTTATGAGCGCGTGCTCCGCGCCACGGCTGCGATGGGATGGACGACGTCACTCACAGCGCTGCTAATGGCAAGCGTGCTTTGGTGCAACGCTGAGAACGACATAACTGATCACACAGCCACTGTAGACTGCTCGTGACACCACTGCCGAATGGTTTTTTCGTTCTTCTAGCTATATGCAGCTATCACTGTAAAAGTTTGCACCTCTGTCTCCTTGGGAAACGACAAAACGCCTTGGTTCTCAATTGACTGATCTATTGAAGCAATTGCTGTAGCTCGCGTGAACACGCCTTATTCTTTCAACATTATCTTTTACTCCATGCTCACTGCTTGCGAAGCGGGATGGTGCAACCCTTTGTGAGTGCTCAAGAAAAGTAATGCGGAATGACGCAGTTAAATTATAGCATCCGAGATTGCACTCCGGCACGCCATCTTGGAGGCTATGGCTAAAGCTTCTCGATATCAATGAAAACATTTGACCGAGCGAGTATCAGATAGTCACCGATGCAGTTATCTTGTGTGTCTTTGATTTCTTTTCAGCGCGTGGCAGCTTGTCGAAATAGCCCAGCACCAGTAATTTCATCGCTGAATACTTCGAGTGTGACAGCACTACATTATTGAAAAAAACGTCCACCGTAGGAATAGGGGATTCCACCAACCACCTTTTTGGTGGATAATGGCGGTGAAAATGTTGGTGGCACATGGTAGATAGATATGTGGGTTTTAACGTCCCAAAACCACCATATGATTATGAGAGACGCCGTAGTGGAGGGCTCCGGAAATTTCGACCACCTGGGGTTCTTTAACGTGCATCCAAATCTGAGCACATGGGCCTACAACATTTCCGCCTCCATCGGAAATGCAGCCGCCGCAGCCGGGATTTGAACCCGCGAACTTGGTGGCACATGGTGTATAGTGGCGTATGGTGGAGCGGATGGTGGATGGCGCGCTTCAGCCGGCAATTGTGGAGCGCGAAGCAGCGTCAGAACCACCATGACGAGCTGCCACTTAAGATAGATTAAAAATTATTCTATAAAAAGAATGTAGCAAGCAACCGTAAAAAAAAAGGTGCGCCAGCGTGGGATCGAATCTGCCACCTCCAAATTTAGAACTGAGCACACTAACCACTGCGCCACGCTCACAAATGGCGTCATGGCTGTTAAAGATGTATCGGACTCTCAAAGTCACTGTTTAACTTCAGTGTTGTTTGTCGTTTACTCGGGAGGGACGGGATGTGCACCTGCTTTTAAACTGCACATTTGATAAACACGAACAACTGCTGCCTCTAACGATTGCCACAGCAATAATGGCAACGGCGCTATGTTTTTGTTGCAATTTACAACCGCACGAAAAAAAAAACACTCAGTGGACTGAGGAGCAGGTTGAGTTTATCGGCGGTTACTGGCAAGTTAATTATTCGTTTCTCGCTCCTTCCAAAGGGCGATATCAGATCAGGCTTTATTACGCTTCTATGCTGATTCGATAGATACGTCCGCACAATTGAGTGTGATGTTTTTCGCGCAACGCACACCGCAGTCGTGCCAGCTCACCGCTGTTCCTTTGTCGTTCAGGACAGCTACATAACGGCTTGGCCAAAACGAATGCAGTTCGCCAGAAACACTATGCTATCATATTGGTTCAGTAAGCATACGAATTGACGAGTCTGTGTTCTCGCATAAGAGCCAGTGAAGTTCCGGCGAGTGCGACTGGCGGCTGTCGGTGAGGGGAGGCGTACCTTTGGTGGAAGTCCTGCAAGCGCGTCACATCGATGTTTGTCGCTTCTTGCGCGGACACCGTACACAATAAAAACTGCTTCATTTATGTTAAATGATGCTGCAGCTGTGCTGTATTGTCATTCTTACTCGTCAAAATTGTGTATTCTGAAACCCAGAAGCGCTGTTAGCACTTGTACGGGCTTGGTCAGTATGACTAACCTTTGGTGGAAATCATGGTGGTAGAACAGAAAAGTGAAAGTCAAATTCGCTGGGGCTCATCTCGACGCATGTCGAAAGTTGAAAGTTTATGCGTATTCGCATGCACTTTGTTAACTTAAAGCTACGGCCTAAATAATAGAGTGAGCAAGAATTACCAGAGTTGCGTTTCTAGCGTGGCGACATCAAGTAACCGCGCTGTGTTCTGCTCTAACATTGAATGGCGCAATTGCAAACTGGAGCCCATTTATTTGTCAACAACGGCGCGCTGATGAAAAACATTTATTGTCATGTTCACAGTGACAACTCCAGTCTTCTAAACATCCCAAGAGAAGAACACATCGCGGATGTCAAACTTATGTAAGTACGTGCGCGAAATGTAAACATATTCCCGGCCGCATACTCTATGCTCCACAAAAACTGAAGCGTTGTTGACACCACAGGAATTAAAAAACCGTACTAAAAAGTGTAATGAGCGGCGTTGGCTCCTTTTGACCGTAAACGTATATCTCTGTGCATTCAAGAATTATACACTAGATATAAATAATTTCACATACTGTAATGTGCTTTCCATCATGCCACCGCCCACCACCAAGCTTCCGTCATGCATGCCACCGTCCTCCACTTTGCTCACCAAGCCTTCCACCAAACATGTTTTGCCTCGCCACCATGAGCCGGCATTTTCCACCGTCACCACCACTGGCTCGCCACCATCACCACCATAACTGCCATCATTTTTTCCACTCTTGCCGTCATCAGCCATTATGCCCACTACAGGTTCCACCATATCCACTAATTTTTCCACCATACACACTAATATTTCCACTTATCCACCAACGATTCCAGCATCCACCAACCCAGGATTTTCAATAGGGCAGCTTGTTTAATGAAACTGTTGCAGTAAGCACTGCAGCAGGGCAATGACGTCGATGAGATAATGTTGTGCCTTAAAACTAACCCCTGCAGGATGTGGAACGCCGGCACGCGTTGGCAGCTCAAACTACGAACCTCTGCGTCTCGTGTTGCTGAAGCGCAGTATGCGTGAGCGCTGGTGTAGGTTTCAGGAGAGCACACCTGCTGTTCCTGTGTATGGCTGACTACCTTGCAAGACGCTCATATTGAGTAGCTGAGTTTAGTGCTTGCTTCTTGATGTTCAGGTATATGTTAAAACCATGAGCTACCAAAGCAGATCAATCATGATAGCGGGTAGAATTCGTCGAGGTGAAGACGTGCGATTAGGCGCCAACGTGGCTGTGTCCGCCTCAAACGGTGCTATATATGCGAAACGCAAATAAATTTTGTACAAGCTCTCGTGTGTAACTACACAATGAGCAATACGTCTTTGGAGACACGTTTCACTTGAGTTGTCTGCCGATTTGTATGACAGGGGTGTCAGCCATGTTGTATTTATTTCTTTTCGCGCTGTTCAAAACAAATCAATGCAGTTTTCTCAACCTGTCTAATGCGGCAAACTTGGGAATGATCACACATGTTCTATAGCTTGTACAACAACCTACGAAACACCGCGAAAAGGGTAAATTTTGCATATCGGTAAACTGTTGCACAATTCGAGTGAACCGCTATTTCGGTTTTCAGCTACTGGTTTATTCTGTATGTGCATGTTGCCCTTGGCAATGTTCTTGCATACCTATACGTTTACTTTATTAGTGAATGGTTTGAGCAGGATTGTAGTGTTTAGTTCGACTTGTATAGAATCAGGCGAAACAAAAGCTAATATTTTGAACTGAATTGCTATACAAAACGTGCTAAGAACATGCGTCTTCGCAGAAAAAGTTTTCAGACTCGTTATAAATTCATATAAAAAATAGCAGGCTGGTGATAATGTGACCTGTCCTGCTCCTTACCATGACATTTGAGCGATATCGTAGTCGCAGCAAGAAGAAAATCTCATGCTTTCGCTGCCTTTTTCCACATAGCTCATTAGGTTACCACGTTCCCAAGGACATCTCAAAGCGTCAGGCGTAAACGTCCTGGTATTTCCTGGTGCCCTCGTGCCATCGTGCGTGCATCCCAACCTGAATTTCCCGAAAGGTAAAGAAACAATAAGGTTACAGAAAACCTGATTCAAATAAATAAGGTCAACAACAGTTCAGTACACTTCACTTCACTTTACTACCTAAAGATTCTACTTAGAGGGTGTTATATAAGGGGCGGTTTTACCAATGAAAGTTGAAAGATGATGTTCATGACAAACAGTACAGAGTAGTATATGCGGTGCGTTTCTGGGTGACAAATGTACCAGTGATGTAAATACTGTGGCATCCACTCAACGCTAGTTCTAGTCGAAAGACCAGTTTAAAAAGAAATAAAGGCACTCAAACGAGTGTTTTTCGGGGCAAACCATGGCACTCAAAAGCAAGTGCCATCATCTGTCGAACATAGACTAACTTTTTTTCATATAATTTTTCTTTATTTCATCATTTCTTTACTTTATTATCTTTCTACATCTCCAACATCTTCTTATTCCTGCTTCTTTCATCAGCCTCCTTCTTTTCTTTTCTTCTATACTAGCTGCTCTTCGCTCGGTACTCCGAACTCTCCAACCTCTCCTGAATTTCATTCATATTTCCCACTCCTAGCTATGTATATGTTTGTGCTATGAGATACCCTTTCAACTTCTAGTCTTCATTCTCTTTTGCCTCATCATCCTAATATCAGTACTACCCCGAAATCTATATCTCATCTCATTTCTAAATTGTGGTATAAAACGGTATGATTATCTTAAACTCTCCTTTAGTTTACCGTTACCCTCGCCACACTTCAAACCTTCCTCACTTCAGTTGGCCGTACCTTTGTATTACTGTACTGAAGATGTCTATGCCATGCTTAGAGCTGATAAGCATTCTTTCAGAGTGCATACCCGCTCAGTTACTTTTTAAATGCGGAAAAGTTAAAGCCGGGTGTTAGTCTTAAGGTGAGGGGAGAAGAAAACTAGCTGGCGGATGTCCGCAACAGTGTTTGCACAAGCTACACTACAGAATGCAAGCATTTATGGGAACCATGCGAATGCGTTGCTAGCGAGAAACAGATGTGGGGGTGAGAATGAGTGTGTGGTGTGAGAGCAAGAAATGAGGAAGGAGGGTGCCAATTTTACACCATCTCCTAGAGATGTCGTGCGTGTTGTTTTGTTATCAGCACCTCGCGAATATGTTTTCCCAGACACTAGCCATAAAAACCTTCACTGAAAATGTTAGTTTCGCTACCACGGTGATTCAATAAATACTACAAAAATAGTTCGAAATTATACAAAGTAAGGCCAGGAGCTAACTTCATTAGGATCCTACATTGTGTTACCGCACCAGAGGCTTTCACATGTGAGCAAGTCTACTCAACGGAACCAAGCGGTTTTTGTGCCATCTGTCGTTTCAACGTAATATTAGTGGTGATAGAACAGCACACAGAAAAGAATGAGCCCACTTCTGAATGCTGCTTAGAAAGTGCTCAATTCAGGTTGTTCAAAGAGTAATGTGAAAACAAAACCCGCAGGTATTTAGCAAACACAAACACTATACAAAAACTGCACGCTGAAGCACCCTCTGTTGTAGCTCAAATGCTACAGCATATGGCGTGCAGTTCGAAGTTTGTGGGTTCGGATAACATTGGCGGGAATGGTGACTTTTCATCGATTCATTTTTGTCCTTTCAAATTGAAATCGTTACAGTAGGGTTAGGAAATCGGAAGTAGCATCTCTTCATCTTTTCTTGTTCTGATTGTCTGTCGATTTATATATTTATTTCGAATCTGTTGCTGTATTGCCCTGCCACTGCCCCCTTACACAAATGAGGCCCATAGTAGCTTAACGCAAACTACTTCTGATAGAAATCGAATGGAAAGAGCGTAAAAAGCTTACGTATGGGCAACTTCGTGCGCCGTAATCCTTATTCCTCGATATGTGTACGCTGTATCTTCACCGAGCTGTTGCCGGTGATCCGAGCAGGCGGAAGCAGCAAATGCGTACCCTGTAACGAACATTTTTTCTCAGTGCGCTGTCTCACAACTGTGAGAGTTGCAATATGCTTTCAGGTGTACTGCAGGATATTACAAGTTTCGGGAGTTTTACGTACCAAAAGCGCAAACTATCAGCGGCTATACCGTATTCGACCACTGCATAAATTCGAAACACCTTTGGTTCTTTATTTATGTACCTAAGTCTAAGTAAACTCGGTTGTGACATTGCTGAATGAGCCTGACTGCGCGCACTGCAGGGAAAGGTCGTTTACACATTGCGCCAATCAACTAAATAATTTTTCTGAGGAGGCAACATTTTAATATAATATGTCCACATAATTTTGCCTACCGCAAGTGCGGTTGCCTTCTCTTGTATTCTAGTGTGTCACTCGTAATTAGCAGTGCTTATCTTTACTATGCGCTACGTGTTCTAAGTCTATTTCTTCATTTAGATTGAGTTGTCCTGAGCAACCCTTTGTGTCTTGACCTACTCTTCTCTGTTCTCGCATTGTAAGGTTACACTTACAAATTTATTTCTTTGTATTGCTGGCTGTGAAATCTTTGATTTATTATAAACACTCTATTCAAGCCTCTACAATCCTGCTCACCTGGTGAGTACCAGTAAAGTGTAGCTATCAATACCTTCCTCTCAAAGGATAAGGATAAACTGCCATTAATGATTTCAGTATGCCCGCGAAGTGTTCTCCACCCCACACTTATTGTTTTAGTTATTTCAGGTTCATAGCTCTGCTGCTCCGTCACTACGTGTCCTAAGTAGACGTATGTATTTACCTCTTGCCATGCCTCTCAACCTATTGCTAAGCGCTGTTCTCATCCGAGACTTTGGAAGCTTACTTCAGTTTTCTGCATGGTAATTTTCAGACGTAATTTTCTGCTTTTCTAGTGCAAATCAGCAACTGATGGTTGGGTTTCTACACCTCAGTAAGGCCAGTTTCTACCCCTCAGTAGTGACGATGCCTCATGGCATGCCGACAGTGAATCGCTGGTTGTTAGGGTTGTCTGCAGTAACTCGTATGCTCAACTGTCTTCAATCATGGGTCGTGAAAGCCTTTAGTGAGCGTGAAGTAGAGACCGTTATGACGATTGTGTCTAGCTGCGTTACACTTTTCTTTCGCGGATTTTTTGAATTTCTTTATGTAGGATGATGATAACTGTGAATCCATTGTAGATTTCTTAAAGTATTAGTGCGTAAGGATCGCCCACTTTATGATTCAGCGTTGTTTGCATGACAGTTGCTATTTAGACCCTAGCCAATGATTTCTCGCCATCTGTAAAAACTTAATAGATGGTTATATTGCGCGCATTTTTTTATCAGCTGATTGATAGGGTCAATATAGTCTATTGTGGAGTAGCCTGTATAAATTCGTGCTTCGTTTTCTGGTTCATTGTATTCTAGAGCAGAGTTATTTCTAATGGCTAATATCTATGTGAATAGCTTGTAAACAACTAATATTAAGATGACAGGACTGCTGTTTTCCTTCCTTTAAAGTCGTCCTTACGACACTGCGCGTACGGCACTGAGCGTTACCTGAGTTGTGAAGTCATAACAGCTTTCGCGGTAAAACGTTCACCCAGAAGATTTGAACCCTCTAGCTCCTCGTTTCCAGTGGAGTTCACTGCGCGCTACACCACGCCAGAACATGCCACGGTTGCTGTACAATGACTATGTTTATCTAACGAACATGCCGTCTGGCTTCATGTGTACAAGTCGCACAGTGAGTTGCAGATAGACGTGATACTTCTTTCCATATAACAATTAGGTCTTTATTCGACAGTAACGAATGGTTGCCGGTCAACGAATGACTAGCGCATATTGACAAGAGCACAAAGTTTTTGAGGAATGCACCCCCATATCAACTCTGAAATATGTCAAATGGGCTGTACAAGCAGCCAAAGACAGCTGGTTGTTACTGCCCCACAAGGAACTGCGCCTTGTCGCCCAAGAGGCAGACAGAAATTAGGTGGCTTATTTCCTCCTTTGAAGAATCACTAAAAAATCTCAGTAGGCGCCAGCATCACAGTGGTCATGCCAGCGCCACAGCCAGTGCGACCCAGCTGCCCCCCAGTGTGCTCACTGAATTTACAGTGAATACCATTTTGCACCAGTGTTAACAACGTGCACCAGTGCCAAAACAACGTAGTGGTATCACGCTTCAGACGCTCATTTTCGCAATAGATTCGGCTACAAAGTAAAATTTTTACACCCAATAGGATGTAATACGAGTGTGAAAAGCTCCCTTATTAGCACTCTTAGTACACTCTTACTTTTTAAAGTTTAACTCTGCAAACACCTCATTTGCACCCTCAACTGAAAGGGTGTTATGAAAAAAGCTTTAAATTCATGCCATTTTTGGCCGCTTTTGCTCATATTTTAATGTCGCATGAACCATCCTGACGCCAGTAAGGTTCTCCTACTTGCCTGCCAGGCTAGCTTGCCACGCGGGGGCTTGGACTCGTTCGTTTCTTAAAAAAAAAGTATTTTATTATTAGTATTACTTGGTTCTTCCTTTTCGGTTAAGAACAAGATTTTTCACTCACAAAAAATTACATTGACGCCGCCACTAGTCTCTCTGCGGAAGGGGGGGGGGGGGGGGTAAACAACAAGAGGGAAGGCAGGGAGGTTAACCAGGCACATGTCCGGTTTGCTACCCTACGCTGGGGGAATAGGAAGGAGGCATAAAGATGAGAGAGAGAGGAAAGAGAACAGAAAGAGAGAGAGAAAAAAAAGAAAAAAAAGGAGGATTGTCAGTCAATCGGCTGGCGCGTATGCAGTGGTGGCACTACACCAAAGTTAAAGGTGGTCACATAGGCCTGTAGTCCTCAAAAAGCACAAGACAGCTTTTACTGCTTTGTGAGCCGACGAAAGGTGATGGCGGTGTTCCAGTAGCATCTGCACAGAGAGTGGCCGATCGTCCAATTGTCGCAATGCGTCCGAAAGCTTCTGTCTTTCAGAGGCAAATCGAGGGCAATGGCATATCTGATGGTCGATGTCTTCTTTGGTGCAGAAGAAACTGTGTGATTCTTTCGCGCTAAAAGTAGACACATTTCGCAAAAGGGTTCAAGCGCACGCTTTTCTTGCGCATTTTTTCAGCTTTTTGTTAATTGATTGATTTCAACACACTTGTTAGAAATTGCGACCTGATTATCTCGGCCAATCTTGGTTTTCAAATTTTAAGAATCAAACTGAGACTGACCTGAAAGGGCATCAACTCTAGTCGATCCTTGTATTGCAACCATGTTCTTTCTGTTGAAAAAAATATCATCTTTTATCATACCATTGAGCAACTTTGCAGTGTGGTTGAACATTTGACGCTAGTCAATAAGCAAAAAAGTAAACCTATAATTTTTTTGTGTCATTCAAATAAAAATATTTTCAGTACACTTGAGGGTCAAGAATTGAACGGGAACTGAGGGTGAAGCATTGTTTTGATTGTTTTGTTATGTTCTTGCCATTCCAATAACCTATATGACAGAGTAGTGCAGCTCCCCAAAATTATTTGGTTGTCGCAATTTCGATAACCTGAACGAGAGCGGCACAGCCCAGTGCTGTACATCACTCAGATTTGACGAGACGAGCCACTCCGATTGTAACACTGCAACTCCAGTCTAATGGTGCCAGTTATAAGACAGAAAAACAATTGCTTTTGTAAATAACCACCTTGAGTTGGGGTTCACTGACACTTTACATAATGGTCTTGCCGATCAGCCACAAAGCGCACCTTCCAAGCATCGCTTGAAATATGATGTGATGCAGTCATTGTAACGCTGACCTTAGGTCTATTAGGGCTACTAAATTCGTGCACAAAAGTTTCGAAATTTTTGCAAACACTTGGTGATTGGGAAAAATTACGTAAAAGAAACAGCATAAAAACTAAAAACGTGGCCACTGAAAGTAAACACAGGAGAAGAGCTAACTTTCAAGTGATACTTTATTGACATGAAAGTGATATATAGATACCTACATAAACAATACAGAAAAACTATAAAGTCAGAGCAAAAAATAAAAAAAAATGGCGAAGGTGGCTTTTAATAAACCAAGGCCTAGTATATTTCATTTACCACGAACCATTGCTTCTTTTATAAACGCGGGCTCTCTCGGGTAAAACTTTTCTAAAACTAAATCTCCTTTCACGTGCACCTGTGACGACGTATTCATTATTTTGAAGTGTTCGCCCTTTGGTTAAAGTGACTTTCGTTAGACTGTCGTCACCTACTTGTAACCTGCTTCATAGGTTCAATGTAGGCTATTCATGTTACGGGAAGCTATTCGGTATTATGCGAAGCGGTGTTGGACGCGCGTGCGCGTTGTGTGAAAATGGGCCATGTGCTAAATTAAATTTTAATGAGACGTGTTTAGCGAAGCCGTGTGTACTACGCGTTCATGTTAGGTCGCAAAGATCCATCAGCGTCAAATATATTATGATAGTACGTCAACTACAGTCACTCAGGGTGATGCTTTTTCAATCCAAATAACCGGTTCCATTCATGGGCTAGGCACCCTATCGCGAACACATGACCAGCACCCGCCATTGCAAGAGCCAGTAACCTTCGCGAGCGTCATCGTTTGTTGATAAAGAAACACAACTAGAAAATAATAATGCTATGCTATATCATGTTTTTTTGATTTTTTGACACTTACCCAGTTACAAAGTACACCAAGTCGTATTTGTTGTAAACATTTTTCTTTTCTTTGAAGAACTCCACAATCTTCAGTAGGGACGCATAGCCATCAATGTCGTTACCCCCGAGGGATGCATAATATTTTGCTTCTTGGCTAGTCTAAAAAAAAGGGTTACAGTTTCGCCGCAAGGGCGAGGCAATGAATGCAATGAGCAACAGCTTAGAATGCAACGCTCAGAATGGCAAGCAGATCGAAACGTACAAATGACACACAAAAACAACACAAACAATATGAGAGCCAACTAATAACGTTTACAGCTATATAATTAACGCGCTGTTTAAACAAAACAAAAATGACGGCCGAACCGTAATCACAGGCACATATATGAGTATTAGCTAGCAAATGTCCAAGTCGCTACTTCACGGTGTCTAAAAAGCGCACTCTTTTCACAAACGGGGCATATCAAGCCAGAGAAGTCATTTTTGTGCACCCGGGAACTAAACGCAATTGTTTTGGTCGTTACCACATTAAAATAATTGCGCTGAAAAGGCCCATTCCTCCGCGGAGCAAAGCACGCGGGCTAGTTGAGTGCGCATCGGCGCATCGCGACGAGCTATAGGCCCTGACCCTTGCGCCGAGCACCCTCATCACGCCCCCTCACCCGTAATGCTCAAAACACGCTATTTTTCCCATAATATATATAAATACCATGGCGTTTCAACGTTCCAGGAGATGCTCCTTTGCGGCTCACGCCACGTGTTCATGAATGCAAGATCAGACGTTTCATTCTACGTGCCGGACTCTTTTCTGGATTATTTATTACACGTGTTTTCATATATACAGATACGTATATCATATATACAGGTATGGTGAGTGACGGCGACGCTGGCGGCAAACTCCAGCTGATTGTGACCATATAATAGCTATTGCAATAAAATAACATGTGGTCTATGTATGAATTAAAAGAATTACTGCAATGACGAGCTAAAATAGTGCCCTACATCATTTATTCATGTGCACAAAAGCAGCCAGCAAGTGGCAGATCATAGCACATAGTAGAACAGTAGACTCCAAACAAATTAATAAACAACATACCATAGTCAGGTGTATACTTTAGTAAAATTAATCTCGACTTGTCAAAAAACATACTAGGTATTATTAGGAGTGCGAACAGAATCACATGCCACGATACTCGATGCACGCCACTGTTTCATAGAAATCAGAAGGTTCCTGTTTCGAGCGCAAATATGTACACGAAAAGCAGCAAAAAACAATAGAGGGAAATACGTGAAGGGGATACTAGTACCGAGGAAACTATTTCAAAAGAAAAAAGTGTCTGAGGCATATAAACGTGGGCGAATGAGCAACTTGCCATGTTCAGAACTCACCTCGCTGTTACCCAATTGCGAATTTGATTCACGATTCAATGGATTGCTTCTGCGACATTGCACAAACCATAAAATCCAACTTCAAGCATGAAAGCTCATAGAATGAAAAAAATTAAGAGATCTTCCCGTTACTGGTACCAAGCCTGATTTATTGATTGGTTGAAAATATTTATTTGAAAACAACAGAGGGGTGAAATGCATGAGAGGTTCCGCATACGGTGCAGTCCTCGTTTCGGGACCTCCTTGGTATCAGCCACTACCTTAGGTTTTCGGGCTTCTGCTCTGTAGAGCAGAAGCCCGAAAAAACGCATATTCATCAAACACCGTATTTTAAGTAGAAAGCTGGCTTTTTTTTCCCTTCCAGTGATAATGTTTGAATGTGCACAAAGAACAACTTACCTCGCTTATTTCAATGCCACGCAATATCAGCTGTACTCTGACGGTTGTAACTGTGCGGTATCGCAGGTTAACCTGCAATACAGATAACAAATACTGTTATGCTACTTACCAATTCCTAGGTATTGTGGTAGCTGAATTTCCACCCCTTCTTACTGCATATAGGTTATACAACGCTAGGCTTTACCATATTTCCACATTGTTTTCCTCCTTTTTCTTGCATTACTGCTCCTCACTTTGGCTTCTATATTACACCCCTTCTTGCTATACTATACAACACATGACTATAAGGAGCTATTCGATCTTACGACTTGCGAAACACCCCATAGGCTCCATGTATCAAAATCCTAACACAAAATTGGCTAAAATAGCGGGAGTAAGTAGATAGTAGCGCCATCTTTTGTCAATAAAGCTAACTAGAAAACACTATACTTTGTGTTTTTGCGTTTAGCAAGATTGTGAGCGCCGCCGCATTCTGCCAAACAGCATCGCAGCGCCTAGAATTTGTTCTTAGGTGAGTTAGTGCCTAAGGATGCGGACCATGTCACTTTGTCGCAGTGGTGGAGACGTGATGAGAACAGAGGAGCTGCTACGTCTCTTGTTGTTGTGTCCTTTTTCATGTTTCCCGCATTGCGCTAGAAGTAACGGATGTTCAGGTGGTACACAGCTAGCACAGCGTAACGGACGGTGCAGCGAGGTCGGTAGCCTATGCAGATTCATCTGGCGAGCCCACGATGTTTACATTTCGGCAAAATAGTGAGCGGCAAGGCGTGATGCAAGTGGGATGCAGCGTTGATCCGGGTGGATCCAACGTGTGAGTCTGTCGACGGCAGCAGACGACGTTGCCGGAGCAGCAAATGCCGGTGCCGTTGGAAAGGCTTCACGAACATATCACCTGAAGAGAAAATAACGCTTGCAGTGCCTGTTGCAAGTAAATACCAATGTTGAAGTTTCCACTTTCTTGTCATCGGGCTTTCCCAGCCTGTGTCTCATTGATTTCACAATTAGTGGAATTCGACCGCTTCGTGCAAGACAAAGCGGCCAATTCGCGCTAAGTACTGATCGTTATTGTTGTGCTTTGGTTTTCACACTACCGTATCTGTGTCTTGTTTGTGCGGCCATCACTCCCGTCATGTTAGTGAGACACTTCGTGAACCGCAGAGTGGAACAATTAAAATGATTGGTCAAACTTCCCATGAGCAATTGATCTCAAGCGGACATTTTCGAACGAGCAAGCGAGGAGTAATAGAAATAATCAGGGCACAGTGTTAATACCATAGTAGCACGAAATTGCAAGCACCACCTTCGACGAAATAAACCTTGACTCCTTGACCCGGCTTTGATAACGTCTTTGCTGAGCGAAAACAGCTGGCAGCGGCGGCGGACACATACGTAGTTTCGTATTAATTGTGTGTGTATGGTAACAACTTGCATGTGCGTAGTAAAACACCTTTTCTGTTCCATTTTGTATGCTCTTCTCCTGCATTGCATGAAATCTCAACGTCCAGCTTCCCGTGAGCAATCGATCCCAAGCGCACATTTTCAAACGAGCAAGCGAGGATCAAGCGAGCAAGCTAAGGCCATTTGTTGAGGGGACCACGCCAGTGTTGCATGCGGCGTTGAGCTGCCTAAAAAAAGTGCACACCCAAGTGGCAATGCAGTATTCTGCAGGCTCCTATATGGCGCGACGATCGGCTCACTCCCGCTTTGTCGGCCAATGGCGTGTCCGGGTTTCGGAACGCAGTTTCGCAACTCATATAATTGAATAACTCTGATGACTACACTATGATTCACCATATAAGGGGAGCACAACACCCTGGAAGAACTACCGTAGGTGCACCTGATGATGCAGCACACAAGGCTTTCGACAACCAAATCGGAAAGAAATAACGATAGAACTCTAGAAGGAGGTCTCCAATAGCCAGTTGACAAATATCATAGCCGGCAGCTAAGCTTTTGGATGCCCCGCCGCGATGGTCTAGTGGCTAAGTACTCGGCTGCTGATCCGCAGGTAGCGGGGTCGAATCCCGGCTGCGGCGGCTTCATTTTCGATGAAGGCGGAAATGCTGTAGGCATGTGTGCTCAGATTTGGGTGCACGTTAGAGAACCCCAGGTGGTCTAATTCCTGGAGCCCTCCAATACGACGTCTCTCATAATCATATCGTGGTTTTGGGACGTTAAACCTCACAAATCTATCTATACATCTAGGTAAGATTTGAGTTAGTAACGTAGATACTATAAAATTAGGCATGATCCTTGCTGTCTTCTAAAGCTTCCTACTGTGCACCTTGATACAGAGAGAAATGCTTCTTTTGTTAAACCCAGAAAATTCACTTACATGGTGTTCACGCGCTTTAAAGCGGCACGATCATTCAACAATTGAAAATGTTTACGCTTTATACAGGAATTTAATTCATCAACAAAAGCAATCACCCCCCATGAAGCCCGAAAAAGCTACAATACATAATTCAAGATACTTAAACAGGTAAATGCTGCACCGCTACTCTAAAACAACGCGCATAGGGCAAGTTAGCCTAGTTGCACAAGGTTAATCGTCGCCGCCTGAGAAATCTGAGAATCAACAAAATGGAGTAGAAAAAACACAGCAATGAAATAAAATGAGAAAGTAAATTGAAATAAATAGGAAAGTAGTAGTAATAAAATGGGAAGTAAAATGGGCCTTAACGGTTCTGACACTTGCGTTGTCTACACTGCCACGATACCTTTTTCCTCGAACACTGTTGAGTCATGTACAGCAGGACGGTCGAAATGTCGTGATGGTTCGAGCGTATGGCCGCTACGCGATGCACCAATCGAGTACATGCGAAGACGTTCCTGCTGGGCAGATAAACTGTTCCTCGTTAGCGCATTTGTTTGTGGTTGGTGCAGATTAAATGCTTCGGCAGGACCAGCAATAAAGCAGAAAAAAATAGGACAACTGCATTGATTTAGTGTCTCTTTGCAGTAGTTCTGCGTGTTTGTTAGTTTCGTGCAAAAATTAGAATGTGAATCCAGCGTGACCTTTACAGAATTGAGATGTGATGCGCAAGCAGCACGTGTGCTCACATGCTGCGCAATAGTAGGCGCGTTGGTGATCTTCTGTAAACTTAAACACAGGTGAAATAAAGAAGCTTTCACTATTAGCAGAAACAGCACCACGTGTCTTATAGAGCTCTGGGCTAGCAATTTTTCAACACAACTTCACCACATTCACATGCCTATTCCCTTTCTCCCTCTCTGTTAATGTCATTCACTGAAAATTCATTACATTGTACCTACGCTACCTCACTATAGATATACCTTGAGCGGTGCTACAGTTCATGCAGCAACAGTGCGTGATAAACACGATTCTAGAGCCATTGTTCCAGTGTGACCAGCATGCCGGACGGCACTGAAACCAGGTTTGCCGTTGGCGCTATGACGACATGGCTGGGGCCATATCCAAGCTCGATGTCACGACCCAGCTGGTGCACCCCAATCTTCCATACACAACTCTGACAGCTTCTATACAACGCCATGCGATGTTGTACTACTTCTATCTTTCTTTCTCTTTTTGTCACGCACAGAGAACTCTCTCACCTCATTTCTCTTTGCGACCTTTTTACTACACCCTTTCTATATCTTCCTCCTCTCGCGGCATCACTTCCTTTTGTTCTTTCTTGCTATACAATACTATATATGGCCATGTTCTTTACACTTTTATCCCCTCCTTGATGTCTCTGAATATGCTCTCTCTATATATTATATACTAGACAAAGAAAAACTCTGTTTTACCCTCTCATTTCACCTCGCACCTCGTAATCGTCAGACCCTCTAAACTTCGCCCTGAATTCTTTTTCCCTCAGTTTGTCACGCTACAATATCTATAGCTATGGTAAGATTTCCCATTTAACCTCCTTTTCTCATTCCTTCGCACCTTCACTTCCCCTTTCCGCGCTATTGCTAGACTACGCTGGGATTATTTCTTGCTAAACTACGCTGAGATTTTTCATAACTGCTTGCCATGGCACATGACTAAGCAGGGCTCCCGCACTCTCAACGAGGCTCCACCATTTTTAACCAGTTATTAACGAACTAAAGCAGACTTTGGCAAAACGCAGACAGCTGTGCTATTTAAGTGACAATGCGGAATGAAATCCACTTACTACTTGATGAGAAATCATTAGGTATTTAATCATTTTCCAGTAGCTTTCAAATCCACTAAAGAAGGCCGAGTCACAAATATAAAATATTTCGGGATGAATCATGCTCACGCCGAATGCATCTGGAAAGTGGCCACAGAGAACATTTGATGTTTCGGATAATACATGTACTACTGATAACACATTATTATAGACTTACTTGAGTCAAAACCAGTCTTTGTACTCCAAGAGCGCTCTTCAACGTTCTGTGTTTTTGGTATCCCTTTAGGAGAAAACAATATTCAATGCATGACTAATTACTGACTATATTTTTGCAACAACAAATGCTTCACACTTCTCTCAACTCCTATCGCATCTTAATTCTAAATTCTCTAAGTAAATGTGAACGAAAGGTCATATAACGTCAAAATTCTTACAAAACAAAGCGTAGGTGGGGAAGGGGAGCTAGTAATTGCACCTAAATCCAAACGTAATAAATCTCAGAAAAGTACATCAACAGTATGTATGGCAGTTAGTACTGCACTCATACGTCCCTGCAGTGTAATCTCCGTCAATCATTTATTTTTAACCCTACGACCAAGTTTTTTGGAAAGGCACTGAAGCCCCAAAAAATTATCTATGCATATACATGAAGTGAATGCTGTTGATGAGAAGAAAAACATGCCTCAAATTGCGACTAGCAGATTTTGATTATGGGCTAGTTGGCAGCCCTTCATTTTGTTCTTGTTAACAATTTCTTTTGTGATATCTTTTTATTGATAGGTGGTTGCGGCCTTTTATTTTGTTTGTTTGTGTATTCAGCGCTTTGATTGCGATATTTTTCAAGAAAAGAAGTAATATCCAGTAAGAAATTCTTTATTCATATGAAGAAGTTGAGTGTATTTGCAAATACTTTTGCAAAATACACTCAACGTCCAAAGCACGGAGATGTAAAAAAAGAAGCGCAGCCGCGGTATTTCTAGAACAGAGTAGTACTTCAGATGGCTTAAGCCATTTCAAATAATGGCCATATTTGTTATTAGCTTAAATACAGTATTTTGGCTAATAAATATCAGTGCAGAGACTTTCTGGTCGCACCTGGGAGGCATTGATATCCGCAAGTAGATGTCGTGTGCGAAAGATTATCAACGTAGCAGTATCGGCGTTTCATATTAAGTTATAAATCCTGTCTCTCTGATGCCTCACTGCACTTGAAAACTTGTGTTAAAACAACGAATAATAAAATATATATTGCATGAAATATAAAAAAAGTATATTTATTGAAGCTTTTACTGTTCGGCGCTAGCCTTAACATATCACACTTTGGTGATTCTGAAAACTATTCGGGTTGCGTCTAGGCCGTTTACCGATCCTTTTCCATTGGGTTTTTCCTTCCTTAGTGGTAGCTCTATTTTTTTTCTTTTTAGTGACTCAATGGTCAGTAGCAGGATTTGTCCAGGTTCTCTGGCATATACTTACTTCACGTAATCAATGTTTTCTGGTAGGCCACAAAAGCATTTGTAGAACATACACGTTTATTGGGCTGTTGTTTTCTCTCTTGTACTAGGACGCTGCTGAGTATTATGCTTTGGCCATTCTCTCTGGCACATATCTCAGAGGCCCACAAAATGTACGGCACAAATTACAGCTGCCTTAAATTTTCACACATTGAGACTACGCAGCCCTTATACATGAGCAGGAAGGTCTACCAAACTTCGCCGAGCTCCGGCGATAGGGCCTGAAGCTCTTACAAACAAAGTATTATCCCAATCTAGTCGTCCCTCATGAAATTTGCCCCGATAGTTGCACTGACAGCTCATACACCCGTTGTGGGGAAGTAGCTAACTTCAACCTTATGCTCTGCAAGTGCGCCTAGTCATTGGACACTGATCAAGCCAAGCTGGTCACGTGGTGCACCGCCATCAGAAGCCTCAACAAGCGGATTAGCCTTAGGCCGTCTAAAGAACTCACGATGTGGCGGTAAGGCTTATCCTATCCGTCTCAAAAAGGATGAAGTCCACTGCGTGCTGGTCACGTCTCTCAGGACCACAAATAAAGTTCCATCATCAATTCACTCAATAGGAGAGGCCAAAAAACAATGGTAGAAATACTTACCATAAACGTTGTCAGAGTCGTTATCTTCAATATTTTCTACAAGATGAGCTTGTCGGCCATGGTCCATTCGCTCCCCGACCTCTATGGGTCTAATCATGAGTGTTGGACTAACGACGCCTTCCTGGGAAACCCGTTTTCATTAGCGAGGTTTACATTATAGACTTATCATTAAGACACATAATTATCCTAACAGTCACAATATATGTCCCAAAATATTGGAGATCCTTTGAAAGATGAACGCGAAAGCGAGATCTTGTGTCTATATAGTTCGCACATGAAACACTTAGCGAAGACTTTTTCATTGTATGACGTTACTCAAAAGCTTTCAATTGTGAATTATTACAAGGTAATATATAAATTTGTAAGTGGCTTGTATCAGTGAAGCGTTCTTATATGGTGGAATTCTGTGTAATGGGTAGCATGCTCTAAACCACGGGCAGATATGCGTGGAAAATGTTATTCGGCTTGTTGTGAATCCACTACGTGGTCCTTAGAGAATACACGAAATAACGATCCATTTCTAATGAGTGGCCAATCAGACCAAGCTCCAGCAATCTTCGCGTGGTAGCCTTGTTACTCTTTTAAGGAGAACATAACTTCGGCAGAACGTGAAGTGATGCAGCGATAAGTGAACGAAGCATGATTGGTGCAGCAGCAAACGACATGACAAGGAGACTCGTCATGGTTCCGCCAGGTATCATTTTCAAAATCTTGGCTACTGTACATTTCATGATAACGTTTTCTCAGCACTTACACTAGCATGCTGTTCGGTGACGTGTTCATGCTCTCTGATGTATATAACATGTCGATCATTATGGTTTATTTTCAAGGACGTAAACTGCAGCCAGGCGATTTTAATATGTAACCTCACTCCGTCAAACAAAATAAACGCCCCGCCAGTGCGGAACACGCGTATACGGATGTTTTTATAATCCCGTCATATACTCGATGGAGGTAACTACAACAACTACAGAGTCTATGTACACACTAAATCTTATATTCTCATAAACTTGCGAAGTATTGAAGTATACCGAATGTCATTATATGGAAGAGTCTACGGAAAAGCTAGCTCGACGCCAATATTTTGTTGAGCACTACGTGCACAATATTGACGTGGCTGATGACGATCAAATAAAGCCGAGCTATTTGTAAAAGGACAAAGCTTTATCCCTCTCTCCCCAATTTACGTGATGACCGTTATGAGTCGCCTGGTCGTTCATATACTCTTTTGCTACAGTATTCACCCCCAGATTATTGAGTGGCGCTCTCTCACGTCTGACGTCAGAAGGAGGGCGGCATTGGCGATCTCATTGCGTGCGCTTGCAACGTGAATGCTGCTTGAGCCTGCCGGTTTTTTAGTGCTGCTCGCGTTATTGAAACATGAGTCTTATAATCAATGAAAAAAATATTTCACACTAGATGTTCCGCGATACCGAACAGAGGTGCGGTATTTCTGTGTACATTTGCATGTGCGGCATCGATTCCTTTCTCAGACGCAGCTTTGCCTGTAGTGTACAGTCAAGATGACTTGCTGCTTGGTTTTCAACAGCTGGCTTCAGTGATCCGGCTTCCTCTTCCAGGTTAGTGTTACCGCGGATGGTGTAATGCCCTGTTCTGCGCCTGGTCGGCTGCCAAGCGTGCTCCATGGTTCCCCGAAATTTCAGTTTCATGTGCTTACGAAAAGGAACGTATGTTTCAATTCGAATACTTTACGAGTAGTTTACATTTACAAGTCACAACTTTCATTAAAGTCAGGCTTCAGCAGCTGATGTATACGCACGTTGTAAGTATTTAAAATTTAGCCATAATAAAAAGTTTGGTATAACAACGAAGATAACATGAACCTATAACGAATATAATATGATAGAATGTTGTAATGAGATTGTCTATGCAACTTATTTTGAAAACTACGGTAATAACTTGGCGTTATATGACCCGTGCCATGCAGGCTGTTTAAGTATACGGTAAAGAAAATTGTCGCAATGGCACTAATGTCCATCATTACAAATGTTTCTTAGCATAGACCACGATAAGACATTTTTCCGTTAAAATCTACATCACTCGCCTTGACCGACGCATGACAACATGCAGTCAAATATTTCTACGAAATATTATTCAATCTTTTACAGGCACGCAAGAAAAAAAACTATAATCGACTGAGGCGACAAGAAGAAGGTACGATGGAGGGATAATCTTTTCCTGGACCTTTTCATCCTTTTCCCATGCTGCGCTATTCGTCATTCTTGTCAAACGGAACACGAACATAGCACCGCTACCTCCAACCGCTAGAAACTCTATAGCGCATGTTGTCATCTCATCACCACTGATAGTCACGAACATCCGGTGAGGGAGCCCTACTCGACCGAAACAACACAATTGTCCCATTCGACAGGCAACCAAAGGCAACTCATCTATTTCTAGTAACGGGAGTGCAAACTCAACCACGCCTCCCATCTACTGGTCTTTCATTTAGATCTCATGATGTAACGAATCAGTTTTAATATTCAATGCAATTCAATCCGGTCTATGCAGTTTTCTTAAATAGCTCGCTTGTCGCGGACGTTATATACATGCTTTGTCGACGAGTGTTTTCAGCACACTCGTTAACACGACAGTAGTTACCGGATGCTGAGCTTTTGTTCGACTGCGGTGCTGCTTTGACAAAACTAACTTTTATGAATGCACCTCTATGGTGGTCACGCTGCATTACCGAAAGGGCATTTGCTCTCGTTAACGTGACTGGCGAGATGTTCGAGCTTCTAAGAAAGGTAATACAACGTCATTATTTCCAGTTAGTTTAGCTGCAACTTTGAGGGCGTGATCTTGACCGCATTGACTGGGTTACACATAGAAGCTGCACTAACTTTTAACGTTTTTAAACTCCTGCACCACTGTCAACTAACTAGAAAAGAACGCAGCTGTATTAGTCATGGTACAGCCGGCAAGCAAAGTCACACCTGTCTTCTTGTGTCACCAGTACTCCGCTTGACGCTCCGCTATCGGGGAGACGTGAGGCGAATATCATATGTTACCGCAATAGCTGGTCCAACATAACTCCTGCATATGGTATCTTTGCGAGCAAGCTATAAGCACCGGCAGAACTATGTGGCAGAATACCGATTGCAAATTTCAATCGATCTTTGCTACTTGGTTCTTATCGTGCGCGACAGTGGTTAAAGACACCTCAGGTGGACAAATATATCACCAAACCTGCTGTTGTGATCGCGTACTCGTCTGCGTGGTAAACTTAATCTAGAGGTTTTTACTTAATCATCATTTGTTGTTAGCGTTGATAAAGTGCTTGTTTCTCAATGCCAGAAAGTCCCTTGGTTAAGTTCTCGTCTGGCAGGAAAAAGACATATACCTTCAATAATAAAAAAGAACCTATATTATTAGACTCCGCTTTCACACATACCACTTGTAGCCTGCCATCTTTTTCTGACACCGTTACCGCTGCCAGGCGTGCTGGGTCATGATACAAATCCTTCTGTAAGTCCTCGACGTTGAACTGAAAGAAAGAGAGCCAAGAGTGACTTCAAGACAGGCACCCAAAATGTGCCGTTATTTAAAATCAGAGTATATCTCCAGATTCACACTTCGCGTTTAACACTGCTTGCATAACTGTACACCAGATAATTGTCCCAACCCCACATGCAGAAATTTTTGTCACAATATATGGGTTTATCTGAAAAGTGTCTTCAAATAAATATACTAATGAGTTTATAATTATATTGAGTAATAAAGCATGACAAGTGATGTCAAAGCCATGGTAATAGATATTTATATCTACATATTTTAAAGGCCTAAGCTATTGTACGCACTTTTTCTGTCGTTTGTTTGTATGTAGGACCAACACTTGTTGCCGCGGTGGTTGCACAGCGGTACGTTAAAAAACCCCAGGTGGTCAAAATTTCCGGAGCCCTCCACTGCACCGTCTCTCATAATTATATAGTGGTTTTGAGACGTTAAATCCCCCATATAAATCAATCAATCACAGCAGTAGGTTGTGCTCAATAAATGCTCATATAAGGGTGCAAATAGTATCACCACGTAAAAAGCCTCACAATTGGCGTCAAAGTACATAGCTGCTCATTAGGCGCTGCCCGAAAATTTAACAAACAACGCAAATAACCCATTTGAGCCGTCGTTCTCAACCCTTTTCAAGCGCCCTTCTTTACACACTCGCAACAAATTCAATGGTGACACCCTCAGAACCACACTCTCTTATCCCTTCAGCTTCTTTTTCTAAATTGCGGCGATTACCCTAGGTGTTCAGTATGGGAACTACATTAGGAAACGATTTCCCACATCCTTTACGGCAAACCGGCTTATCCTACCCTGCAGTGAGAGCCTGGGATCTCAAGTTGAGAGGACTGGGATGTACTGTTCTTGTTGATGTACCGACACTGGAGCTTGCTGTGGTAACCCAGACTGCCAGCTTCGTCAGCTGCGTGCGCAGAATCGACATGTGGATGTGGCGTAGGCCCTCGCGGTAAACTAGGGACCCGCAGAATCCATCCACTCCCACTAGCCAATAAATATTTTTCACTCCAGAATGAATACTTTTAGCCTTCGTCTCCTGTTAACCTTTACGTCACTACTTTACATCGCCCCTTGTATGTACTACCATACATTTTATTCTGGGGTTTTTCTATGCCCTCTCACTTTCTCACACTCTTTCTTCTTTCTCTTCACCTTACCCAGAAAACAGTGGTCCTCACCTCCACGCCTTGCATTACCCTCTTACTTTCCCTTTTGGTTCTCTTTAAAACACCATCATGGCTCTTCATTCTCTTTTTAGACTCACATCACCCCGCTTCCTTCTTTCCACCCCCTTGCTATCGTATTATGCATGGCTACGATACGCAAGGAGCCGCTTCACGGACAACTATAGTAGAGAAGGCAACGTTATGTTTTCCTCCATCTCCTCCTTTCGTTCGTACTAAATCTTATGTAACTTCTCCTCCCTCTTATTTCACTCTCTCATTGTCCTGCGTTGCTCCTTATGGGTACGCTACGCTATTCGCAACTTCCAGGTACCATGGCGCCGCTGAGCGGCGGTGGCCGGAAGCTCAGTTGAGATGATTGAAGTTTTGAACCTGTATCATACAGCAGACGCTGCTGCTTGTTTTCACACGTTTGTGGTCGTTTTTGAACGTTGTGAATGGTCTCGATATTACTGCAACCCTTTGAGTTTACCAAGTTTAAAGGAAAGTAGAAACAAAGAGAAAAAAACCGAATGATTTCACTGCGAACCTCGATGCTCTGGGCGAAAACTTAAGCGTCCTGTTCAAATTAGTGCCCCAAAAGCAAGCAAAGGTTAAGAGGGTTAAATTTAAGCAGGCAAATTACAAAGGCCCGTGAATGCATCCGGCACCTATATTCTGCAGGTATACAGCAACTTCCAGGTTTGCAGTTCTCGCGCCTAGTTTGTCTGCTCCTTACGATACAGTTTTGGGCATGTTTATCTTCCTAACATGGTACCCGGAATTTATTTTTTTAATAAAGTATGTTAGCGCTCTCCTACTTTCTAAAAACCATTAATACAAAGGCCAGCAAAACAGAAGAATTTCAGTCTTCGCCAAATGTGTACTTTCAAGTATTGTTTTTTGCGGGGCCATCATCTGAACGACAGCCATGTTGGATGTATAGTCGCGCCACCAATAAGTCGTGAATGTAGCGAATAAGCTGCTTGACACATGTCTACTTTCTCTGGCTCATACCCATCACTAGTTTCTGAATTTCACGTCTAAATTACCTGAAGTTCAAACAGAACTGCAGTTGAAACCACGCAACATATTCACTATACACCAATAGATCAATGTTATGTCAACGTCATCGGGAAACTGCTGCGCAAATGAACAGTAAGAAGTCATCTTCTATTTCGCTTAAGACACGCTGCCCGGCTGTTGCCTGGAAGCGTTTCTTTCGTTCGGCATTCAGATCAGCAGTCTAGTACTTGTGCGGCAATTGGACACCGAGAATTTTCACGGTTTTGAAGTAATCTTGGACAGACAGGCGGTTCCAAATCACAGTGCAATTCTGGGACCACTGTGGAATGAATAATGACGAAAAATGAGCTGTATTGTTAATATTTACCGTTTATTTTCAATGGTTAGCGTAGTAGAGATCATTTTGTAATGAGGTGTCTTCATGTACCATTTTGTGCCACGTGGCGTGCATGAACTCTTTGTACTGCCCAGAAGATGTCGCCGAATGATAGAGGGCCAGTAATGATTACCGAATACAGAATAGTTTTACGTTACTCTGCCGCTGTTCTCAACCGATTGCCGCCTTTTACGCAGGCACTGTACAAAGCTTTTCTCCGAGCCTCCTCTTACTGCAAACTGCAAAGTGACGCAAGAATAGCAACAATCAGTCACATTGTGTTTCAACGGCAGCCCCTCAAATGTTTTCAAGTTCCCTCTCCCTAGGGTCAATTACACGGATGCATTTGTGTGAATTGGGTGTGTGCGTGTGGGCACACAGGGAAAAATGTTCAAAAGGCTTGAACACACACATGTGACACAAGTTTACGCATTATTTGGTAAACAACCGCATAAAACTCGCCAATTTTTCTTGTATTACATCCCGTATTGCCATTAACGAATTATAACAAGCGAGTTTGCAAGGTGCATTCATGGGCAAGTAATGTTAATTAGGCTGCTCTTGCGAGATATCTTTGTTTAGGATGTACGCCCATTTCCTAGCGTAAAATATGAGGGCAGCAGCAACTTTGCTAGTTTGTGCGCAAGCCTACGTGCAGATGTGTAAGATGTTCACATGTAGTGATCAACCTTTAGTTGACAAATGTTCGAAGGGCGTGACCATTCATCAGGAAAATTCATGCAGCTCTACATGAAGAAAATCTTAAGAGCATTCATAACAGTCAAGTACTCCGGACAGAATCCTACAACTTTTCAGGGGTGAAGCTCCTCAGGCCGTGGGTAGTTCTTTCCTCTGTAGCAGTAGAATTAGTAGTAGTAGTAGTAGTAGTAGTAGTAGTAGTAGTAGTAGTATTAGTAGTAGTATGTAGCCACCTCTAGTTTATGAGTTGCTCTATATAGATGGCGCTGTGTTGTGTTTATATGTCCTTGGGAGTAATATATCTAGATGGCGTTAGTGGTTTTCGAATACTTGAAATTTTTTTATAGTGGACGAAAGGACTGACGAACGGACAGACAGGCAGACAAACAAACATACGGATAGACGGACGTACGGAATCACGTTCGAACAGGAAGATGGACGGACGGACAGACGGACAGAAGCATGGACGCACGAACGAACAGGAAGATGGAAGAACGGGTGGACAGACGGATCTATGGAGGCACGGATGGACAGACACTAGACGATTGGACGTACGGCAGACGCATGAACGGACAGAAGCACGAACGTATGAACGGAAGTATGGACGAAAGCAGGGAAGCGCAGAAAGGCGCACAGGCGAACGGAAGTATGGACCGACAGGGAGAGGGATGTATGGACCGACAAATAGACAGAAGCACGGACGCACGAACGGACAGGCGTAAACATAGACGGATGGATGGAGAGAAGCGCGGATGCATGGACAGATGACGGAAACATGGACATACGGACCCACGTACGGACGGAAGCACGGACGGCCGTATGGATGGACAGATGGACGGGCGGAAGCATGGATGGACAGACAGACTGACGCGTGGATGGACTCACACACGGAAGCACGGACGAGCGAGCGGATAGACACACGTACGGATGGACACATGGAGGGATGGACGCTTGGCCCCACTCATCATTATTCACTTCGTCTATATGCTGTGATTTTTTTTTATTTTTCTGTGTCATGATTAAGAAAAGGTGCAAGCTGAGTACACGAAAACGCGTATTATGATTATGTATGACACAATAGTGGTATTACTCTTCCGATGTTATGTATTGTAGCATATACGTTGCGAAAATAAGTTTCAGCAGGGGCTCACAGGTTCTCGATATTGTTTCCTTATGACCTGCTATTACTTTCGCCCTTTATTCTTTAGAATTCTCCCCCCTTATCTATCTTTTTGCTATCTCATGCCTCTATCTATACGATACAACAGTGTTCGTGCTTACATATTTATGCACGGCCACACCCTGACGATAGGTACGCAGGAAGAAATTTTCATGAAGAATTGAGCTTGGCTCCAGGTTCAGGGTGATCTCGTCGTTGATCTTGAGAACTCTTGTGCGTTCATCTCGGCCATCAAAAATCTCGGGATACACAACAGCCCGGTATTCCGGCACTGAAAAGACGTCAAATGAGCACATTTTCACTAAGATAGCCCGAATTGGAATAAGGCACCGAACATCAATTTTAATGTCCTCACAAGCAAGTTGCTGAAAATATGGTACGTACATTCTACCAAACAAGCATTTTTAATAAATTTTTAAGGAGATTGCAGACACGTGCGAGTGCAGTACAAGTTAAATGCAAACTTACAGCGTGACTGTATATTATATTGGCGTTATCGTGAGAGATTCAAGAACAAGATGTTACCCAGTCACTAATGTCTAAGCAATAAGATCTTAATTATTAGCGAAAAACTCCAAGAAAGCACTCGGGAATGCTTCATATGCGATAGAACTTCGCTATGGCGTTAAATATTAGAAGTAAAGAAACCGAGATATAACACACCAAAACAAATTTCCAGTACTCACAACATACAAAAACGAAAAAGGGCTGCAATACTGCAGGCTTGACAGGAACTGAATCCGGCACAATATGTACAGTAGGTCAGTGGTGCATACATTATGCTAGGAATGCTTTTTATCTATAGTAAAGGTTATGCATAGATTGGTGAATGAAATTATCAAACTACCATCAGGAGGAGGAGGAGGAGGAAGAAAGTTTAAGCGGAAAGACAGGGAGGTTAGCCAGTTCTTAGACCAGTTCTACCATCAGGAATTTCTCATGAGCAAGTATGCTTGTTCAGACCTGTGGCGACCTTTTTTTTTATGTTTACACAGGCTCAAGTGCTCCTGTGCTTTTCGGTAGGCAACCCTGTACACGCTGCTTTGGTGATCAATAATTTGATCAATATTTAGAATACTTGAAGCGGGCTCGTCGGTACAGATGCCTTAATATACACAGTGCCTAAGGTACACAAATTACACGAGACAAGAACGAGGTTCAGCGCACGTCTTCGTTCATGTCTTATGTGTTTTGGGTAACTTACTTGCGTATTCTGAAGTTCTACAATGTAAAATATTCACTTTTATATTTACGCATTACATTATGCTACACAAGTGATTTGCCCCATCTTCTCGCTATTCAGAGATCGTACAATAACAGTGCCAAAAACTAGAGACGAACACATATAAAATGCGTGGTGACTACCAACTGGTTTATGATAGTTCACACATGCACATACACCCAAAAAGAATTGATGCTCAACGTGTGACTATCTGTTTCTTGTATTTTTACAAGTTTGGATATAGTCACTATTAGTTTGGAAATCGTCACTGATAAAGTAGTTGAAGGCAGCGCTAGCTTGCCTGCGTGTGTGCATTCATCGCATTTTACAGTATTACTCAGAATCATGAACAACCAACAAAGCCCAAATCACCACTATTGTGCTGTTTGGAGGATTTGTTATCAGAAACTCGGTACGAATTGATTTTGGCAGCAGCTATGTTGCGCCACGTTTTTCTTCAGAAAGTGTGCCGCATAAAGCGTCGCCTTACTCTCGGAGACCCAAGTATTCACATAAGAAGCTGGAATATAACTCTTTTAGCCCTTACTTTTTTGACAAGTACATAATTTTTTCTTTTTATTTGGCTTGACTAACACCTCTAGAGAAAAAAAGATATTGTATTATTAGCACTCAATCCATATATAAGAAAATTGGCGCAATGTCCTGTAATACGACACCAGGGCCTTGTAGTTTTGAAGTAAAATGTGGTAGATTTTAATCCTTCAAACTCTGTGGCCTTTTACCACGTATAATTGTTGCGTAGCTGAGTATGTAGCAACGAAGTATTCGTTAGAGCGTCTCGAATGTAAAAAAATGCAGAATTTTGCGTTCATAATACGCAACTCCATATCCACATGAAAGGCCGTTGAATTCTGGAGCACATTGAAAGATGTACCATCATATTGATTACTGAATTCGGCTTTGGTGCGTAAAAATATTTTCTGTACAAGTCTGCAAGGACAAGCGGACCAAGCTTTACTTAATTGTCATCTAATAGCTCGCGCACGGTACTTTCATGTGGTGCTGAAAACGTATTCAGACCTATTACGTAAAATGCCGCTGTTAGAACGCCTTTATATATTAACCTAAATATTGCAAGTGGGTTCGCTAGTGGGTTAAAAGTAGATCGAAAGCTTACACGAGCAGTAGGGTTCTGTATCAAGATGCCAAGAATTCAGAGCTCTGGTAACTACTGAAACCTGGCGCCCTATATTTAGGACTGCGGGTGATGTGAAAATGTTAAGGAAGACTGACTTTGCAAATAAGCAGCACAACTTGTTAGAAACAGCAGAAAAAATATTATGTACCACCCCGTAAAGATACGTTAGCGCTTGATATAATAGTTAATCACTGAAATATTGTCAAATCAACAGTTTCAGCTGTTGTCATCTTTTTCACCTACCGCCATTTTGCCTTCCGCTTTGCGGAATTTTTAGAAAGACGACAATGAAAAACAAAATGTGTTTACCGATGCGTTTTCACTATACCTTGGACACTTATTTGTCATCATTTTCATCATCATTGGCCTAATTACATCCACTGTGAGGCAAAGAGCTCTCCCATTATTTGCCAATCAACCTGGTCTTGTGCTTTCTGCTGCCATGTTAAACCTGCGAACTTTTTATTCTCATCAGGTCACCTAACTTTGTCTTCCTTTCATGTGTTTTCCTTCTCTGGGAATCTATTCCGTTACCTTCGATGACCAGTGGTTATCCTGCCTGCGTGCTACGTGCTATGTTTCCGGCCCATGTTAATTTTTTTTCTTGATTTGAACTATGATATTCTTACCCTTACTTTGCCACTTAACCCACTCTGCTCTCTTTTTTTATTTTTCAAGGTTACACCTATCATTTTTTTTTCCATCGCTCGCTGCACCACCCTCAATTCAAGCTATACCTTCTTCGTAAGTCTTTAGGCTTCTGCACCGTAGGTAAGTACCGGGAAGGTTCAGCTGTTCTATACAATTATTTTGAAGGTTAGTGGCAGATTAACATTGATGAATTGAGATTGCTTGCCTATTGTGATCACTTTAACTTTATTCTTCTAGTTATTTCACTCTCATGGATTAGCTCCGTGCTTACGACCTGTTATAAGTAGGCATATTCCTTTACAACTTCCAAGATGTCTCCACCTATCGCAAAACACTGTTTCTTTGGCGATATCTCTTATTTAGGTCAGAATTTTTAGTGCTACTTGTTGATGTCGTTTTAATCGGAGACCAGCGCTGGATAGGCGGCGCTTCAAGAAAAGACACCTGGTGGTGATCTGCGACATAACTCAGCTGCATGTGCCCAGATTACCAGCAGCAGTGTACTGCGGTGAGAGCATGCGCATACGAAGATATCAAGGTTGATTTCATCACGAACAGCTGTAGCGGGCACTGCCCCAAGTCATATTGCACTGTGGGTAAAAAAAAAACTTCGTAAGAAGGCTACTGTCACCAGGAAGCGTTGTAGCTTTGTTACTCTGCCACTAGAAGCTTTGTAAGAAAAGTTTAGAAAACGGAGAGAACCTCTTCAAAGGGAATCGCAGCGCCTATATGTGCTCTAGGAATCGAAGAGACAGTGGTGTGCCGTGATAGCAATTCTGTCATAAACAATTTTTGGCTGCTTGCAGAGATTTGTGTCAAGCTAATGCAAGCTGAAAATAATCCACTCTGTCGGTACCACGATGTCCACTTTCGCAGTATAAAATAGAGGCAAAGGGTAGCCGCGCAAGTTCTAAGGTCTGGTGTGGTATGTATATTCCTGAAGTACAGTATGTATGCACATGAGCATTTATCACGCAAACCACCATAGTTGCACAGCACGTATGCTAGCACGCTGCGGCGCTCGAAGGCGTGTTGTAGATTCGTGGCCACGGCGGATGCATTTGGATAGGGGCGAACTATAGAGCACCTTTGTATATCAATTTTTATGCACCTTATTTATAAACCCCAAGCGGTCAAAATTATTTCTGGGGTTCAACATATGGCGTGCCTGACAATAATGCCCTGTTTGGTGCCTAAAGCTCTGGCAATTATTAATGTTGGTCACACATCTTTCTTCTGAGGATACAAATAAGACGGGAAAAACTATAAAAAACAGGTTAGGCAAAAGAAACGACTACTAAAATTCAGGACATTTGAGTATGCTTTGTGATACATAAATTGCGATGTCACACTAGCATGGTAGCCAATGCACATAGAGGCTTTGCCACATCGGATGATTCCACAAAGCTAAGCTTTGAGCAGTCTGCTGCTTTGATCATAAATATAACCCTGTCTGTAGCACAAATTAAGTAAAAAAAGAGATTTCAGCATCGAGTATTCAGCGCGTGGTTTTCGTTTTGTTTTTTGCAACAGCAAATATTGGCCTATGTCAACGGGCAACCGCAAACATCGCTTAGACAAGGCCGCTTTTCTTCAACTAATATACTTGAAAGTTATGTATACCACATGCCTACATAACCTTCAACGTTGCGTGGTGATATTAGAATGAATTGGTTAGTCGGGGTCACATAAAAAAATATTGAGGCAAATGTCACATGATACACAAGCTGTCGTTTCTTTTTTTCCATCGAACAGCTTTTTGAATGTTGCAGTCTGGTTTGCAAGATGTTTCAGCGCGCGAACAAAGGAAAAAAGACAGGGTAGACAGAAAGAGCGCTGACTTCCAACTAACTTTATTTCATAGAGTGGCAGGAATATATACTGCTAAAAAGGATGATAACAGAGCATGAAGGTAAAATGCACGCCTAATCTACACATCAGTAACAAAACACGTGTGACAGGTCCTCTATTGCCTCAAAGCCCAGCTAGGTAATCACGTTCAGCCTGTGATAAAGCAATCGATGATGTGCTTACACATTTATCTCCTAGCAAGTGTATTTTTTCGGCTTCAATAATTTCTCGGGTAAGCTCGTCCCTGTGCCTTGCCAATATTGAGCACAGATCAAAGAGAGGGGTGCACCCACACTCTCGGCAATGAATGCCAAGATGCCCTTGTACCACATTGTGCACAATGTTTCGGTGTTCTCGGAGGCGGTCATTTATGCACCTGCCGGTTTGGCCGACATAGATGCACCCACACGTCAGTGGAATCAAGTATACGACTCCCACTGCGCATGGGACGTAGCGTGTCCTGTGCGCGACAGAGCACGAGGCAGAATTTGCGCGAGGTCTATTGACCCGTTTGAAAGTCTCTAAAATTTTTCCGGTGCAAAAAAAACAAAAAAAACACAAGAACATTGGCGTCTCAAGCAATCTTTTTTTGCCTGTGTGAGACGTCGTGCACGTAGGGTAGTACGACAGGCCGGCTCTTTATGACACTGTTGCGCTTATCCGGTTTGTGGCCTCGCTTCACGACAGTGACCAGTTTTTTCTGTCTACCCTGTCTTTTTTCCTTTGTTCGCGCGCTGAAACATCTTGCAAATATGACTACGCACCAGCTAGCCCAAGTTTCCACTCTTGTGAGTTACATTTCTAGTACATCGGGCATCTCTATCTCCTCTTCTACAATCCCTTCTCTTCTCGTCAGTTTAATCAGTGTGGCTGCTTGCCGCACACGCTCATTGACGTACTGCATTCGGCTAAAGATACTTCTTCCCGAAGTCAAAGCATTGTTTGGTGGCCTCACTCCCTCGGTTGGCCATGGTTTAAGAGTATCCAAGATTCTACGCTCAGAATGGCTTTGGCAGGCTCGACTGCACCGTCAAGCCCTGCAACTACTAATCCTAGGGAACGAACGCACAGCAGTTAAACAGAAGTGTCATGAACTCTCAAGCCTCATAGACCGAAACGTCGAGTTCATGTGGCGTCAGTCACTCAGTTATCTGCGGGCCATCACACCAAGGAAGTCTCCAGCTGCTGAGGACTGTGTGCATGTTCTCGTGGATGCTTTTCTTCCCGACAACGTTAAGCACACCCTATGCCTCGGACCAAAGTACGCGGTGGCACCTTCAAGAACACCGCACGAGCTCCTCACTCTGGTCAGGCAAGTCGCCCGTCGTGCTCCTGACTCTGAATGTGATAGATGTGTTGCCCAAGGCGTGCAAGGTGCTCTCGAGATGTAAGCCTTCGAAGAAAGTTGTCAATACAGGAAGCACTGTGGCGTACCTAAAGACACGTTCCTTGTCACTTCTGCCGGCTGACAAGGAGGGTGGTTTTGCGGTTCTTCCTCGTTCAATGTTTAAGGTGAAAGCTATGCAGGCAATGCAGTCTCTCTTCAACGAGAATGATGAGATTGGTCTGGATAAGCTTTAGAAGCGTGCAAAAACTCTTACCGGGGCCCTGGGCTTTCAAAAGCTTTTGAAGGTGATAGATAGTTGCAAAAAGCTTAGTCTTGACCTGTTCTTTTCTGCGAAAACTCACAAAATTGACTGCCCATTGCGGGTCATTGTAACAGAAAGGGGGACCTGGCAAAAGTCTGTAGCACTTTTCTTGCAGGAAAAGCTAAAACATATAACAACAGACGAACCTTTTTTCGTCAAGAACTCTGACGCTGTTATTGACATTATTGGACGAACTAGCACAGGAATCCAGACAATGTCTGTGGATATTAAGGACTTGTATTACTCTTTGCCGCATGACCAACTACTTAAATGTGTAGAGGAATGAATAGACAGGTTAGGATCATCTGCGTTTCAAACGCGTACTTGAATTTACAACAGCAGCATATTAGAATTACTCAGTTTTTATTTGAAGGCCATTTTTGTATCATGAGAGGACAAAAACTACTTACAAAAAAGTGGAATATGTATTGGTTCATGTTTGGCACCCATTCTTAGTCACATATTTCTAGCACATCATGATCGTGTCTTGTCAAACAAGCTTGACGACTCTGTAGTTTTTAAAGTTTGCCGTTTTGTTGATCTTAGCGTTTTTTTGAACTTAGTGTTGTTGAAATGCGATAGTCAAAATTTTCAGACCGTTTCCTCTGACGTGTTGACTGTTTTCCGAGAGTGCCTGAAACCACTAGTTCTAACCCATGAATCACCCACTGATAACAACCTGAAGTTTCTAGAATTGAAACTTTTGTTAGACTCCCGACATGTTTGCTGGATGTATGAACCAAGAAGCGGCAAGCCTCTTCTGCCTTTCAGCTCAGCTCACTCTAAATTGGTCAAGCGGGGCATCGCTAACCTCTGCCTTGTCAATGCCTTAAAGGAGTCATGCCTCCACATGGTACACCACAGCTTTGCTCTACAAGTAGAGCGGCTTACCAAAGCTGGTCACCCCGCGCATGTTCTCGTTTCGGTGGCGGAAAAGCTGTTCACTGTCTTGAAGCGAGGCGACAAACCGGATAAGCGAAACAGTGTCAGAAAGAGCCGGCCTGTCGTAGTGCCTTACCTGCACGACGTATCACACAGGCTAAAAAAGATTGCCCGAGACGTCAACGTTTTTGTGGTTTTTTCTGCCCCGGAAAAATTGCAGAGACTTTGCAAACGGGTCAATGCACCTCGTGCAAATTCTACATCGTGCTCTGTCGCGCACAGGACACGCTACGTTCCATGCGCAGTGGGAGTCGTTTACTTGATTCCACTGACGTGTGGGTGCATCTAGGTCGGGCAAACCGGCAGGTGCATAAATGACCGCCTCCGAGAACACCGAAACAATGTGCACAATGTGGTACAAGGGCATCTTGGCATTCATTGCCGAGATTGTGGGTGCACCCCTCTCTTTGATCAGTGCTCAATATTGGCAAGGCGCAGGGACCAGCTTACCCGAGAAATTATTGAAGCCGAAAAAATACATTTCCTAGGAGATAAATGTGTAAGCACATCATCGATTGCTTTATCACAGGCTGAACGTGATTACTTAGCTGGGCTTTGAGGCAATAGAGGACCTGTCACACGTGTTTTGTTACTGATGTGTAGATTAGGCGTGCATTTTACCTTCATGCTCTGTTATCATCCTTTTTAGCAGTATATATTCCTGCCATTCAGTGAAATAAAGTTCGTTGGAAATCAGCGATCTTTCTGTCTACCCTGTCCTTTTTCCTTTGTTCGCGCGCTGAAACATCTTGCAAATATGACTACGCACCAACTAGCCGAAGTTTCCACTCTTGCTGTCTGGTCCTGGTTTACACTGGTGGCTGATTTATTACTTTATCAATCAAGCAGACACGCGCGATTCGGTTTAGAAACCGGCCCAACACCACTGCTGTCAGAAAATCAAGACCAAAACATACTCTGCTCGTCTGACTGCTTGGATGCAGCACCTCCTCTTCTAATATTCAATAGATTAGGAAGAAACGGATATAAAATATATCAGAAAGGTGTAGAGCTTAACTAGACTAAGTCCAGTTTGCTACCCTACAAGGGGGAGAGGGAAATGAAGGAGAAAACGAGAGAGGGAGAAGGAGATACAGCACGTAGCAGGATACGGCCTCCCTTTTTTTATATATTGTGGCACTTGTATACCGCACAGTACTGTCAGTGCCCTTTCGTTGTTTTTTTCGGTGATAACCTCCCACATCATTCGCTACTCTTGTCTGCAGCAGCGACTGAAAAGTGCGTGCTTTGACCACCAGGGTAGTGCCACCAGCACCACCAGAACTCTAGCGCTGGTTCCTAATAAACCCGCATGGCCGAAAGCGTTATGTTTAAATGTCACTTGGGGCTGAATACCAAACATTCGACTGTTCTCATTCTAATGAATATCCATGAAAGTTATCTCTAGCTTCATACTAATTTTCAGATATTTTATAGCTTTTCTGTGACTCATACATCTTCAACGTAGCTATATTTACGTGACTGATTTCCAGCGTTGGTCAGTGAAGTAAAGAAGAAACATATAATATGCTTGGAGGTTCGAATGTTGATATGCGCCTTTCCAGTGGTTCGTGCTCTTTCTACAAAACTTCCGCGTCATACTCCCTGTTTACAACCTAAACTCTTAAAGAAAACATTTCTATTGACCATCGTTGTTGCCGTTGTTGACCACCACCCATGTCCTACGCATCTATTGTTCATTATGAGAGTAAAGGGTAAAAGCTCTCATGAAATTCTACGTGCGTACCACGCATCCTATTCGAGTCTCTAAGCAGTCTTCATCACCACTTGCAGGCTCCTAAAAAAGAAAAACAAGAAAACTCATGCAATGGATCATTTCCGCTCAAAAGTACGTTGTGCCAACGAAATTCCCCACAGCCGACCAAATGTCACTTCGTGTATATAGATTGGGTGCTTCCACAGGGTATTAGCCACGATGATGCAATGGTTTTTAGACGACAGTATCATTCTGTATGTTCCCCGGATGACCAGACGAGTTATGCTCATTTCCGCATATGCACAATCCTAACGAAATAGTGATAATAACTTAGGTCACAGCTGCAAGACGTCAATCAAAAATGGCTTGGAAATCTGAAGCCCTAAAAACTTAGGGCTATGTAGTGGGCGCTATAGGTCTTCGTCATTAGAGGAGGGCGGCTCGGCGTCACTCATGTCTATACTTGACAATTAAAACGAGTGACCGTACTTCATATCTTCGTGTAGTCTTGGCGAAAGCAGCAGTTGGCATTTTCGAGACGGACCTCCTTATTTCAGCGAACCAGTTCCAGTAAAATGAGATCACGTGGAAGCCATTCTCGAACTAAAGGGATAGCTTCGTGAACAGTCGTCGGCCATAGAGTAATATCCCGAGGGGTAAAGTAGGCCTGCCTATGTACATGTGCGAAGAAGGCTCCAGAGTTATAACTTGTGGCCACGTAAGCTAATAATTTAGGCGGGACGCGTCCGGTTCGCAATCTCAGTAGAATAATGCCAAACTATTCGGAAGCTTCTGAAACCTTGCATTGTGATCTGCACAAAAAGTTGCAGGGAGTCCTTCCTCTTGAAACCAGAGCACATCAAAATAACACGTGAGGCAATATGTAAAATTGATTCTTTTTGAGGCGAATAAACAATACGAAAACTACTGCCTCCATAGTCGGTGACACTGACAGCGCACATAACAGTACAGTTGTCAAGCAGACGTTCACTGTCATTGGTAAGAGAAGGTAGGTTTAGGAACTACACTGCAACAACGTGGTTCAGTACGATATATATTTGCTTGAAATTATTCTTTCTATAAAACTGCACGTAAAAGCTTCAGCACACCATAACACGTACATAAAGAACTCGCGACACAAATATAGTTTTATTTGCCGCTTTCTAACCATGAATACATTCAGTAATTGGTAATATTTTCTCGTCTATGGCGTCACACACACGGTGCTACAAAGAAAAAATTGATGGACCCTTACGCTTCACCATTAACAGTTTAAGGAGATAGCAATATCATGTTCTTAGTGCTTACTTCCACCCTTTAGCTAAGAGAGGTTTGTGTTAGCCTTGGCATATGGCATAATTCTGTGTATTGGGTAGCATCGTTTGAACTACGAGCAGTTACTCTAGTGAAATAATTTACGAGCTTGCTATGCACCTTGTGGGAATACGCGTAGTAACGTGTGTGCGTTATGTAATGGGTTACCAGCTTTCAACCAGGAAGCCGCTATGATATTGACGCATTTCAACGCCCAATCGCAATGTACTTTTATATCATAAAATAAAATTTCGCAATAACTTATATTGTGAAGCGTTTATACAGGACAGATGTGTTTGTATAGCATGAAAGGTACTTTCACTGCGTTTCCAAGCAGATGAAGTTTACAAAGTGTTTCCTGACGGGAAGCGTACCAGAATCTTGGAAGAATGCCAAGATTATCCATAAGATTATACATAAGAAAGGAGATGATAAGAACTTGAATTACAGGCCGATCAGCTTGCTCTTCATGGTATAAAAGCTATTTACAAATGCAATTGCTAATACAGTTAAGACAACATTAGAATTCAGTGAACCAAAGGAACAAACTGGATTTTAAACAGGCTACTCAACAATCGACCGCATTCATACTATCAACGAGGAAATGGAGAAATGCTCAGAATATAATGATTGATATGTGGGGTTTAACGTCCCTAAACCACCATATGAATACGAGAGACGCCGTAGTGGAGGGCTCCGGAAATTTCGACCACCTCGGGTTCTTTAACGTGCAGCCAAATCTGAGCACATAGGCCTACAACAATTCTGACTCCATCGGAAGTGCAGCCACCGCAGCCGGTATTTGATCCCACAACCTGTTGGTCAGCAGTCGAGTACCTTAGCCACTGGACCACTGCGGCGGGGCTATGCTCAGAATATAGCCAACTGTTGTACATAGCCTTTATAGATTAGGAAAAGGCGTTTGATTCAGTAGAAATATCAGCAGTCATGCAGACACTGCAGAATCAGGGCATCGACGAAGCATACATAAGCATCCTGGAATAAATATACAGGGGATCAACTGCTACCATAGTGCTGCATAAAGAAAGCAACAAAATACCAATCAAGAAGGGTGTAAGGCAGGGGGATACAATCTCCTCAATGCTATTTACCGCGTGCTTACAAGAGGTTTTCAGAGGCCAAGAATGAGAACAGTTAGGGATAAGAATTAATGGAGAGTACCTTAGTAGCCTTCGCTTCGCCGATAACATTGCATTGCTGAGTAACTCAGGGGATGAATTGCAAATTATCATTACGGAGTTGGACAAAGAGAGCAGAAAAGAAGGTCTTAAAATTATTCTGTAGAAAACCACAGTTATGTACAACAACCTCGGAAGACAAGAGCGCTTCAAGATAGGTGATACTGCACTTCAAGCTGTCAAATATATATATACTTAGAGCAGGGAATAACTGCAGAGCCGAACCACGAGATTCAAGTAACTAGAAGATTAAGAATGGGGTGGAGCACATTTGGCAAGCACTCTCAAATCATGACAGGTAGATTGCCACTATCCCTCAAGAGGAAGGTATATAACAGCTGCATCTTGCCAGTACTTAGCTACTAAGCAGAAACCTGGAGACTTACAAAGATGGTTCAGCCTAAATTGAGGACTACACATCAAGCGATAGAAATAAAAATGCTAGGTGTAACCTTAAGAGACAAGAAGAGAGCAGAGTGGATTAGGGAAAAAAACTAGGATTAAGCATATTATAATTGAAATGAAGAAGAGAAATTGGACATGGGCCGGGCATTCAGCACGTAAATTGTATACCCGCTGGTCATTAATCGTATAAAACTTGATTCCTAGAGAAGGCAAGCGGGTTAGGGGGAGACAGAAGGTTAGGTGGGCAGATGAGGTTAAGAAGTTTATGGGTATAAATTGGGAGCAGCAAGCACAGGACTGAGTTGACTGGTGGAACATGGGAGAGGCCTGTGTCGTGCAGTGTACGCAGTCATAATGATGATGATGATGAGGATGAAGGTATTCTTACTGTGTTCGAAGCAGCACCAAGTTTGTTTCTGGTAGACCACCTGCTTGCCACGCAAACGGCCTGGGTTTCATCCTCACACGGACCAGGAAGCATTAATCACTTATTTTACATGCGTCCTTCTCAATTTCTCGATTGCAAACAATATAATGATTTTTAGCTCACAACCAACGACGTCCATGCAAACATTGACAATACTACCGACACCGAAACCAAGCTCAGCAATTTTGTGTAACAAGCCCTTTAACTCCACCACTTTAAAATATGTGAAGTTCAAAATTTTCAACGACAAAACTAGAGCGGGGAAATTCAGCACATCCCATGCACCTGGGAATTGACATTATGCGAAGCATGCGGAGGGAAGGCGACCGTGTTGCATTGTTTTTTTATTTGAGTGACACATCATGAAATGACGCTCACTATATGTACAAATGTTGCATGCACATACATATGTTGAAGAGTTGCAGATGTTTATATAACCATTCGTTTGCACTTCCGCAAGCCAACTGGAAAATGCGTATACGGAACACCACAAGCTGATATGAAGCGCTTATGCTCGCGAGGATGCTGGCCTTGGGCACCGCTACATAAATCTACGTCAGCGCATGACAATTAAACCACAATTGACGTTAACCCGACGTAAAGGCTATGTCAAAGGAGTACATAAGTAATGTTTTAAAGTAGGGTAGGCAGCACTGCAAGCACTAGTTACGGTTCACGAAAATTAGCGTCAATTTGAAAAGTAGTTTCGAGAGCTGGCGTAGTTCTGTGGTAACATGCTTCATTGCCACGCAAAATGCTTGAGCTTGATTCCAGCTGGTACCCTGACATTAATTTTTTGAATTCGTCTGGTCGACGCTACTGATGTCGAGTATTTCGTAATGCCCCCGCGTTAAAATTGTCCATGTGTTTTCTCGTCGTTCCTGGGTAGATACTAAGTGTCAATCAGCTGTGGTTCATACCCGCATACCAGCAGCATATACCCGCCCGTGGGTATGTCGCACTATCTGGCGAGAAGTGCTTGACGACGTACGCGACAGGGTTGTGACATTATTCATGTTTTGTCTAGCGCGTCATATTCGTCAAACCATTTTACCCTCCCACGCTAATTTTAGCTCTCTTCAAGTTAATGGGGTGACCACGAGAGCACCCAAACGTATGCGGATAGATACATTAGATAGATAGATAGATAGATAGATAGATAGATAGATAGATAGATAGATAGATAGATAGATAGATAGATAGATAGATAGATAGATAGATAGATAGATAGATAGATAGATAGATAGATAGATAGATAGATAGATAGATAGATAGATAGATAGATAGATAGATAGATAGATAGATAGATAGATAGATAGATAGATAGATAGATAGATACGCTGGAAGTCACTCAAGTTCGCTAAAGGAATTCTTCGCATTTAAAACGTAATAGTCTCTGTAAAGCGCCAAGAGATGGAATTAGCATACTGTCCTGCTTCTGTTGTCAGTGAGATCCATTGTCTATCACATTAGGCATTGTGAAATACTCAACGCATGCAAAAAATTAAAACTACCACATGTTCACTCATATACAATTTTTTTGTGATTAAACCTATTATGACCACAAATTGATGCTTGTATACACGTTAAAATATTCAGTAATAAAAATAATTCATTTTCTTTTCAGGCAGCAGCCGTAAAAGTCATTCGTGCTAGATGTCGCCGGTTGAAGTGCTCATGAACGGCGGGAAATACATTGACTTTCACTATACTCACTACATGGCAGCTCGGCTCCCACAAGCAGCCAAGAAAATGCTTTCTAGGTGCCAGAAAGTGCTTCCAAAGCTATAGTTTGCTTTGTTACAATGTCTAATATATTGGACAAATGTCCCATTTCCTGGTCTCAGGAAGATCAGAAACAAGAAATAATTTTGTAGTTTTGAGCTCTGCAGCAAAAGCGGGCTGGTCACAGCATATGAATGTATATCGACTATGTTTAGTAGATACATTATAGCAATTCAATATCAAACGCATTCTATACAGAAACTGACTCGTTATCCCACTTATCAGGGGCAGGTTGCTTCATCTTTGTCATAAACTATCGTAATGATACTCACAGTCACCGTTATGACAGCGTGCTAGCATGAACAAGACATAGAACATGTACAATAGCGCAAATGACGGCATTTTCGTCGGGTTTTCTCTCTGTAGCACTAGCACAAGAGACAGTTATGTTGCTTTGCTTTCAAAAACTGCAATTTCTTAGTGTGAAAGCACCGAATAATGCTATTTGTAGGCGCAGTAGGCTTGCTTCACTTTCACGCCGATGGCATTTTGCTACTCCATAGTTTATCAAAATATATTTCTCCACAGAATGTCGTATATAAAGTTCGAGTGTGACGTTAGTGAAGAAACAAACACACAGAGTACTGTTCCCTCTGTTTAACGTGACATATCACCACATTTGCTTTCCGAATGAATGAACTGTTAAAATTCATATCAGGGAAGACCTAAATGGAAAACATTTGCCTCTACAGGTTTCTAGCCTTTTGGTATTGCTTAAATGCCCCGATGTCATCAGTTCCAAGGTGCCACAGCCAGAGCGTTAATATCAAAAGTTCAGTGGTGCCTGTATGTGGCATGTCAAATGCAAATGACAGAGAAACGCAGCTTGCAGTCGTGGCCAAGGCTGGAACCTGGAGCATTCTACTAACATTTTTAGGGGCGAAACTCCTTAGGGTGTTGGTCTGTCCTTCCTTCATTGGTGTACGTAGCCACCGGTGGCACATACTTCCTCTAGAGCGGTATGTGCCAGAGGGGATGCGAGACGGGATATAGTGGTATTTGGAGTGTTCACTAGATTGACGCACTGATTGGCGCATGGACGGAAGGACAGACAGACTAGAAGACGGACGGACAGATGGATGGACGCTAGGACGTACGGACGCACGGACAGACGGACGTACGCATGAATAGACGCATGGATGGTCGCGTGGACGGACGGAAGCATGGATAAGCTGACATATGCTTCGCTTCACTCATCGTCATTTACTCTATCAATATGCTGTGATTTTTTGAAAGTATTGGCTAGATGGTATTTTTTTAATGATCGAATACTAGGCATTTTGAGGGCCTGCTTCTCCTTTGTTTGACAGAATCGTAACGTAAACCAGCAGGTAACGAAGTCAAGGAAGATCGAGGGGTTGTTCATTGTAGTGTCTTAACTCTAATATAGTAATTGTCTTATAGGTGTGCACGAAGTGGACGAAAAGGCAACTTGCCACCTTCTTTAAGAGAAAGTCACCTTCGGGATACTATTCTTTTTCTTTTTTGAACTACAGAGATTGTCATCCCGTGTCCCCTTAGTAAAGTTGCGCAATCTTAGAACTCTATAGTGGGTTGTCCTCTCCAGCACCATTTTGTGCGTCGACCTTTTTCGGCTCCTTTTCAAAATAACCTCACTTGTATTGTGAGTTGTTGCTCCATCTTGACTGTTGCTGTCGCGCATTCTCGCCGAGCGCCATTGAATTAGGATCTGTACAAATTGGTAGTTGCGCCGTTCTCTCAAAACGACTTCGTTCCCCATTCAATGCTCGTGGAGCGTCTATGAGCATACAGAAAAGGTTCGCGGACTAGCGAATGTCAAAGCACGACACTTAAAGAGTGCTATACAAACAGAAAAGAAGACTCACCAAATGAACGCCCGAGTATTTACAGGACAAGCTCGAGCAATTGCCAGAATTTCTACTCTTTTGTGGGTGAGCAGCGTATCCCTTTTGTCCTTTCGTATACGTGGCCACGCCAGCCGGTGAAGTGATATATGTGTTCTCCCAAATCAGGAGTTTGATGAGCGCGTGCGCACGATAGACGAAGCTCTCTGGAGCCGGCACTGATTGAAGCGCTAGAGGTGACGACCTTGAAAGCGCTCACAACGCGAGACCTTCGCTATATGAGATTACTGATGACAAAGCGGCGCAGAAGGTACTAAGCACTGAGAACCTCAAAACAATATATGGTGTACATAAATTACTTGCCGGAAGCACTCTTGATGACATACGCACCGGGGAATAGTGGTTACACTGCGCGCTGTGACCGAAGAAGTCTCTGGTTCGACGCCTTTTTTTTTGTTCGCAATCTTTTGGAGTGTATTTTACAACGTCATATTCGTGACGGAAATACGTCAGCGGAGCCGTGGTGGACCTCGGCGTTAGACACTTTTGTGTTACAAAATTCCGGCAACTGCACACTATGGCTGCCAAGGCTATACGAAGAATATGATGATGATGAGGATAATGATGTCAATGACGATGACGATGAATATGGTCTACGTATAGGGCTCACACTCACTCTGGGGAATAAGTCAAAAGACAACTATTTAGATAGCAGTTTTCACATTAGACTTGTACATTTATTATATTTAAATTAAAAGAAATTGTACCTTTCTAATTTAGAGATTTTTTATCAAAGCCACCTAGAGTCAACTAAGACTTTTCGTACCGCCGGACAGTGATCCCGGTGACAACGATCTAATGAGAAAGCTCCCAAAAAGAGAATGTTAGCCATATTAAATTCAAACTGAGATGGACACGTTGCTGTTTTTTTTTTAATTTTGATAGGAGACCGCTGAATTGGTGCCCTACATAGAGACCTCGCTCTTAGCGCACTTCCTTTCGCTTTTGCCGGACATTACTGAGCCCGCTTTGATGCTGCAGCTTACACTGAAAACCGAAGAAGCCAAGGCAGCATCGCGGAGGGTCCGCAATGCGGCTCCAGCATGGGCTCGGCGTCAAGATACTGCAACGTGACTCCAGTGCCGGCAGCAAACACAATCCAGCACCAGCACCGAGGCAGTGACCACGGTTCGGGCTGGCGCAGCCCAAGCAGCACGGACTAGTCGACAAGCTGACGCTGAGGACGAGCCGAGAGTCCACGTGGCCGAAGAGAGACGTCAGCGGCGTGCAGACCACAATGCCGTTATACCAAAAGAGTTACGTTACCCTGTGCTTCAGGTAATATGAACGCTAACAATGAGGGGAACCGTTGTGTTCTGTAAATCATACGTAAATAATTGCCTCAATGTATATATTGTTCATATACTGCATAATCATGTAAATAATAAAGCATTGTGTATATATTATGTATATACAATCACATCACATTTCTTGTGTTACGTCTTTGTATGATGATGAAGTGAATGTATGGGAGATCCACGGTTTACTGGATTTATTCACTGGAGCAAGCTGCCTCATATTATTAACTTCGTGAATATGGCGTTCTTCGAATGTTTATTGAAAGCTCCTCTTCTTTATTAATAAGCGGTAGTAAAATTGATCCTGCTGTATAGTTTGGTTCTTGCAGCACGAATGCCGAAGTTATCTTAGGCAAAAAAAAGTATTCATTCATAGCATTGACAGCATTGAAGGTGTACAAATCACCACCAAGTCGTCACTCACTGCAGACCTCTTTCACACCAAATGAAGTGCAGACTAATCGAAGGAGGAATAATGGACAACGCCAACAAGAAGATTGTGTTAGAACCCTCGGCGACAGAATCCCAACATCTACCGTTTAAGGCAGGTGTCGAAAGTATACCACTGAAGTTCATGCAAAGCAAGACTTTCTATTTCACGGGCACCTCATGACTTAAATGTGAGCTACGAGCATTCATCAATTATATCACCACACATCAAGACAGACACATTGAAGCAGAAGTACAGATTCCAGATAAGGTAAAGGTAGACTGAAGGCACAATCTATCAAGGAAAAATATGCCATTCTTTAGACACCCACAGGAACCACCGACGTCCAGCTTGAATATATCGGTGATCACGAACACCAGCACGTGGCAACACATGAGATCATGGTCGGGTGCAGTCAAGGAGGATTTAAAATACTTGCTGAAGTGGAGATCATTGCCTAGGAGTGAAGACATGGCTCTGGCAAGATGGTGGCTGCGGCGGCCATCTTACTAGGAACATGATAAAGTATCCCGTCGGGTTGAACGTACCAAAACCACCAAATGATTATGAGAGACACTGGAGAGGAGGGCTCCGGAAATTTCGACAAGCTGGGGTTTTTTAACGTGCACCTAAATCTGAGTACACGGGCCTACAATTCTGCCTCTATCGGAAATGCAGCCGCCACGGCCAGGATTTGATGCCGCGACTTGCGGGTCAGAGCCGAGTACATTAGCCACTAGACCACCGTGGCGGGGCACACTGACGTTAGTGACGTAAGCGTCCGCAAGTGGCCAGATACTCCTGCACAGCGTCGAGGTTGCTGGTAATAACAGAATTGGCCTATTGGAGAATAAACAATTATAAATCATTTATTATTAGGTGGTTGGTTCTTTCTGCACGCGGTTGAGCTGGTCACCTGGCACGGCGTTACCACAGCGGCAATCCGTAAATTAGTGAAACGAGTAGCTGTAGACAATGCCAGATAGTTCCACTAGTTCATAAGAACATGCTTGTACAATGCTTTCATACTGTGAAATGCGTTCCAAGGATAGTTCTAACAAAATAAGGAGCTCATGCTCAAAGTCACCGCCAAGTATATACGCATTCGTGCAGCTGATCTGACAAGCACCTCCCGGAATAGAAACTTCCGAAAAAAGCTTTACCACTCCGCATACTACCGGCGGACCATGCTCTTATGTTAATTATTGTATAACGTCGCAGAAACTGCACAAGCAAACAAGTCACCTACGGGTCAGTGATGTTAGTGAAGGTCAGAGCATCAACAATCTGCGGGTACCTTCAACTCTATATTTATTCACTGTAGCCTTAAATATATCTCTGCGAGCGTAAACCAATTTCAGGGGTTCATGGATCAAACGTTCTGTAGCTAATGTCCTGTGAGGATGACAGGTGACGCAATTATGGTACCCTTTCTAACAGCAGTAACAGCTGGAGTACCTAATGGCTCCGCTACTGCTTTAAAAATCTGGTGTCACAAGTTGTTAGCTCAATTTAGCAGAGGCGAGAAGTACGCTTGTTCGCACTTTAGACACAGAGGGCACGATGACATTTTTTAACAAGAAATTCTTTGAGCCGGGGTCCACCAAGACTTGATGACGTATTTCTGTAACGGATGTGACGTCGGTAAGTTTACATGAGCAGCGTGCAGAGAAATGAAGCGTAAAAATATTTCGCATCATTGGAGATCTGCAAATCGAATCCTCGACATTTTCATGAACGATAAACAGGAAGAGCGGGCTTAGCTAACTTAGCTATCGAGCGGATTCACTTCAGACGTTACTCAAACGTTTAACACTCCTTCGCTGTACGCCCATGCTCTTAGTTTGTTCGGGTGGTGCTCCCGCCTAAGAGCGGAAAAGAAAAGTACTGCATTATGACAACAACTAACACCGATAGAGACCACTGCAGTAGTCTGAGCCATTTGGGGCCTCGTTGGCGGTATTCGAAAGGACAGCGAGTGTACCAATACTCTGATGGTGGTGAGCCCTACCTGAAACAAAGTCTAGCGTTGCCTCCGAAATCGGCTCCGACAAGGTTTCTGAAGCTGATTTCGCAGGCCACCAATGCAGTATGTGATTGCTACATGCTGTACGCATTAGTTTGACTCGGTGAAGACGCAGTTAGGTGCTTCATGTTTCGCGTTGTATTGTTACGAGTTACGTGTGTCGTCTTTCCCGTTTTGCTTCCGTGCGCAGTGTAAAGCAGCTTTGAGATGCAACAATGGTATATCTCCGCCATCTACTTATATGAGTGCGATGGTACTGACTACGACAACTCTTGAAAAGGGCGCCACCTAAGTACAACTTCATTGATGAGCGAATGTCGCACAAGTGAGTTCGGTTCAGCGAGGGACACGTCAAAGGGGAACGGGAGTTCTTCGCGCATTCCCGGCACCAGCAGAAAATTTTGTCTCTCGCGTTTGTGAAGTTAAGCACATCGCGACACAGACTCCAATGCAGGACCGAAATGATCGTATCTTCACCAAAGCAACCTATACACCGGGGGCTGCTCGCCAACACGACGCCGCATGCCAAGCATACATCTTCAGAATGGTCGCTGACCCACAAACCACGCTTCTTTGCTGCATTAGATGGGGAGTTCAAAAATGATTGAATGAAAACCCGTTCGGTTTTAATTGAGCTATTTGCAAAGGCTGTGATTAAAGTGTGATTAGCTCGATGCTCCGGTACGGGCAGTATCTCCAGAAAGTGTATACCGGTCGTGACTCGTTCATTTTCATGTGGGAGAAGTGCCGCTACGTATCAGCAAGGCTGCATCATTTTTGAAGGATTGTGAAACCGCTAAGCACCAATAGAAGTTATATATCGGTGTACAATGAACATTGAAATTTTGCTGTGAGAACACGTTTCTTCTTCCTGTGTTATATCTATTTCTATATTAGAGGGATTCATCCCATTTTTTTTTGTTTTACAACTGAAAAACTTCATGTCTCTGCAAGTAAAAAGACACTAAGTTTTCGGAGTCCGTCGCCTCGAAATAAAGCAAGCAACCAGAATTGATGCACAGCGATCACTAAACTGTAAGAAGCAGTAACTAAGTATTCCTTAAATGTCTAGAATAACGTAGGCCCATCATGTTAGCACTAATGGGTACCTTTATAGTGGGTTAATAATCAATATACGACGACCTACAGCCAAAACATCAGCGGTGACGATATTCTTGAGTCTGAAAAGCACCTACTGCTCACATCTTAACGAATACTTGAGATACGTTGGTGTCCAGCATATTCTGGCGTCAACCTGGTTCTATTTCACATCGAAAGCTCTTATTAGATCACAAAGATTGTTTTTATTTTAGCGCCTTAGTCATCCGCCAGCACCATATCAACACCGCCAGCACCCGTACCCGCTATCGCGCGACATAAAAATAACAACTCAATTAAAGCTGCAAGTACATAGTAAAACTTGAACCTGGATCCGCAACGTGACAGCCCGGTAATCTACCACTGCTCCATGCCGGTGGTTGAAAGTCTGATGCAAGGTCACAAGCTCACACTACGCTGGTAGCATGTGGAGAAAAGAATCACGCCAATATGAGTAGCAAGGCGTTTTATAACAACAAAGAAAAAACCAGGTTTAATACAACACGATTGCGTAACGAGTGGGTAGTGGAATCCTCCAACACATTACAAAAGCCTCAAGCAAAATTCTTCACCGTCATAAGCCACAGCATATAAAAACTGCGCAGAATTCCCTGCAAGTGTTTAGCGGGTACCGTGTTTCTCCGAAGGATGGCAATGTCCATCACGAAATAATATAATTTAAGGGCAAGTGTGTTTCATAACGAAAAAAAAGTGGATGACCCTGCTACACAAAATTTCGGTGGTTTATGGCGTAGTGGGTGCCTTGCAAGCCTGCTTGTAGCAGTTACACAAATAGCCCTCAAGAAAGGCCCTAAGAGGCCGGTCCCCCATCTTTCGCTCTGAATGTGCAGCACGTTCTACGCAAGTCTGGCAGTTTGTTTTACGAGCAAGAACTTACGTTCAAGAATACTTGGGAAAGCTGTTCTTTTATAACGGTATTTGAATAAACATATAAAAACAAATAAATGCATTCTTTGTAATTACCAATTTTAAGGGAGATCCTCCATGTCGCAAAAATACATTTGCACATATTATTTATGAACACGACAGTGATTCGCTGCTTGTGATCAGCAATCATCAATGAAAGGTTTGCTCTGTACTGGAAGACATTATACACTTCATTGACCCACTTTCTTGCAGCTCGGATTAAGAGAAAATGCAATGGTTTTTCAGGGGACTTTCTGTGGAAATACTAGAATTTTATGAATTCAGGAAATAATCTCATAAGAGCACCAACAGATTTTGTTGTGAGATTATGCTAATCAATCACTTGAAATGACTAATCAATACTCTGCCTTAGTCCGCCAAAGGTCGGAGCTTAAGCTCCGACGCTTAGCGGACTAAGGCCACCCGTTCGATGTACTTGTTTATTCGCTGACAACTGTCAGCGAATGAACGAGTACATCGAACGGGCTGCCGACACTGTTCAACGTTTTTTTATGAATAGTTTATATTTGCACGACATGAAATCGAAGCACAAACCCCCAGTGACGCTCGAGGTTTTTTGTTTTTTGTAAGAGATGGTCCAAAGTGCAGAGTGCAGTAATCTGCGTGCACGCAAATATCAGTGGAACATCATTGCAAGGTCGTCTTCAAGAAGCAAACCGTTCCGGCAACAAATATTTGTTTTTTAGGAAAAATACATAGAGTGGGAATAATAACGATGTTTCAAGCTAACTTTGATCTTCGTTATACATCTTTGTCAGCACACAGAAAAAAGACACTTTTAGAGAATACATATAGTTTGCTTGCAATCATTAGTAATGAACAGATGAACTGAGCTTAGTGACCAGAAAGGCCAGTTACTGTAAATTAAAACCGAAAAATATGCAATTTGGGAACTTCAATAAGATATAAAGGCAAGTTTTGGGAAATCGAACAATAGATTTGTTGTATAATTTCCCAAAACTTGCCTTTATATCTTATTGAAGTTCCCAGATTGTATATCTGTCTGTTATAATTTTTTCAACTACAGTGGTTTCGCTCATCTCGAGTACACTGGGTAACGCATATTTCTATAAGAAGTAAGAAAGGCTGCACTCACTTTCAGTGCCTCGGCTGCATCTGATAACCAACAACAGTGGTACAATGCTCAATAACCTGTATGGTTCCATTCATAAACCTTAACAAGACAGCTTCTACAGCTTCGATAACGCTTCGGAGAAATTACTGAATGCGTATTTATGTACTTTCTGAAAACAAAAGTAGGATTCGGAATGACGTTGCATCTATCACTCTTTCAATATTCTGACCTTGTTTAGCTTAGCAGCTGTCATGATATTATGAACACTAATGGCAGACGTCAAAGCCTTCTCACTTTTCAGAAAAAAAACTTTGCATGCGTTCACCTTTCGACATTCGTTTCCTACATAAACAAATGGCAGTGTGCGCCAAATACGCTTTACAGTTATATAAACTGGGTTGTCAGTTAGGTTTTATTCATGATATCGGCAGCGAATTCTCGGTGCACACAACAATGTCTTCGCTAATCAGCAACACGGGCTTCAGAAAGCGGTGGAGCCAAGTGGGCCTAATGCTAGGCACCACTGATTAGTCCCTCAAGCATAGCCATAGCTTATTCTTGAACTGCTAGCATAAACATAACATGAGATTGCCAATGGAACACTTGTGTGTAAAGCGTGCCATGATTCACCCCTTAGTCTGAAAAGACAAGATATATAGCGTCAAGCGCAATGTATGAAACATGTCATAAATCACTAAACAATTAACTAAATTCTGCCAATATTGCAACGTATATTCTCTGACAATATCGCTTCAAATAATGACGTAAGTTTCACAATATTACTGGAACCAATTTTCCTGGTGTGACTTCTAAACCAATGCACTCGGAGCGTGGTTTCGGTTGCTCCGGCACCACGGTCTGCTAATTCGATGATTGATATCTGTAACCATACGCAATATTTTCAATTTTCGAAAACTACACAAAAAAGAGAAGGAGAATGGAAAAACGGGCTCGGTTTCTCCTTCGGCGCATCGACTTGCTCCCTTTCGCGCACTTTACCCTTCGAGCCCTCTCACGGCAAGGACCAAATGAGCAACGTTCCTCCTTCAGTGTTCAAGTTTCTCCTCAGTCACGAGGGTTTTGCGCGCGCTCATGCCTACGCCGAGCCTAGCCGGCCGTGGCCATCGCGAGCAATTAATTATACCCAAGATTGATGCAAGCAATGCAGGAGTGACGTTTTTTTGTTTTATTGGTGTAGAGCAAAATCCTTTCTTTTTTTATCACCAGGCACTCGCACGATGCTCCGCACACTTCCGTGTGTGTCTCGTGTTGTCTCATACTACCTATTTGTCACGAGTACAAGGAACTATGCTTTCCAAGCAGTCTTGCTTTATCAAATATCTTAGAATGTACACAAATAATAGATTTTTTCGGTGCCGACATACTTGGTAAGCCCACGCATTTTTAGTTTCGCACGGCACCAACAGCAGTCATGAATTCAACGAGGCGCATAAAAAAGCATCACACTTAATTTTTCAACATTCTAGGAAACCTGATACCACTGTACGGTCCATGCGTGAAAGCACGGTTGTGGTGGTGGTGGTGGTGGTGGTGGTGGTGGTGGTGGTGGTGGTGGTGTTGCAGCAAGTGGTGTTAGCCTGGCCTGCATGGCCGGTAATTGTTACGCCTGAGCATCTCCTGAATTTGGAAAATGTCACCACGTGTCAGACAGCCCAGTGTCTCGCAGGAAGACCAACAAAGTTCGTTGCACGTTCCTCCTAGTTGCCACGGGTCCTTCAGGAAAGATGATGTCATCAACTGTCCGGTGCCTATGACAGCCTTTTCGCAAGGTGCGGATCATCGCTGCTCTTTGCGCATTAAACAGGGGGCAAAGCCAAATGAAATGTTCAATATCCCCGATGTCACCACAGAAGGCACAGAACGGGGAAGCGTATCTCCCAGTCTTGAATGACCAGGCCGGGGTGTATGCGGAGCCGGTTCTAATGCGGTACAACAGCGTCGCTTCTTCACGAGAAAGTCCATGAATTACACATGCTTGGTGTGGAAACTTGTAGATCGCCTTGAAATGATTGCGTATCACATCTTTGTTGTTCTTGTAAGTCTAGGAGTTCTTACTTTTGGAAACGATGTACGTGCTTCGCATGCAAGGGCATCAGCCTTTTCATTGCCCTCAATGCCAACGTGGGATGGGATCCACTGGAACTTTATATTAAAACTCTTGCCATTTAGGTGTTTGATTAGTGCCAGAGATTGCCTGGTGAATTTTTCTTGAGGTAGGCCACGATGCAGTCTTTGTAGCGCCGATTTGGAGTCCGTAAGCACTACAACATCTCGTGCAGAAAAGGATCGCAGTTTTCGCAGAGCCGCCGTAATTGCAGCGCTTTCTACCCTTGTGGACGAAACCACGCGATCCAGTCGGCCCGACCATGACGCGCCCAGGCTGGGTATGCAGAAAGCCGCTGCGCAGCTATCCGTCTGTGTGCACACTGATCCGTCGGTGTACACTTGTAAGTGGCCGCGGTACATGGTGCTCAAGTGGTTCAGCGCAAGAAATTTTGCTTCCGCGGCTGGAATGGTGCGCTTCGCTGGTAGATTGGGTACGCTGAAGTTGCACGCAACATCCACAAAAGACCATTTCGGGTCCATAGGGCACCGTTTAGGCAGTTTCAAGCCTAAATATTGAAATGTGTTTAGTGCCGCGTTGAAATGTGAGCCAGTTCTTCCTCTTAGCCGCCGGAGAAGCGCCGTGCCTGCGAAGGACTCGCCCAGTCTTGACAGCTGCGTCAATAAGGCCTGAGACGCCAAAAGGCGGAGCGGAAGAGACTCGGCTTCATTGGTGACCTTCGTGTTTGAAGCCGCCTGAGGGACTCCTATCGCCAAGCGAGGACCCTTTCTGTGCACTGCCTCTAGGCGTTCGAACTGGCGTGGTGATGGTGATATCAGGGGCAGCTGATAAAGAATGTGGCTTGTTATAAGCGCATCATTCAATTTAAGCATGGACATAGGATTGTTGCCCCAACGGACCCCTGCCATGCGACGAAGAGCGTTGATTTTTTGCACTGATGCAGTGACTATACCATCAACCGCACGTCGCCATAATAGCTTGTTGTCGATGGTAATGCCCAGGAAACGGACACTTGTTGCACAACGAATTGAGTGGCCTCGAATATTCAGCGACAGACGTGTTGACTTCCGTCGCGCTCCCGGGAAGAGCATGAAGGTCGACTTTTCCGCTGATAAAAATAGGCCAAGTGTCAACAAGTGACGCTCAATGATTGAAATATCACTCTGTGCTATCCGGGCCAAACGTTTGTGCTGGTACCCTGATATCCAAATGCAGATGTCATCGGCGTAGATGGATATTCTAACTGCTTTCAGAGCTGAGTGCAGAGTGTCGGGAAGCCTGGTCATGGCAGCGTTAAAAAGCAAGGGAGATAGAACACTTTCTTGTGGGACGCCGAGGGAAACGCGTCTCTCTTCGCTCGTTACATTACCAAGCTTAACACGGACACAGCGGTCTCTGAGAAATTCATGTACGAATCGAAGAGCATTTCGCGACACACCCATGGCTTGGAGCCCGTTCACGATACCTGCCTGAAGCACACAATCATATGCCTTGGCAACGTCCGTGAAGACGGCGAGTGTCGAGAGTCCGTTGACGCGGTGGTGTTCGATGTGGCTTAATAGATCCAAAACACTGTCCTGGGCACTCAGTCGTGGGCGAAATCCGGTGACACACGGTGGCCATCGTCTTCCTTGTTCAAGGTACCAAGTTAATCTTGTACATATTAATCTTTCCATAAACTTAGATACGCATGATTTAAGATATACCGGTCGATATGACGTGAGGCTCGCAGGATCCTTTCCGGATTTTAGGACTGGCACCACCCATGCTGTCTTCCAAACAAATGGGATCTCTCCCGTGCTCAAGACATGATTAAATATGTCCAAAAAGGCCCCTTTTCGCTCATATGGTAGATTTGTCAGCATTTGATTGCTGATCAAATCGGGACCCACGGCACAGCGTCTTCTTAATTTGCTAAGTGCCATATCCAGCTCTCGGAAGGTGAATGGCGTATCCATCGTGTGAAAAAACTGGGGTGACAAAGGAATCGCCGCTCCTGCTGATCTACCAGATATGTACACGTCTGCGAAATCCTCTGCAAGGGTTTGCAAATCTATCCCTTGTTTCAAAGCGAGTGCTTCGAATGGCCTGTGTGTTCGGAACCTCCCAGAAGGACTATTTATTACTGCCCATATCTTTGTCAAGAGCGTAAACGTTGATAACCTCTCACAGAAAGCGGCCCATTGATTTCGTCTTAATTTTTTTGTATGGTGACGGATCGCAGCGTTTATCCTGTTATATTCAGTTTTCGCAGACGGATTTCCTTTTGTTCTCATTATTTTCCGCTCCGCTCGTCTACGTGCTGCGCAGAGGTTCTTCAAGTTCAAGTCAGGAGTAGGAAAATGGTCGGGCAGTTTCAGCAATGAAGTTGCTGATCGCTTGCTTTGCAACATATCTTCGAACAGCTCACCAGTGGATTTGTCCAACACTTCTCTGTAGGTGTCCCAGCGTGTTACATTGCAGAATTGTCGACCAGCATTTCGAAATCCCAGGATATTGGTGAAGATGGGGTAATGGTCGCTGCCCATCTTGTCTGGAGCCGTGGTCGATTATACCAGAAGGTCCGCGGAGTGAAGTACAAGGTCTATTGCACTCCATGAATCTGGTGTCCTGAAAAATGTAGGTTTACCATCGTTCGCCACACATAAGTCGGCAGCATCTGCAGCTGCTAGAAGTTCCTTGCTTCGAAAATCTACACTCTTATCTCCTCAGAGTGGATGGTGCGCGTTAAAATCACCACAGATTATTCGAGGAGCGGGACATCGAGCGCAGAGATCCTTTAGGAAAGTCTCCATAGAGACCTTTTTTCGTGGGCTTATGTACACCGATACCACACTCAGTTTTCGATTTCCCAGGCACACTTGCACAGCAGCGACTTCCAGTGAGTTGGAACAGAGGTCTTGCACTGGTAAGGTGACGTGAGGTATTTCCCGCCTTATGTATATCATTGCGCTTCCATTTGCAAACGACGTTATGCTCGGGTTGCCATGTCGGGTGTACCCTGGGAGCGTCCTTGCATTCGGTAGACCGGCTTCGGAGAGGGCTAGAATCGGTATTGGAATGTCGCGGAGGAAAAGGTTGAGTTCGCACAGGCCTTTTAGAAGACCGGCGCAGTTCCATTGCATTATTAAGGGAACTTTTGAAGGACAAAATAGACCAGGTGGGCGAGACAGTGCCATTATTCTACTGTGTGTTTGTGGAAGCAGAGCAAAGTAACACTGACTCTAACACCAGGACTGCTTCCAACATATCCTTCGTTGAACTCGCAGGCATCTTAGCGACGTGTGAACGTAGTGCTGTGAACAGAGCGCGAATAACGTGCTCGAGGTTTTCTTGCTGTTGGCTTCCAGATGGTACTTGAGATGGGGTCAGTGCACCAGCGTAGGTGCGCTTGGCGGACTCTTTCGTGATACATTTCTCACCAGCGTTGAGCACTTGCGTTGACTCAGTACCAGCTTTTGTCGGATTTAGGAGCGGAAAATTTCGTGCGTACTCGTTATCCGAGCCGCCATGTTGTGGCGCGCTGGACGTCTTCTTTGTGAGCGATGGTTCGTTCACAGTCTTCGGGCCGAGGACAAACGTCTTATTTCTTCGCTGCGCAGCTGTTCGTGCTGGACATCGGCCGTAGCTAGCTGGGTGGTCGCCGCCACAGTTTGCACACACAAGTTTTTCTTTACTTGTACACGTCTTAAAGTCATAAGGCCCCACACAGCGCTTACATTTTTGTTCCCCACGACAGTGCTTAGCAACATGTCCAAAACGTTGACATTTAAAACAGCGTGGTGGCGTCTCCACGTAGTCTACCAGCTCGTGTCTGGTGAAGCCAAGGTTGATCTTCTCTGGACGTTCCGAATCGGGAGCGAATGTGAGAACTACAGAGTCAGTGCGCCTTGATTCCCATTCGGTGGTTGAGGTTTGGACTCGTCGTATGATTCTTCTTGCGTGGTATACTCCCTGAGGTCTCAGGTAGGTTAACAGCTCTTCGTCCGAGTACCATCTTGGGACTCCTTTTATAATGCAGGTATTTTTCATGTAGCTGTGTAGTACACGGGCAGATATGGCAAGGCCGCAGATAGTGTTGGTCTCTAGAAGCATATTAGCTTGATGTTCTGTCTCTATATCCAAGAGCAGGGCTCCCTGTGCTGTGAAACGGCTCTTAAGTGGGGCTACAGCGAGAATCGTTTCAATTTCTGAGTATAGGTGAATAGGATTCACTTGCCTCAAGTTAGCTCCTTCGGATGTTGGAGTAATTAACACAGGAATGCCCACCGTCCTGTCTTTGCGATGTCGCACAAGGCGGAAACCACTCTCGTCCATGTCTTGATCTGTGAAATTCGCCCCGTTGTGGTCCCCGACGACAGTTGATTCGTCCTCTGATTCAGCGCTGTGTTGTGGCTTGCAGTCAGGTATGCTTGCGCAAACCAGCTGGTGCTTCTGACCTGGTGTCACACCTTGGGAGGTCATGGCGGCGCTCTCCCTGATGCTTGCCTCGTTTTTTCTAGCACCTTTCGACGCGGCGGGCTGCGCAGCACCCGTCGGTCGCCGATACGGCAGGTACCTTTTCGAGTCGTCCGACGTCTTGAGCAGTGCTGAGCCGTAATATAAACAAAAATAAATATAAAAGCACACAGAGCTACTTAGCCAAGCAGCAACAGCTTCGTCGTCTTCTTCCTCCGCGTGAAAGCACGGTCATATACAATTGATAGAGTTATACATGTCGCTACTGCCATATGGATGTTCTTTGCAGTTCAGTTTACCCCCATTGGAATACGGCCGCCGTGGCCGGAAGTCTTGCGTGCGTCCTCCAGCATAGTTCATTTATTTATTTATTTATTTATTTGTACATACTGCAGGCCCTAACCAGGCCCATGCATGAGTGGATACTTAGAGGTAACATGAAACACAATAACGCTCCACAAAAAAAAGAAAGTATTGATACACATAGAATTGATTGATTGATCGATTGATTGAACGTTTATTATCATTTGTCACATGAGGTTTACAAATACTGATTGGACCCATAGCCTGAGGCTAGTGTAGGATACTTCTTGATTCACATGTATACACTTTTAGAAAAATCAATATCGTCTAGACAGTTTGCAAAAGATTCCAGCGTAGAACAATCCACAGTGTTGACTGGCAACCTATTCCAGAAACTGATGGCCATTGGGAATAAAGAATATTTATGTGTATTGACATGACTAACAGGTTGAAAAATGACCTTGTTATGATTTGTCCTGAGTGAGTGTTTAAATGGGTTCTGTAAGCACAGACTGCGCGGTATCTTAAAGTGACCATAATAGAGTAAGTATAGGAACTTTAACCTAGAAATGATTCTTCTTTTGGAAAATGGCTTAAGATTCACTCTATTAATTAGGTCTGTAACGCTTGAACGTCTGTAACGCTTGAAGGTCTGTAACGCTTTAATTAGGTCTGTAACGCTTGAAATTAGGTCTGTAACGCTTGAATTAGGTCTGTAACGCCGCGAATAATTAGAGTAGATGAACTGTGCAGCTATTTTCTGAATGCAATCAATTTGTCTATTAGGTGTTGTTGATGGGCACTCAATATTATGTCGGCATATTCTAAGGCAGGGCGAATAAGAGTCTTGTATGCACTTAATTTGAGTTGGGCCGGAGCATTTCGCAACCTTCTTCTAAGAAAGGATAGCTTCCCTACCGCTTTTTTGTAGATGGTGTCGATATGAGGTTCCCAACTTCAGTTGGCTGAAAGCGTGACACCAAGGTATTTCACCTGGTCATTTTTAGGGAGTACAATATTTTCCAAAGTGTACGAAAAATTAAACGGATTCTTCTTATTAGTGAGTGTGAGGCATTTGGTTTTAGATGCGTTCAGCCTAATGCCCCATTTCTGGCACCAAGCGCAAATATTTTTTAGAGAGTTGTTCAAGCCAATTTGATCCTTTGAATGTCTTACAACTGTATACACGACACAATCATCTGCGAAAAGCCGCATCTGGATTGGTGACTGGATAGAAAATTGTATATTGTTGATATAAATAAGAAATAGTAGAGGCACAAGGACTAAACCCTGCGGTACTCCCGAGTACACATGGATGCTATCGGATATATGCGCTTTTACGGCTACACGTTGTGTTCTGTTCATTAAAAAGCTAGAAATTCACAAGATTAACGTGTCATCAATACCAAAAGCCTGTAGTTTTGTAAATAATTCTCCAACGCCTTTGAAAAGCCTAAGAAAATGGCATCAACCTGACTGTTGGTATTAACAGCGTTGGCGAGGTCATTACTTATTTCGGCCAGCTGTGTTAGTGTTGACAACCCAGATTTGAATTCATTTTTTTGTTATAAATAAGGTTATCCTTTCTATATGACTGATAGTAGATAGTCGTACGAAACCCAATAAGGCTATGCTACCATGGCAGGAGAAAGCACAAAGGGAAACAGGCTCCGAAGTTTCACCGAGCGTTTATTCGCCAGACTGGGTTACAACCATCAGAAACGTTTTAAACATCATCATAACTACACAATTGTAAAAAGTGAAACAATGACTTCTATCAGTTGAACCAAATTCTCAATCATATGCGTTTTGAATTGTACATGCCAGCACTGAGAGGTAAGACGGAAATATGCACGCGTGCAGTATGCATTCTTGTCTATGATTCTTCTTTGTCTAGAGAAACTCAACACAAAATGCCCCTCTAGTAACAGCTGTGCAGAGAAGGTAAGTACTAACACTTACTCACCTTTGTGAAAAGAGTATTCCAAATCCAGAGTAATAGTAACCACAGCGCAAACAACGAAATTGTGGCATGCACTATGACTGCAAGTTGACACGCGATGCGATACGCGAAAAGCATCTGAAGCAGAAAAGCATGTAGGCACAGCATGCTGTAACGTTATAGTAAATTTGCGCACTGCAGCACTAGTTCCTTCACTAAAGCAATATAGCTGCCGCAACGCCTGCTGCCACTGCCATTGCTCACAAAAAAACCACCATTGGATGCGAGGTCGTCGCTTATTTCCCACGCAATACCCGCGTTGTAACGTACGTGTACACTGCTAGTACGGTTGTTACCACATCAAAAACATTATCATTGAAGTGCTAGTGGTGTACTGTATCCATGGCTAGCGGTCACACTTGTGGTACGCACGTGAAGAGAATATAAGCAAACATTAACACGAAACAACTGAACGAGGTCGACGTGATCACAGAACGCCTACCACGACGAAGACTAAGTTTGGTCTGCATGCTGCGCCCTCTTCGAGTAAAAAGTAGAAGAATAAAAAAGACGTGACCTTCGAAATGGCTAGCGTGCGGCAAGCGTTCGCGTTCTCGGAAACTTCAAGAAAAAAATTAACTGTGGCAGTGGTCGAGAGATCGCGCAGCGTTCAGAATGCCATTGACATTCTATGCTTGGTTTGGGGTGATCGTTTTTGCGAAAACCTCATACATTCTAGGAATTATTCCTTTCAGCATTGTGCAATTGTTTATAAACAAACATTAGCACAAGCATCAGTTACAACACGTTTACGTGTGCGCATGTTGTGATATGGCCAAATAACGTAAAAAAAGTCGATGAAAACTTACTTGTAACCTGTGCCACTAGGGTCAGTCGAGATTTATTGCTGTATAAGCTTGCGCTTTTTCGTAATAGAGTGTGAGTAAACACGTATCAGTGTGTGTCACTGTGGAGAATGCTTGAATAATTGTATTCGTGTTCATCGAGTTCACTCTATATGCGTACTATGTGTTGTATGTGTCCTTGTGTGCATGAGTAGCTTTATGCATTCATCAGCTTATACTAGGCGTGCGGTGTCAGTGAATAATCCTGAATGGGTTGAGTCACCAACAATATCAGCAAGGGGGCCGTGATTATGGGTATGACAACGTACGTCGCCACAGACAACCTCTTTTTTTTTAGTATCGTTCAGTCCCTTCAGATGGCGCCAGCTACCACCTACCTACTTCATGGCTGTGACGATCTCACATCTCCAGATACTTATATGACGTTGAACATCTGTTCATCAAAACTGCACTCCTGAGTCGGAACGGTTTCGCTGCGATCCAGTACATGGTTTGGAGGCACATCTCGTGACCGGTGGCCCCGTAAACGCATGGATAACGTTGCTACCCTATGTGAATCTGCGAGAAATAAATACAGCAAGCCTAGCATGCACTCTTCGGGTGTGGACTTCGCAGGATACGTGTCTTTAAGAGTGAACGTCGCCTCGCTGGCCGAACGAAACCTGCTTGGTCCATCACTCTTTTTCGCGATGTGTTCACCACCACAAGTTCGTCTGCTTGTTTTTATAAGAATTTCGTTCGACATCAAGCTCAGTGGGACCGTTTTTTGTAACTTACAGTGCCATGTACTGCTTATCAGACGAGAATCGATGCATTCGCTAAGCTTACTCGCTTCGCTAACCGGGGGTCAGCCATCTTAATTTTCATAGGAAGGAACATGTTTCTCCGTGGCAAAGAGAGCAACGTTTCTCTATATAGAGACAAAAATTGGGGACATCGCCATTCTTCCCTAAATGAAGCGAACGTCACTCCATTTTTTCAAGAGTGTAGGGTTGCCATAGTTTGTGACGGAGAACAAATTCGCCATCTAAGCAACCACCCTAAAATTCGTAATCAAAAAGCTAATTCAAAATCTCTTGCTGAATAATTATTTAAGAGTCATCTAATTGGTGGCGAAATCTGTCCAGTTTGGCCTAGATATTCGCTACAAATAAGACAAGTGCTGACCTAATAAAGGTTTTAGGAAGAAATCTGTGTCGTTTAAAAAGTACCCTGTATATCTGCTGCTGTAATAAATCCTCATGCCCTGCCACAGTCATTTAGTGGCTGAGACACTTGGCTGCTAAGTCGCAGGTCACGGGATCGAATCTCAGCTGCAGCGGCCCATGAGCTCAGATTTGGTGCATGTTAAAAGCCACAGGTGCTCTGAATTTCCCAAGACCTCCACTACAGCCTCTCTCATTCTCATATGGTGGTTTTGGGGAACGTCAAACTTAACATATTATCATTATAAATAATAGATTCTCAAATATTGTACACTGCGTTTAGTTTTTTTTTTCGTTCCTAGCAGTGCACGCTCGCGTTCGAGAAGAGTAGTGCTGTAGCCATGGCCGCTGCATCAAGCCTTACCACATGTGCGCGGCGTCTCTTTGAGTAATATAGTTTCAACTTAAAAAAAAACGTTTACTAAAGCAGTTCTTTGATCTTCAGGGTCTAACAAGCCGTGGTTAAGTGGTGCTAGTTCTTTTCTTGACGTAGACAAAGTAACATCACCACTTGAAACACAATGGCATCCCCACTAGAAACACGTGACTTTCGTCGCTTGTACTTGCCTCTCGAGGTGAGCAAACTTGGCTCAGCGGCTGCTTGGTGTGTATTCGTCACTGGACGCGGCTGATGACCGACGGCAACGAGGGCTTTTGCAGCCACTCCTAGATTTACCTCGAGCTTCTAGAGCTTCGCTCACAATTGCCGAAGCTTGTACTGAGCCGCGCAAGTCTCGGAACGGCAAAACCAGACAATACTAATCTGGTTCCTTCCAGGTTGTTTTTAGGCCCTAGCTTGGAAAATATTCTAGCCTGGGAGATATTGCTTATATTGGCTATTTATTTATATACTACCCATCCACTCTGTATATTCAAATTGTACCAAGGCATTATATCCTCTTTGAAAAAGCTTTGCTCTCAGCTGAACCCATGCGGACGGTGCCCCGGTGTACTTGCTTCCATTCCGTCTTCGTAAGCATTCTGCGTCAACATGGTGCATCTTTTACACGAGATACTTTACACAAGATACTTACTCAACATACGGAATTCATTCAACTGTTGGTAACTTGTTATTTTATCTGTATGCCAATGCTTCTTACCCATTCATTTTAGGTAGCGTGAGCTAGTCAAGCTGTTTCAGTGCAGCTTTTACTTCCGCTATCTTCATGTAGTATGAGAGAGAGAAGTAAACGTTTATTTCGAAACAGTGCACGGAGCAATGCCCGGTGTCACCCTGAGGTGGGAGGGCTCCTTAGTCCAGGAACCCTCTGGCTTCTACTGCCCTCTTGGTCCTGGCGACGAGTTGTTGTTGCTCTTCCAGGTCCTCGAGGGCGAGCTTCGCCTCCCACGTTTCGGTTAGGTCTTCGTTCACCCGTTCTGCTTCGTTAGCAGTCGTATGTTGTTGCAGATTACATCTGGCAATACACTGGCATGCAAGAAGCAAGTGCGCCAGGGTGTCCGGTACGTTGCAAAGCGGGCACATAGAGCTACATTTTGTTAGGTAGAGACAGTTCATTAGTGCCCGATGTGTGTATGTGCTGCTTTGCAGGCGTCTCAGTATTACGCTTTCCTCTTTGGTAAGTTTTGGGTGTGGTGGAGATGGTACTCGTCGCTCCAGCCTGTAATGCTGGAGTAACGACAAGTAGGTGTTTTGAACAACTTCCGTCTCTTTAACGACGGGTCGAATGTCCTGTGGGCAGGGGGCAGCCAGGTGGATGTGCTCGCGGGCAGCGGCGTGAGCCGCTTCATTTCCCTGCCGACCCTCGTGTCTTGGCATCTATAATACACAAGTGTATGGAAGTGGAGTGCTTCGCCGTTTCAAAATATTGATGACATTGGCTGAGATACGGCCCTTAGCGAAATTCCCGCAGGCGGCTTGTGAGTCGAGGAAAATCTCCGCGGCGTCTGTACATGTTGTGATTGCTAGAGCGATTGCCGATTCTTCTGCGGCGTCTGAATTGAGTGCGTTGACCGTGGCCGACGCTGATTCTCGGCCTTGAGAATCGACGTCGCTGACAGCGTACTCGTTTCTATGCGGATACTTGGCCGCGTCTGTGTAGTGGGCGTCCGGGTCTTTCTTGAACTTTTGTCGAATAGCGTTAGCTCTAGCCTTGCGTGTACTTTTGTGAAAGTAGGATGCATGTTGCATGGAATAGGTGCGATGGACAGTGACTCTTTAATGTACAGCGGGATGCGCTTTTTCCGGTCTGCATCGGCGATGAACGTGTCGCTGTAGTTGAGGTACCGGAGCACCGACCTCCCCGTGGGCGTCAGCTTGAGCTTCTCCAGCTGACTGTTGCTATGCGCTTCGATGAGCTCTTGCCACGTGTTGTGGACGCCCATCTTTAGCAGACGTGTGGTAGAGGTCATTGGCGGAAGTCCCAGGGCTACATTAGTGGCATTTCTTATCATGATATTAGGTTTTTCAATTTCAGCGGTTTTCAAATTCAGGTACGGCATGCCGTACGTAACGCGGCTGGTGAACAGAGCTTGCATTATACGTAGCATGTCGTGCTCTTTGAGTCCGTTTCGTTGATTCGCGATTCTCTTGACGAAGTGCGTGAGTTGTGATAGTGTCCGTTGGAGTCTCGGTATGGTGGCAGCTCCCGATCCATCCTTGTAGATGTGAACTCCAAGCACTCACAGGATCTCGACTTTTGGAATTAATGTCCCTTTCAGCGTTACGCTAGGGCCGGGCTCGTCGTATAGAGAGGGTTCTCGCTTTGAGGACGAGGTGCTCGAATTTCTCGGGGGCACAGCAGAGACCGCAGTTTCTGAGATACCATTCGGTGGCATCTACGGCGGTTTGCAGGCAGGTCTCTTGTCTCCCAGTGTTTGAAGCCCTGGTCCAGAGCGGGATGTCATCAGCGTAGATCGTGTGCCGTAAATCAGGTATTTTGTCGATAATTTTTGGCAGATTGATCATAGTCACATTGAAAAGTAACGGCGAGATGACCGAACCCTGCGGCGTTCCTTTTTTCGGTAGTTGGAAGCTTTTGCAGTGGATGTTGCATATGCCCACAGTTGTTGTACGATCTGTCAGAAAGTTTCTGACATACGTGTAGGTTCTAATGCCGCAGCCAACGCCTTCGAGGTTGTTGAGGATCGTGTCGTGGCTGACGTTATTGAAGGCCACCTTGACGTCAACTCCGAGTATGGAGTACATTCTTCGATCGGTAAGGTGATCAAGGAGGTCTTCTTTGAGTAGTAAGGGCACGTCGTGCGTCGAACGATGCTGCCTAAAGCCAAAAATGGTGTCCGGTAGGTGTCCACTATCTTCCAAGTACTGGGTTAAGCGGTCGTGCACCAAGTGTTCGAACAGCTTTCCCACGCACGAGGCGAGAGAAATCGGGCGTAGGTTCTCGATGCCAACTTGTTTGTTAGGCTTAGGGATCATGGTGATTTCCGAGTGCTTCCATACCACACGTAGCTCTCCCTTATCCCAGCAGTCGTTGTAATATCGGACAAGAGCCGTGGTGGTCTGGTGCGGTAGGTTGCGTAAGTGCTTGTTGACAATTCTGGCTATTCCGGGGCTGGTATTTCTTGTCAACTTTGTTAGGGCTGTGTGCAGCTCAGCCAGGCTGAAGGGCCGGTCGTGTTCAGTGTTTGGTGCGCCTGCGTATTCTTTGGTGTGAATTGAAGCCCCAGCGGGTGCATCGCCACAGAGCTTCTTTTCTCATTCTTCCAGGAGGTGTTCTTCTGTACCGGCGTAGTTTCGAATAAGCCTATGAAGGTGCTGCTTCTGTGCTGCTTTGGAGGGTTGCGTGGCTAGAAGTGTGCGTAGCAGATGTCAGGTCTTCATGGTGCTCAGAGTCCCCTGCAGCTTGTCACAGAAAGCGTGCAAGTTCTGCCTGGCTAATTGGTTCGCATAATCTTGAGCTTGCTTGGTGAGGAGAGAAATGCGTTTCCGTAACTTTCTGTTTTGTTTTTGCCGCTTCCACCGTTTTAGAAGTCCTCTTCTAGCCTCCCAAAGGTGGAGGAGATGTGCGTCGACGGCGGGTGTGTCGACGTCAAGCTGTATGTCCTTAGTGTAGCGTTCGGCTATTGTAGCACATTCTTAAACCAGTCTTCAATGTCGATTATGGTGGTTTCAACTTCGAGGTCATTCCTAAAGGATTGCCATTCCGTTAACCGCGCTATTCCAGTCTTGGTCTGTTTACGAGTGTGCGCTACGGAGAGTTGGATGATGTGATGATCACTACCTAGAGTTTCCGGTAGCACACTCCACTCTGCCCTAGTGGCGTTCGCCGTAAATGTAAGATCTGGATTTATATCCCTGGAGACACTGTTCCCGATTCTCGTCTTCGGAAGAGGATCGTTCCACAGAGTTAATCTGTGATGTTGAGCAGTATCGTGCACCCTAGAACCCTTCCTCGTGGTGATATGATAGCCCCATGCTGTGTGAGAGGCGTTAAAGTCTCCCATTATTACTATCTGGTGGCCATTCGGTTGCTTCCTGATTTCTCGTATGAAGTGATCGAAGTCTGGTAGTTGGTCTCGTGGGGGGCTGTATATATTGGTTATGAAAAGACTTTGCTGCGTCTTTCGTTCCGGCAGAATCTCTATAAGGGTATGTTCTATCTAAGTGTCCTCGATTTCGTGTTGAAAGTACTTTCTTGAGAAGTATGGCAGTGCGTTGGGTTTGTGCGCAGGTCGTGTACCCTTCTAGTCGTACGTTCTGCGGGTAGGCTTCCTGAAGTGCAATGATGTCTGGTTGGTTAAGCTTGATGAATTCTTGTAGTCATTTAGTATGGAACAGGAAAATAAATATTCAATTTCATTCAATTCAACTCTGCGCGGGACAAGGCAGCCAGGGATCCACCGTTCGAGAAATATTTCCGTAGCCCTCATCGACAGCGCTCACTAGCTGCTCAGAGCACTCCGGCTTGTTGCGTGCTTCCCAGTGGAGGGTGGCTTGCAATCACTCATCCAGTTTCCTGTTTCAGAGGGTCCTGCTTTCTTCGTCCTTCTCCAATTCTTGTATTCCTCGTTGCTTTGTCAATACAGAGCACACGGACTACATCAGCCCCTTCGTTTTCTCCCCATGGACAGCCAGGTGACAGGTGCAGCGCGGGCAACAGGTGGTGTGGGTGATAAGTTCTTATCAAAGTGTCGATCTGCAGCCGTATCAGGCTCACCGTGTGCGACATGTCAAGCCACGCGTGAGACGGCGGATATTTTTTCGGGTCTTTCCAATAGCACCCAAACATCTTTCCTAAGTGAGCGGCCAATTTTAGGCATAGCAGTTAGCGTACTTTTCGTTTCTTGCTCCTTCCGACATGACTTCAGTTGCGCCCAAAGAGTGGAGTTTGTAGCGCTAATAGCAGCGGTGCTGTAGCCGGTGGCCTCCATAAGAGCAACGCCACCGTGGTATTCCAGAACTACGGCGGCGGCTGCTGCCTGGGTGACCGTGCTGTGGCGGGTACGTTGTCTCGCGATGAGGTGGTAGTTCATAATCGCTGATTCGGAGACACTGATTATCAAAGTATTCTCCGCACCTCTGTGGTATACCGCTAGAGGTATGGCCATTTCTTCCGGTGCTTCAACTGACGGCATCCTCACCGATGCGATGACTCTGACCTTGTCCTTCGTATACTTGTTAAAGATAAAGTGGGTGTTTCTGCCTTCTCTGCCGAAGGACGGTGCTCCCGTAATTATGAGACAGATCACATTTTGGGGAAATCTGAAGGAAAAAAAGGGCGCTGCTTCCTGCCTCCCGTAGAGGGGGGGGGGGGCTCAGCATTTTCGGGACAGGGAAGGGGAAGTAAAGTTGACAGGAAGAAGAGAATATAGAAATGAGCCAAAACCTTGGCATGATACTCTTGTCGTGGCAGACGGGAGCACGAAGGCAAAGCTTTCGGCAAAATGGTGGTGAGTTCTGCAGGAACCACAATCTCGAGGAACGCTCGAACAGCCGGTATCTTCGAAAACGCGTTCAAAATTAAATCCTTCGCCATTCACGCCGAGAGACCAAACAGGGGATAGCGGCTCACCATTATGCGTTGTTCAGCAGCCAGGACAAAAGAGGAGCAACTGATGGGCCTCGGTTCTGAATGCAAAGCATTTCCTTTCCTATTGCTAGCACTTTTAGTCTATCATTCTATCTAACTATCTGTCTAGCTGCTTACGCCTAGGTGCTATCATATTCACCCCTAACTTGGCATGAAACCAAATTAGTATGCAAAGGTAAGATGGTTTGACGAATATGCGTGCTGGGCAGGACATGAATAATGTCACAATATCAGCGGGTGGGCCATCAAACATGTTTCGTCAAACAGGGGCACATACCCGTGGGTCCGTATGTGCCAATGCTAGTGCGTATGTGGGTATGTGTCAAAGGTTATCGGTCTTAACTCAGGAACAGCCAGAGCACACATAGGTATATGTAACGCGTGAGCGTTAAATGGCCACTCACCAGGCCCCATACCAAATTTTAGTTAGACCATGGAAGTTGTTCAGTGTCCAATAAAGAACATTTTGCCACAAAAACTTTTAGAATCAGTTCATTACGGGCCGCGAGAAAACTGTTTTTTTAGATGTGGCTCGAACCGACGTTGAAAAGAGGCGAGCTCGAAATCCTTGCCGCTCCTCCGCCTAGCCTTCGCAAGCCAAATATCTTCCCTACCCTCTCCGGCATCCGACCAAATGGTCACTTGCGCATGACGTGCCCGAACAAGCCAAACCCTCGTGCACGTGAGCGGTGTTTATATTTATTTTTTTTCCTTTGACCGGAGTTGTTTTGAGGCCTACTGCCTGGTTCTGCGGGATGGGTTGGAAACGCTGGCTTAGACGCGGTAGAATAGGTGAGCACAATGATTGCGCGAACGCGTAGGAGCATTCCATGGCGGTCGTCTGCTTGACGCCCTGACCGCGACCGCGGTAGAACACTCTAGTCGCGGGGACACGAACGCATGCAAAACGCCGGCACATGAGCCCCGCATCTCGTTGAAATACATGAGAGAAAAATGAAGAAAAATGAAGCTCACAATTTAGTATTGCGTCTCTTTGTTTAATTAGAGATTTATTAGTCACCTCAGGCAACCAATACATGAACTACACATGTGGTATTAAATAGTTTTCGCCATGTCACGCGCCACTGTTGGCAACGTAAGAACATTATCGTCTACGTAGAAAATCAACGTCACTGCATTGCCGTGTACGTAGAGCCTTTCATACGTGCACGTTATGCACTCATTCTGTGGGCACGCGCTCACGAAAGAAAGGAGGAGCAGCGTTCATCTTGAAAATTGACCCATTTCCACGGCGCGTGGAGTTGCAAATTTTGGTAGACGGGATCATGAGCGCCTCATCTACGCAGTACGCTTGTCAGCTCAAAGTTGTTAAACCTGGTGAGGGGCCCTTCAAGAAAAAGCTGACATCATCAGCGTTGACCCAATGAGTGCAAAGAATGAGTGTCCGGATCCTAGCTATTATCGAACCCCAGAATTTTGTATGGTAATAAAGTATTCTACCACCAAGCTACGCTAGGTTTCAGAATATATTTTTAAATAGATCCTGATAATCGCTAAAAGTCAAAAAGGTTGCAAATTCTATATTATTCAGAGAACACATGCACGCCTTTGATGCAACCATCGCCTCGGGTTAAGGTCAATTGTTGTTTGATGTCATCCTCTAAACCTATTTGTGTACCATTGACCTTGGCTACCATCTTCACGAGCAGCAGTGCTTCATTTCAGCTTATCGCTTCTGGTGTTGTTAATGCTCATATACTTGTTGACATCTATACACAAGTGCAAACAACTAGTTATATAAACATCTGCATCTGATGACCATAGTTTTCCGCGTGCATTATTTGTACGTATACTTAGCGTCATTTCTTGAAATTCCGCTCACAAAAAATTACAGCATGGTCATTATTCCTCCACATGCTTCGCATAAAGTCGATTTGAAGAGAACTTTGGATTTACCGAGTCTATTTTTTTGTTTATTGCCACATCTGTGGCACGCAGGCAATGAGCAGCGACCCGAGGGGCACATACGTGCCACCAGCCTCATCTTGCTCTTCAACAGGCGAAGCAGCTACCACTGCTTTTGTCGCGCCAGGCCGGTCTTTGGTAGGGCAGCTGGCGATTTCCCGCTTACCATCCGCCCGCGGGATAGGGGGGACAGTTGATTTTTTGTAGCCCTGTTGGTAGCTCGACCGGGCTAGTGCGTGGGTGACTGGTGGGTCGCTGTGATGTGCTACCTTGGCGGTGGCGTCACCTCCTCGTTCATAGCTGTTCGAACGTGTGAGGACAGCCCGCGGAATGACATGTAGCAGTAGCAGTAGTAGTGGTGTTGGCGCATTTTAGTTTCTCTTGCACGGTCTGTTGTTGGATTGGTGGTTTTGATCGCAGCCCGTTGCCATGAGGTCATGCAAACCTGGTCGCATCGAGGAAAAGACACTTTTCAATCTTCGGCGTTTCGTGAGGATTTCTACCACTATGCAATTACGTCGTCGCAATTCGCAAATGAGGGGCATGTTTTTTGGGATATTATTCATCTGCATGCACTATCTGACTTCCAGTAACGATACTTTTTTCAAAGTCCATACCCCACAATACCAAATACCGATCAGGTCACAGATGCATTTTTCTACTTTGGTGCCCGAAAGCTTCCCGAGCGCATGATTCTTTGCGCATCGGTGACCTCGCCAATTGTGTGGCGCAGATCCATTTCTAGCAGCTTATGTTTTGCTTGCACCAGGGCACATGCAGGGCTGCCTTGAACACGTTCCTCATCGGCTTCTGCTCCAGTCAGCTTACGCAGGAGAGTACGATGCGTTTCAGTTTATGCGTCAGTGTCGACTTCATGAAGTTGCGTGACGTCAGCTATTAATTCTTTTGTGCGACCTACTAAACAAGGTCTGTGGTGGTGCCCACTTTCTTCTACCCTTAAGCAACACCCTCGTGGTTGATGTGCGTTCACCATTCTCTTCTGGCCACTGGCTAAGCACTTGTACATTTAGGGGCGAAGCTCCTTATAGCGGCATCCGTTCGTCCCGCGTCCCGTCGTAGTATGTAACCAGTCTTACGCTTTGACCTGCAAGGTTGTTCCAGTGGAAAATTTTTGACCTCTAAGGCGGTTCCGGTGAGAGATTTCTTCTGTGCGTTGTTGAACAATAAAAGATAGTGCTCAAAGCACATGTTATTGGCTGCTAAGAGGGAATGAGAGACAGGAGCATTCGGCCTTTAGGTAACGCGCACGCTGCGATCCCCATTAGCAGCTATTGGCATGTACATTGAGCACGATCTGACAAGAAAGGGTTGCTACGTTATACTCGCTGGGTGTAACCTCCTTGGTTTTAGAAAGGTTTAGCGAGCATTGGGCCGCATAGCCATGGATACAGTGAACTAGTATATACCATGAACTCGAGGTGGTTAAACGTGGAAAGTAAAGCCGAAGCGCAAGCCACAAGAAAGTGTGCATGTGCCACCTCCTGTTCAGTCCTTGAAATGTCCGCTGGATGGCGGTGCTTCTACATGGAGAATATATGATGAAAAGTGGTGAAATGGCGGTACTTGGAGTGCTGAATAGATGGACGAACGGACTCACAGACAGATGCATGGATGGACGCATGAACGGATGCAGGCGCGGATGCATGGACGAACACAGGGACGGACGCACGAACAGACGCACGCACGGACGGGTGGATGGACGTATAGACGGTCACACAGACGTATGCATGGACGGACGGAAGCAAGAACGAATGGACGGACGAATGCTTCGCCCCACCCTCATCATTCACTCCGTGGATATGCTGTCATTTTTTGAACACCCTCGCTATTTGACTCCCCCTATCTTGCCATAACCTGGACGCCGTAACCTGGACATGCGACGTCTTGCATGCCACGTCTTTTCAGCGGTGTAGGGATTCGGATATCAGTTTATTCGAGAGAGCAGATGAATTCCTTGGATGAATGGATGTATTGGAAGAATTTATATGACTGTACCCTTTAGATACGGCGGTGGGGGACTCGCTCGCTGGATCTCGTGCTGAACGGTTGTGCCCTCACGATCTCTGAGGTCAGCGTAGCTCTGACTTACTGGACTTGCTCTACACCATCTCCTGACGCCGACAAGAGCTCTCACAAGTGGTGCCCCGTCCTCGGACTCCTGTGACCGTGTTTGCGTCTTTCCTATCTTTTCTATCCCCTCAATATGTCCTCGCTCGCTGACGCTGCGCATCTTTCTTTCTCTCTATACTTTCACTTCTATCCTCTTAATTCCTCCTCACCCCATCCCTTGTGAGCTACTGTTGAGGTGTCGCACCCTGAAGCAGGCAGTTACGGGGCTCACTTTTCTTTTCCCTCTTATAAACATAAACACTCTTCCCCCCCCCCCCCATCGGGTGGTGGCTCACGCCACCAAGCCGTAAGAATTAGTTCGTTTCGTCATGGTGACACTCCACTTACCGGACGGCCCACTGCAGTCTATCTTGCAATTTGCCAACACTCAAACTTTCTGTTGGCTGCACAGTGGTGTCTTCTGCGTATCTCGTGTGACAGCACTACGAGACGCTCCTGTACGTCACTCAATACCCGGCTAAATGCATGGGGATTGAGAACATAGTCCTGCAGCGTAACCGCATACGCCATTCTAACCATTCCAGAGATTGTCCGTCAATGTTAACCATAGCCTTGTGCTCGTTAAGAACGCTGTTGACTTGACAGTGGAAACTAGAACTGGCAACAAGTTGAATAATCTTGTACCACATTGACGTGTGCTTCACAATGTTTTAGATGCTGCTCAGGTGTAATGAAAACACTTTCACGTGCGTGCTCGGTGCGTTGGTGAGCTGTTTTTTGTTTTGTAGATTGAACCTTGCGTAGAAAGCTCTCTTCAGAATGTGGCAATTCAGCTACGTCAGGCATCGCCCTCCTCAAGGACAATCGTCCCCGGGTGACTCAGGGATGTTCCCTGACTTTTAGACCCGGGACGTGAAAGGTACCAGCTTCAGGTTTCAAACCTCTAGTTGTCTACCTGGCTTGTGTATAAATGCCAGTCCACGTTCTCACATTGTCACGCAATGGGAGTTTCCCTAGAGCTTGCACTCATGCACTGACCTGTATTTCCGATAGCTTCGTCGTTGACGTTGTCGTCGTTGACGTCAGAATTAAGTTAGTTATTACTTAATAATATATTTACTTATTATATTCCCAAACTTCTTATATATCCTAAAAAAATTGAGTAAATTCTGTCAGCAAACTTCTGCTAAGGGAACTATGGATTAATAATATACATAACGAAACATTGTGTATGTCCGGCAGCTAAAAATCTTTGGAAATACAAGCCACACCACATAGTGAAGTCGTTTGCCTAAGCCAACGTGATAAGATCACACTCATATGTGCTAACTATTGAATATATTGACCATTTTCCACACTCAAAAATTCTGATTACTTCTAATTATTACCAAAAACACCACCGTTTGGCAGTCTGGGTGGTCGACCCGAGCAGCGACACGACGGGCTCGTTGCATCTCGTTTGCTGGTGGCATGATTCCCCGGATGCGACATCGTGGCCGGAACAATACATGTTTTGTTTTGTGTGTGTGTGTGTGTGTGTGTGTGTGTGTGTGTGTGTGTGTGTGTGTGTGTGTGTGTGTGTGTGTGTGTGTGTGTGTGTGTGTGTATGTTGGGGGTGGTACCGACAAAATGACTTTCAACAGTGGTAACCTGATTGGGTGAAAACTACTTTTCCCGTTTCCCTAGGCCTGGAGTCTAGGGACTGTGAAAGGGCAAAAAGCGGCAGGCGAATGCCTGAGGACGATTCCTGTGTCGAATTATCTTTCTGTAAACATGTAATTAAACCTCTCGTACCCTTTTTCGGCTCTTCAGTCCAGTTTCTTCCAACAGCAGCCCTTTGAGAAGGCGAGTTTGGCGACAGCCTGCCTGGCAGCAAAAAGACCTGGGTAATCGGTAAGACCTCAGCTCTGAAAACGCACCCAAATTGGAGCACATGGGCCTACAGCATTGTCGCTTCCATCAGAAATGCAGCTTCCACAGCCGAGATATGATCCGGCAAACTGCGGATCAGCAGCCGAATACCTCAGGCACTAGACCACCACGGCAGGGCATGCGTATCATGTAAGAATACGCCTACAAGCCACGCTCATAGTGCGCTCGCCGTCGTTTCGCTAGCTTTACATATACCAAATTTGGTATCACGTGACATGAATGGACCACGACGGTAAGCAATACATCCTAACATGAAAATCATCACACAAAGGTCATGTATGGCATAATTTACGTCCACCTCATTACGCTGTGCTTATTTTAAAATGCCATATCTTACTTTAAAATGACGACAATGTTACGAGGTGGATGTAAGTCATGCCGTACATGACTTCCATACCATGACTACTGTGTTTGGACGCGTAATTTACCTTCGCCATCTATTCACGTCACCTGATACCAAATTTGGTGTATGTGAAGCTAGCGAAGCACCGGCGAGCATAGCATGAGCGTGGCATGTATTCATGTTCTTACATGATATGCATCTCATGATTATCATGTTTGCATCATTCATGTACCTTCGTCATCCGGTCACAGCCCGTAATACGAAGTTTGGTAAATTTGAAGCTAGTGAAATGACCGCCAGTGCACCATGAGCGTGGCGTGCAGTGATCATTAGTGATAAAATAAAATTATTTTCACGTTAGGGTTTGTCGCTTATGTTCGCTTTTCAGTCATGTCATATCATACCAATTTTGCAAAATGTCATGCGAACGAAACCACCGCGAGAGCAGCAAGGCTTCGAAATGTAAATCATGACATTCATGACATACATGTCATGATTTTCATGTTATGACTAGTCAGCTATGCTCGCCATACTGCCATGTTATGCCATACAAATTTTACCATTATTAAGAAAAAAAGAGACTCTTGCTCGATTTCTTGTTAATGTTTGTAAGGTTGATTGGTATGTGGGGTTTAACGTCCCATAACCACCATATGGCTATGAGAGACGCCGTAGTAGAGGGCTCCGGAAATTTCGATCACCTGGGGTTCTTTAACGTGCTCCCAAATCTGAGCACACGGGCCTACACAACATTTCCGCCTCCATCGGAAATGCAGCCTCAGCAGCTTGGATTTGAACCCGTGGTCAGCAGCTGAGTACCCTAGCCACTAGACCACTGCGGCGGGGCAATGTTTGTAAGGTCCTTCCCACAGCAGTAAACTTTTGTAAGATTTCCGGGAAGTCCAATCATACATTCGTATGCTTCGCTTTTCGGTGAATAATGAATACCTCTATTCATGTAAATTTAGCAGAGTCTTCTCTCCCCCATAATTTTCCAGCAATGTTTGACTGGGCCCAACAGCTCCAATTTCTTCCTGTTGAATTTGTTTTGAACGACAGCTTTCTGAACTTTCCGGCTCTGTCTTGCATATATAAGTTGTTTTATGATTGTCTATTTTTGCAGTAAGGTTATATGCACAGGGCTTAACGCCTATAAGACGCGGCTAAAAATGCTAATTTTCACAATAACATAATAGGCACGCGAAAGATTCACTTATAAGCACACATGTCTGACATAGCATGAGATAGAACTTCATGCGTACATAAAAAAGATTGCATATAAATGCACAAACGCCCTTTGTTCTTTTCTGCGAACAAGCAGAACAAAAGTGGCACATACTAACACATATCTCAGTTGTCGATTGCCTTTCCGTGGGCGAGCTCGGTGAATGTTTGTTTTGTTTCTTCTATACTTTTGCTTTCTATGAACGCATTTTTTTGATGTTTTTGTAACTTCTGAACTCGTGGTTTTGTTCGTATTATGTTGGCATGAATTGCTTATGCCCAATACATAAATTGCTGTTGTGCTCAATAGTTGCGAAATCTCATATAAGTCACAACCAGGCATTTTAATGTCAAACACTACTTCTCCGTTTGCTCTCCTTTTGTCAATGATTCGTTCATCACCGTCCTTCGTTGCTCCTTCTGACATTGATGATAGATGCCCGAGCACATTCCCAGGTATCAATTTCTTCGAGGATGGCTATATTGGAGAAGATCATTGTTGTTGATTAGTTACTTAAAAAGGACACTGCAACTGTTTCACACTGCAGGACGTACTACACCAGTATATTTGAACAGGTTTCTCTTTGGCTGATATAATATTCAGAACGCCACAAGTGTTCTTTTGGCCTTCCTACACTACCACTTTCTTGCCTGCCCTCAATATTGTTACTACTCAAACCTACCTCTGTGATTTAACTGAGATGTAAGCTTGCAACTTTCACTTCATGATTATTGCTTTGTTTTAAGAATCTATATTTATTCTGAAGTTATTTCTCGGTTACCGCCTTCCCCTGAAAAAGCCTAATGTAATCTAGGTATTGCGTCATCTTTGAATGCTGTATTTAGCTTTTTACTGAACGTCTAGCTGCAGGCTGCTTCATCCTAATATATTACTGCGAATATATTATATTACTATATCTTCACGATCTATACTCCTAGTATGCGCTTTAATTGAATCCTTTACAAAATGACGGTTGTCAGGTGCCAGCACGTGGGAGACAAAAGGACACATTGGATGTATCGCACATTCATAATTGACTACACAACCGTAGCAACCAGAATAGAAAACTCATATCTACCAATTTGGCACGGCATAGTGTTTCGCAAGTGCTGTTACAACTTTATTACGACAAAGCATTGATAATAAAGCACGAGATATTCCAATCGGTCGGCCGATGTAATACTTCAACGTTCATGCCTAGAACAATGATCGTGGAAGAACGGGACAGTGCCACCATGATTTTCCGACTGGGCTTTTGTATCATTGTCACTATAGAGTTCGAACATGACATCCCGGTGAAGGCATCGTCAGTTCGTTGCTTTTGTGACTTGTGGTTTGGCTGCTCAGCTTCCAGATTTTGTGACATAATCTGATTACACACATCACCAAAGTGCTGCTTAGTGTGGAAGGCTGTCGTTTACTGAAGCAACCAATTTTGAGTACATTAAATGGTTCTTCGTGGAAAATTCTTAGTACTACCTGCGTTAACTTTCCTAAAAAATGCTAGCTTAGAGGGCCGTCTCGAGAACGTGCGTGAGAGGTACAATACTTTGCCTAGTGGGTCTGCAAAGCACTCATGCACATCACAGAATTAATATGTGCTTAGTAATTTATTGTACTATTGAGAAACTCACGTCGCATTAGGTTCCCTTAATTGTTTTACCACAAAGAGCCTTAAGTACCGCATTTATGGGTAAATTGCGAAATTATTGGGGTAACTTGTAAAATTTCAGCTAACAAAATGCTTTTAGAGGTCTAAGAGATGTTGTCGCAATGAAATAGGTTTGCTCAGCAAGTATAGTGTTTTTTTTGTTTTCATGCAAGCCATGCGTCAGTCTGGACGTGCATGTGCCAGGTAATCTCCATTCGTTCCTCCTGAAGCAGCGTGAGTAGCATTAAAGCCATACCTACATGTAAATTTTTGCTAACGCAACAACAGAACCTGTACTATTACTTAATAAGTTATGTTGGGCGCATGGCCATACACTTCAAGCTACACAATCCGTAAAAGCCTTGCTGAATTACTTAAAAGCAAACGACTTACAACCCTTTTCTGTAGCTATGCTGCATATGAATATATATTGTGACGGAGCGAGGTCTTGGCTTACAGGACAGCATCCACCGAGAGTCGGCAGCCGAACAAGATGTCTGAGTTGCCTCTCGTGCAAGCGCCTAACGCACAGGCGTCTTCTTCATCTTCGCTAAGTGCCACGCTTGCTCCTGTCGATGATGCACCGTAACATCACTCCCCTGCGGCGGTAGCGCCGTCACGGCGCTTAGTACGGCGGCGACGAACGAGGAGGGTGATACGGTTTCAGTCTGGAAACGTGTACAACGTCTGTCTGGAGTGAGGTGGTCGAAAAGGCATTGTTTAGGGGTGCGATCTCGTAGCTCACGTCACTAAGTTGTCGTAACACTTTGTAGGGGCCATGGTAGTGTGATAGTAACTGCTCTGATAAGCCGACTTGGCGGTTTGGTGTCCAGAGAAGTACCAGAGACCCCGGCGAGAAGTGCACGCTTTGGTGGCGACTGTCATAGCGGTCTTTTTGCTGCGCTTGCGACAAGTGCAGCCGATCACGGGCAAGCTGACGAGCTGCATGGGCTCGAGAAACGACATCGCTGGCGTACTCAGTAGACAAGGGGGCAGCCGAAGGAAGGAGCGTGTCAAATGGTAATGCTGGATGTCGGCCAAATAGCAAATAAAACGGCGAATAACTAGCTGTGTCGTGCCGTGAAGCATTGTACGCGAACGTGACAAAGGGGAGTGCTTTGTCCCAGTCACGGTGATCTGGCGAAACGTACATTGACAGCATCTGCGTCAGCGTTCGGTTCAGACGCTCGGTCAATCCATTTGTCTGTGGATGATAAGCGGTGGTAAGCTTGTGCTCAGTGGAGCAGGCGCGGAGAATATCATCCACAACACGTGAAAGAAAGTACCTTCCTCGATCAGTAAGCAGCTGCCGCGGAGCGCCGTGATGAAGAATGACTTCATACAAGAGAAAGTCAGCGATGTCAGTGGAACAGCTTGTCGGCAGTGCTTTAGTGATGGCAAAGCGTGTGGCGTAGTCTGTGGCGACTGCAACCCATTTATTTCCGGAGGTGGACGTAGGAAACGGGCCCAACAGGTCAAGGCCAACACGGAAGAATGGTTCCGTTGGTATGTCAATGGGCTGTAGGAGGCCAGACGGTAGCACAGAGGGGCGCTTGCGGCGTTGGCAGCGGTCGCAAGCAGTGACGTAGCGAACCACAGAACGATACAGTCCGGGCCAGAAAAAGCGACGTCGCACACAATCGTAGGTACGAGAGACGCCTAGGTGACCGGCTGTAGGTACGTCATGTAGTTGTTCGAGAACGCTGGTACGCAGGTGATGGGGAAGCACGAGTAGTAATTCCGGGCCATCGGCGTTGAAGCTGCGACGGTACAGAATGTTATCGTGCAGTTCGAACAGGCGAACGGAAGGGTCTGTCGGAGCAGAGGTCAGACGCTCGATAATGGAGAGTAAAGACGGGTCACGTCGTTGTTCGGTGGAGATATCACCCAAAGCGTGGATGGAGAGAACGCAGGGGTCTGAATCAAGGTCTGTCAAGTCGGGCGTTTCAACCGGATAACGTGACAAACAGTCTGCGTCTGTGTGGAGGCGTCCCGACTTGTAGTGGACCACGAATGAGTATTCTTGCAGACGGAGCGCCCAGCGACCAAGACGTCCAGATGGGTCCTTTAGCGATGACAGCCAGCAAAGAGCGCGATGGTCCGTAACAACGGAAAAAGTTCGGCCATACAGGTAAGGCCTGAATTTCGCCACGGCCCACACTAAAGCTAGGCATTCACGCTCAGTGATGGAGAACTTCCGTTCGGCAGGTGAAAGAAGACGACTGGCGTAAGCAATCACGCGGTCCTTCCCGTGCTGTCGTTGGCCAAGGACCGCTCCAATTCCATGGCCACTGGCATCGGTCCGAAGCTCTGTAGGTGATGCTGGGTCGAAATGGGCCAGTACTGGTGGCGTAGTCAGCAGATGGATAAGAGCCGAAAAGGCGTCCGCTTGCTCTATACCCCATGCGAAGGGAACGTCCTTCTTTAAGAGATCAGTAAGCGGTCGAGCGATGTCGGCGAAGTTGCGGACAAATCGACGAAAATAGGAACATAGCCCTACAAAACTTCGGACGTCCTTGGTTGAGCGTGGTTCAGTAAATTGTTGTACTGCTCGCACCTTTTCGGGATCTGGTTGAACACCATCGGCACTGACAAGGTGGCCGAGTATGGTGATTTGGCGACGTCCGAAATGGCATTTTGCAGAATTGAGCTGGAGAGCAGCTCTTCAAAAACATCCAGAACAGCTGACAGACGTGTTATATGGCTGTCAAAGGTGGGCGAAAAGACGATGACATCGTCTAAATAACACAAGCAGATGGACCACTTATATCCTCGGAGAAGGGAGTCCATCATGCGCTCGAAAGTTGCCGGCGCATTACACAGTCCAAACGGCATGACTTTGAACTGGTAGAGGCCGTCGGGCGTAACGAAAGCGGTTTTTTCACGATCCATGGGGTCGACGGAAATTTGCCAATAGCCGGATCGAAGGTCGATAGACGAAAAGTATTGGGCACCATGGAGGCAATCGAGGGCGTCATCAATCCGAGGCAAAGGGTAGACATCTTTGTCGGTCACTTTGTTTAAATGGCGATAGTCCACGCAAAAGCGCCAGCTGCCATCTTTCTTCTGAACGAGCACGACTGGGGAGGCCCAGGGGCTGGATGAGGGTTCTATTACGTCTTTAGTAATCATTTTATCCACTTCATTCTGAATTACTTGGCGTTCCTTGTGAGATACGCGATATGGACGCCGCCGTATAGGACTGGCATTACCAGTGTTGATCCGGTGAGTCACTGCAGTTGTTTGGCTGAGAGGGCGGTGGTCAAAGTCGAAAACGTCTTTATATGATGTTAGCAGACTACGGAGGCTGGCAGCTTGCACTGCAGTGAGGTCGGGAGCAATCATCTTGTTAATGTCATCTGCAGGCAGAGTGTAATTGCGGCCAAGACAGGGGGATGTAGTATCGGTGTCCAAACCAGTAACGTTGCAGCTGTCAAGTGGAGATAGGATGGCCAAAGACATGTCTTGCGGAATAACTTGAGTCAAGAGACTCACGTTGAGTAGTGGTATAACCACTGTATTATTAGTGACGGCGACAACAGTGTGAGCAAGGGCGACGTCTCGGGCCATCAGTACGTCGACTATAGGAGTGACGAGGTAGTCACCGTCGGGCACATGACGTGAGCACGACAAAGTGACATATGTAGCAGCTTGCGGAGGCAAGCGAACGTGGTGACGAGAGCGTAAACGGGGAGAATAGTCTGCTGGAAAATCGGCAAACTGCGGCAGTTCAAGCTGAAGAGCACCAGTGGCACAATCAATGAGCGCAGAATGACGTGACAGGAAGTCCAAACCAAGTATTAGGTCATGAGGACACATTTCAATGACGGCAAACTGAACTAATGTAGGATGACCAGCAATGGACACACGGGCCGTGCACATCCCTTGAACATCAGGGGTCCTCCCATCAGCGACACGAAGTTTGTGGGAAGCGGCAGGCGTGAGCACTTTATGTAGGCGTCGGCGAAGGTTCGCACTCATTACAGAAATGTGCGCTCCAATATCTATAAGGGCAGAAATAGGCACACCGTCAACGGCAACGTCTAACAAATTTTGTCTCGTCGGAAGCGTCAAGAGAGGATTTGTGGAGGGAGTCGAAGATGCAGCGTCACCTCCGGGCGCTGCACCGTTTAGTTTTCCGGGTAGACAGGAGCGGGGTTGAATGGAGATGACGGCCTGCGAGTCTGCGGTGAGCGAGACGACTGGCGACGTCCTGGAGGCGAACGCGACTGATGACCATGCGGTGACGGAGATCGGCTGTTGAACCTTCGGTAGTTGTTTTGCGGAGAAGGCTGCACGGCAGACGCGAAGCGGGTGCTGTCCTGTCGGTAGTGAGGCTGAGATGAAGTCCGAGGTGGCGAGGACCAGCGGTAATTGCAGTAACGGACGACATGACCGATACGGTGGCAATGAAAACAAATTGGTCGATTGTCGACGGTTCTCCACGCCGCAGGGTCGCGAGATCGTGCCGTGAACTGCTGCTCGCGATAGGACGAGGGTGGACGCCATGAAGCTCGCTGCGGGCTGGGCAAAGCGCACACCGAGGGAATACCTATGCTGGCGAGTTCTTGGCGGACGATGGCTTGAACCATGTTAGCAGTGAGTGGGGTGGTGTCACTTGCAGCGGTGTGAGCCGGAGCAGAGGCAATGGCTTCAAGTTCGCGCCGTACAATTCGGGTCACCTGATCCGATGAATCTAGAGGTGGTGGCTGTGTTCTTGCACGGTCTTCGCAAGATGATGTTGCAGCCGTATTCGGAAGGCGGGTGAACATGCTGTTAATCCGCCGGCTCTTCGCTTGCTCAAAGCGCCGATATTCTTTTATAATGGCGTCCACTGTAGAAAAAGTTTTGCAGATGAGGAGGTTGAATGCGTCATCCGCAATCCCCTTAAGAATATGCCCGACCTTGTCAGCCTCCGGCATATCGGCATTGGCTTTGCGACACAACGACAACACATCTTCTATATAGGAGACGTAAGACTCGGTAGAGGTCTGCGCCCGAGACGCGAGCATTTTGTTCGCGGCCATTTTTCTTCCAATCGGCTTTCCGAACAGGTCTAGCATTTTCTCCCTGCACACTGCCCAACTCACAAGTTCTGTTTCATGGTTCTCATACCACGATTTGGCGGTTCCCCTAAGATAGAATAACAGGTTTGCCAGCATAAGAGTCGGGCCCCATCGGTATCGAGTTCTCACACGTTCGTACTCTGCCAGCCAATCTTCAACGTCAACTTCATCTGGATCGCCGGAACCGCTGAACGTGCCAGGATCCCGCGGGGGTTCGAGCACAAAGGTTGTGGTCGCAGAAGGAGATGTAGTTACCGCATCATCTCCGGCCGCAGGAACACCAGGAGCAGATGCAGACGCCGTACTCTCCGTCATCGTTGTGGAATGACCCTTCAAACGTCGGCCGCTGCGAAGTTTCGTTGCGAGGCGGTTGCCCAGCACTTCCACCAAATGTGACGGAGCGAGGTCTTGGCTTACAGGACAGCGTCCACCGAGAGTCGGCAGCCGAACAAGATGTCTGAGTTGCCTCTCGTGCAAGCGCCTAACGCACAGGCGTCTTCTTCATCTTCGCTAAGTGCCACGCTTGCTCCTGTCGATGATGCACCGTAACAATATTTTAAACTAGATATACTGAAGATTCATCTGTTTTTATTTATCTTTGTTTTTCTTCTCATGTCCACTGTATTAGGTCGCCAAAGCACAAACTAACCAATTGACTACCTACGACTTTTACATTCAATCGTTCTTGTTTGTGATGTGTCAGTTCAGCAGTTCATACTGATCTGGTCTATTTGTACTGTTCTGTAAACCCCGCTTTTTTGCGGGTTTGCGAAACTATTACCCACGCTACCTAAACATCCGATATGCCCATGAATAGATAAAGCTATGTTTTTTTTCGCACGCGCACTTATCACGAAGTCACCGTTCGAATAATATAACCTGCCCGGCGGTGATCACACCATGTGCGTGTGCATTTTTTAACTTACACTACATCTTGAATTTTATGACACTCTTTCGAAGACAACGCTCTCATTGCGACACACTCAAATACGATCTAATACGTGGGCATGCCTCTCTTTTTCTTGAGCGAAGCATTGGGCACCGCCTAGCTTTCTAGACGATTTCCTCACTAAAACAAGTTCATTAGGATTTGGAAGATATTTTGTATGCTTTGTGTAAGTTTTCCCACAGGCATATAATTTTATTTTCAGTGAAAACCATCTGAGTAGTATCAAAGCACATCATAAGTGGTTTTTCAAAGACCGCCCGACTCTCTCTCGCTTTTTTCGAATCAGTTTATTAAGCAAGGTCATCGCAACGCAAACACTGTTCAAAGCAAACACTGTTCACGCTTCTCGATATTCCGCTGCCCCGAGTTTGACCGCGTTTTATCTCGTATATAAGGCACTTAAAATGCGAAAGCTTCTTTCGCTGGAATGTTTTCTCTAGTGATGGCTCCTCGAGTGCATGAGCATTTTCATAAGTTATTCTCAAACATACATGATTATATGTCTCACGGAGTACGTACCACATTTCATGACATTTGCTCGCATTTGGCAGTAATACGGCACTCCATCATAAAAATTGGCTGTTAAAAATGTTTTTCAAGAGTGACATGCATGTAGTAACGTGGAATTGTGTTCTCAATACAGGAGCACCAAATGCTAACGTGAGTAGCGATGGACTGTAATGTAGTTCGTAACCTGTGATTGGGCTTTGTTTGGCTTCAAATTGACTATTAATGGCTCCTCTCAACATGACCGACTCATGGTGACCCATACGTTCACCTTCATCAAAGCTACGGTACTTTTCATTTATGGATGACTGAGAACTAACATACAATGGGGAGGAGGAAGCAACAAAAGGGAGAAGGCAGGGAGGTTAACCAGAAATACATCCGGTTGGCTACCCTACACTGGAGGACATACAATGAAGTCAAGAAAAGTACAGGGGTAGTTATTAGTACTAACGGTAATGTAAATGTGAAGATAGAACAGTGTACGAAACGGTAACTTGCCACTAGCAGGTACACAACATGCGACCTTCGAAAAACGTATTCGATGCTGGCAGGCTCCGTTCCTGCCAGGGCAAAGCTATCTTGTCGTAAAGCTTTCTTTCTTTACATACACAAAAATGGCTACTAATACCAACGCCTGTAGTTCTCATGACAGCACTGTTCGGCTAGTTCTCATTTTTATATATTTTAACAAATAGAACCCTTCAATTTGTAGTTCCTTCAATCATTTGAAGATTGGTTTTTTTGCAATTGAAAAAAACATAGGCTGTTTTGTTTTATATTCTAATCTTCATAGCTGGTGCCACCTGCTTCACGTATTATTTGTTTTTAGCTCTTTCTATTAAAATGTTTTCTTCTTCACGGTTACTTGACTAGGCATTCTCAAATTCTCTTTCTTCCAGCATACAGCGTCTTGCACATATTTCCATCATGTTATAGAGCTGCAGAAGACATGGATCACAATATCTATCTGGCAAAGAAGTGCATCCCCTTTCCTTTATTTCTGTATATGTGACTCCTTCTCTATAAGGAAAGCAACAGTGTTTGCTTGCGCTATATATATATATTTGTATATATATATATATATATATATATATATATATATATATATATATATATATATATATATATACATATATATCACTTCCTTTTGCCCAAGATGATCTGCGACGACACTGCGACACATCTAACTCTAGAAATTTGGTGGCCTGTTAACGTGAAAGATGTCAACTGAAAGGCACCTCAAAATGTCACTGTCGACAGTGACATCGCTAGTTTTCAAAACAGTGCACTTTTAATTTGTTTTAGACAACAGAACAAGTCCACAGCAACAAGACATCATCTTTTAGCCATACAGTCGTCTTGAAAGCCCTATAAAATTCTAAATCCAAAATACCAAGTGAACACGTGTTGCGAATGTCAACCTCACTTGCGGGAACTTTTCAAAGCATTAGTAGAAATGCAAGGAAATCGTGATGGTAACTGCTTTGCTTTTTGGCGTTCGTCGTATTTTTGATGTCACCAAGCACGCACTATGCAACACAATGTGTGTGATAGTGAATGGCGCGGGTAATTTTCATTTCAATAGGTCCCTCAGCATTTTTCTCAAAGAAACTTCACATGGCTTAGTTCTAGGGTATTGTTCGCGCGGACGAAATCGCGCATGTGAAAGCAATTACGTGTGGCAAAATCACGTCGCTTAAGGTCTAATGTACCTTACAAAAATGCGCTGAAGACACTGTAGTTGAATTTTAAACATCTACGTTAAAGCCCTCCGTTGCGAGTAACGGGAGGTGAATAATGTTCTGGTGAGCAGGCGGATGGTGGCCTGCCCTTATAATATACTTTACTACATGCTTACTCCAGTTCACTGTCTGCATGAAGTAGCCAAGTCATGCGCTTAGGACTAAGAGGTCGAAAAGAAAGATAGTTTCAATATAGTAGAAACAAATAGCTAAACTACAAACGTAAGGCAAGGAAAGGCAAAATAGCCAAAAATAGACACGCTTCTGAAAAAACAAGCACGATATTATTGTTTGGTTTAATAAATCTACCAGTTATTTAGCAAACAAAACACATAAAATTTGTAGGAATTAGCAACGTGACCTACAACAACGTGGGGTATGAGAAAAAACACGACTACTTTTGCGGTTGCGGTGGGCGAAGATGCAGCCTACGTATAGCGCATAAGATTGTCTACACCGAAAATAATTGATCTGTTCCCAGAAGTTGTCGAAGGAACTTGGCCGTAGAAGTCAATAACAAAACAGTCGAATGGACGCACCGCGCCGGGAAAAGACTGAATTGCACCAGGCGGTTGTTGAGGAGGTTTCTTTCCTCACTGGCATGCAGTAAGAGTGGAGATTTACTTGCACACAAACAGATATATTCTGCTTCATTAGTATGGGTTCGCAGCCGGCTGGTTGTAGGTCTTGAAAAGGCTGGCGTGAGCGATTTGCGGGACTGTTAGGTAAGCCGCACAAATCTGTGCACATGCGGTGAGATATCATAAGCACCAACCTGCGGCTTTCAGACACATAATTTTGCCAATACAAGAGGCCATCTAGAATATTAAAATGGGGTGCTTCACCACAAGGAGTCATTAAAGCGGACTAAGCTCATGAACCGGCTAAAACGTTGAGCGTGTGAGAAACCCACACATCCAAGCGCTCCTTCGATGATATTTCGGTGACGCCGATTAACGATAGGGAAACTGCGTCAGACGCTAGCGTGGGTGGGAGAGTGGATAGGCATTGGAGTGTTTAACATCGCGTATCGTTATGGCCGCAATGTCATCCTCTTTCAGCGGAAGCGCTCAATAACCAAGTGGTCCCGAGGTACATTTTAGCCACGGGAGCCAACGTATATCTGTTAATGATAGTGTTGAAAAGGCGGTCATAGTGGTAAGCGCAAAACTTAGCCAAAGCCCAAGTTATGTCACGGCATTCCTTCTCAGTGGCCAAATCATTCTATTGGACATTAGTGAAAGTTGGACTTGCGTAACTAATGGCATATCACTCGTGACCCCATTCATTTCAGCCAGTACTTAACGAAGGCTGATGTCGCTGGCGTAGGTATGGATCACCGTAGGCCCAACAGGGTCAAAGCGAGGAAGTATTGCAGGCAATGTTAGTAAGCGCTGTGGTATGCCGAAAGATGTGTCGTGCGCTCATGACCGGGCGAGTATGACGGTAGATATAGCGCGAGAACAGAACGACAAATCTGAGACAAGAAGTAGACAAAAAAAGACTCTTTGTCGTTGTTCTGTTCTCGAGCTATATCTACCGTCATGTCATACCAACTGGCCAAAAACTCCACACTTCTGAGCGAGTATGCCGAGAGGGACCGTACTTAGTACTCTATGGGGCTGATACCGATGATAGAAGCAAAGTCGAGGACAAATCAGTGAATATGTGAGCACAGCAAAATAAAATTCTGCAGTCTCGTCATGCAAGTGGGCTTGGGGTATTCGGCGATGGCCGTATAGGTGTCTTAAACGAGCACTGGAACCAACTTCAAAGGGGCTTCAAGAAAGACGGTGCCAGCCGGTGGCTCGAAGCGATTGAAGGCACAAGCAACGGTCGTTTCACACAGCGCACACCACTTAGCTCATCCACCAACAACGCACGCAGTAAGAGAGAACACCAGGACACACACGGAGAGTTCGAGAAGTTAATGCAGTTGCCAGCGGCGCGCGTTCATCTGCGCAGTAGAACATACTAGAAGAATCTAGTAAGTTTTCTGGCTTTGCCTATGCGGCGCACATGTGAGTGGTGTGGAGCATTTTCCAACTGAATTGTGGCCTGATATAAGCCGACGGCGACGGAGAGTGAAGAGGTTGTTAAAGCGCGACAAGAAGAGCCATGTGGCAGGCCGGCAACGGAGGGAACAACCAGCGCTGGAGTCGTCGTGTTTCCTTGAAGAGAAGCATTCGAGACCCTTTTCGAGAACTTGTTGATTCGTATGATTGATGGATATTTCAAGACCCTATAGCTTCTGAAGATTTGTAATACATGAGACCTAATTTGCATCATGATGGATTGAATTGTTCCTGTTTTCCTAAATGATATCCGAGCTATATAGTGAGTGGCTAGCCGAGAGATCATGTATATATGTTTATGTACTAATTGCACTGCTTTGACTAAAAATACAGTTTGTTTTTCTTGATGTACTACCTTAACTAAGATTACAATTTGTTTCTGTTGACAACCCTTGACTCGGACTTGATTTTCGCACTAAAACGGGCGTTTGTGGGTGCAGAGGACATGGCCTCAATCGTCCAAGCTTTCATGGTGCGTTTTGGGGGGCTGATTTGTCAACCCTTGAAATCTGCCTATCAATCGCCTTCCTAATGAAGAGATTAGTGGTATTAGGGTCGGGAAAAACACATTGTTTGAAGACGACGTTATCAATTTTTTACAACTGACACGCCCCAAAATGAATCTTTTGGTACTAAGCTCTGGTCCGCTTGAGGTTTGGGACGTCAATAATGCTCAAAAGCTTGCAAGGTTAGCAGGAAAATACTTAGAAAAGGCTACGATACCTGCAAGGTAGCAAAGGCAGGTGTTGCGTTTGTAGCCGTGTGTGTTACCAATCATCCGTTCGAAAGCAGCTGTGGCGCTGCACAATCAGAACTGCATGACGTCAAACTCATACCGATGAACAGGAGTGACGACGAAAGTTTTACACGATTGGTGCCAGCAATTGGTACTTGCTATTAACCCAAGCGTGCATCCTCAAACAAGAAATATTCTGCCTTTTGTAACAAATTGAGAGGATCATCAATGTGCGACAACGGGTACATATTCTTCCGAGCTATCTTATCGAGGCGGAAACACGATGGTAAGGGGAGAGCCTTCTTGATTCATCCTGCTTGCTTACAGGTCCAACAGGAGAAGACCAGGGGCTGTGCGACGAATGATTCCCTCCGCTTTTAGGTATATCGTCGACTTGTTCATTGACAATCCGCTATTTAGCCGCGGAAAGTCAATATTATCGTTGGCTCAAGAAAATGGTCAATCAATAAGAGTTCGGGAACTCTTGGGCATACCAATCAGAGTACAAGTAATTTCTTGCCCATTCAGCCATGCAATCGGTTGCTGCAACAAGGGTGATCATGGTAGTGGCAAGAGTGGCGGTGCTCTTGCCCCCTTCACAATGGCGGTGGTTGCACGTTGGATGACCGTGCAAAGGCAGGTAAGTCGCCTCACAATGATGTGGGTATTTGCCGTTTTTTTGTGTGTGGACGTTGTTGATATATCTAATGTCCCCCACGTGGGCGGGTACTGACGGGGGCCTTTATTGGTAATTATGCCTGCGCAAAATCTATCGCACAGGCGTTGAGCGTGCGCACCGCATTCTCGGACCCCCCCCCCCTTCTGGCGCAGTTAAGAATCGCTGATTTAGACTATCTGATAATTTAGGTGCCATCCACACCTTAGCGAAGTACCACTGCAGGTACGGCTATCACTTGCGTTAGCCAATGCCTAGTCAATGCTGTAACTTAGACATTTACTTCTCTATTTGCGACTAGTATTCCACATGATTCACATGGTCACATCACCTGCGTAGATCGTGGGATTGATGCGGTTTAGCGCGACGAGACGCTTCGTTAGTCCAATCAAGACAAAGTTGAAAAACATGAGGAAGGTAATGGAGGCCAGTGGCATAGCAGTAATCTAAATCACAACCATTCATGGCGGGGCAAGGTCAATCTTGGCCATCGGCTCTAGTCTATTCAGACAGCTGCTGACATACCGAAATGAGGAAGCAACGAGATCAAGTAGGATGGTTTTGTCAAAAGTGGTCATTTGTTTCCCATTGTCTAATATAATTTTGCTGTGGTCAGCGCTACCTAGACTGATGACTAAAAAGTACGTTCACAGACAAGCGCTATCTAACAAATGGTTTTATTTTTTCACATATAAAAATATTACTGGCGTGGTGCACAAATGTCATGACAGAGTGCCCTTTGAAACACCATTCAAAAACTGCCCTTCTACGTGCAAACATTGCACAAACTCGCCTAGTTTGCCATTGTCATATGGTGTGAAGGAGGTCTCGAGGTCCAATCTGAGCACAGCTCCTCCTTCCCACATAAATGCGTTTCGACGATGATATCGCACTGAAGGAACATCGCTCGCGGCAGATCATTTCTTACTTTTTAGGGGCGAAGCTCCTTAAGACCTCATGATGTCCGCCGTCTACCGTCTGTCCGTAACACGTCTTCATCTGTCTGACGTTTCTGAACCATTTTCCATGTAATATTCACTTTAAAAGCAACAGAGGGCGCTGTGGTTAATTGTAGATGTGATGGCGCTGCTGTCAACGCTATATATATATATATATATATATATATATATATATATATATATATATATATAACCACGTTCCATACCACACATTCTCTTCTTTCATATGGACGAAGACGAGCGCAGGAAAGCGCAACGTGCTGAGTGTCAGCATCGCTGTTGACGGGAAGCTACCGCGGAGACAAAAGAGAAGGAAGTCGATGCAAAGCGGTGACGGCGACAACAAAGTTCTACACCACAGACTAGATAGGGCTAAGGAGGCAAAGACTAAGCGAAAAAAACGCCAAGCTGACGCGCAGTTGAGACAACTTGAAGCGGATGCAAAGTGGCAATACCGACAAGAAAATTCTACACCAGAGACGATAGCTAATCAAGCTGTGACTATGAAGTCAAAATGTGACGCGGAACTCGGAACCTCATATCAGCTATAAAGGAGAATCGCCGCTATGTTACAATTGGTCTCAGCACTATCTCTTTGAATAAATATATATATATAAGTAACACAACCACAATCAGTCTCAGTACTATCTCAATTTTAATCAGAATAATCACCTCCGAAAGCTTCGCCCCATAATTATCTTCAAGCAGCTTGAAATCCAGTGATTTTCTTTTATTTACTTTGTGAAACTTCACCTAGGAAAAATTGTTTTGAGTAACGCAACGAAATTTTAATTCAGATACATTAGTGTACAATCCTCTTTGCTGTACGTTTGCTTTTCTTTTCTAGTAGTTTACCAGCGTCATAGTCCGGGTGTCGTATTCCGAAATATGACTAATGTAAGCGTAGCGTGACCTTCTCCCTATAAGACGCGTTTGTTAGCACAGCATTATCCTTTGCACTCTGATCAACGCCAAAAACAAATAGCGCAGTACCATGCCTAAATAATTGCATCATATGATCGAGCAATTACAAGTATTGTTGCGAATGCCATTCAGCTGTGCCTGTTTGTCAACACCGGAGTGGCAGAATTTAGATCATCTTCGTTTTGTCAGTTCTCACTACACTCGTATACTAAGATTTTGTTGAGGAAAGTAGGCCAAAGAAAGTTGAGTAAATGCCGGCCCACTGGTTTAACGACTTTGTCAACCTAAAAAGTAGGAACACAGAATAAGCTCAGACGCCATCGTTACGCGCAGGTACGATCACCCTATATGTAATCCAGTCAAACAATGCGTCCCTTCCTGCCCAACTGGTTTCAAAGGAGGCCATAAATGCTGATGATTGGAGTAAGTTGCACTGGACGTTCCACACGAGAACATGAGTCTAAAACTGCTGTGTGGCCTAAAAACATGTAATGTGGTTTAATTACGAGAACCCCTGCACAAACGGCCACGAGGACATGGCTCATGTCTACAATAAGCAGCGGCAATGTTGTTGCATCTGATCTGGCAAGGGGTTTATGATATACATTGGGTCTGTCAAAAAACCTATGCTTAAGTTAATGAGTTTGAAAATGATTCATTGCTCGGTTAGTCAACTTAACGTGCTTCTAAGATCCATCGCGTCTTGGCTAATGAAGATCATACAAGGAGCATACAGCAATGTCATAACAGTGTGTTAGAATTCCGTACCAGGACACATTTTATGTCATTTGAAAAGCTTCCATAGTCAGAAGTTTTTTTTTTTTTGAAATCAACTTGTTTGTGTTCTATCAGTAAATGAGTGGATCTTTCTTTTCTAACAATCACACCGTTCTCGTTTTGTTTTGATACAGAATCAGAAAATTTGTTTAGAACTCATTGATCATCAGAAAAGTAAGTTCCGTTTAGGTAAGCTACTGAATGAAAAGACGAGACACGTGCGTACGTTTTTTAACAGTTTCACAAAACATTAAAACCGACAAGGCTTTAGTACACAAAACAGTCACCTTTCTGCTGAGGGCGAATCGATTATTGGGATGGCAACAAAGTGAAACTTCATGCGAAAAACGGCAAGCAGATCGAAACATGCAGGGCACTGCGCTAGCACAAACGAAGCGCGATAAGCACACGCACAGGACTAACATAATCTAAGAATGGTCAATGCTCAACACTGAACGCACTGCTCAAACAAACAGGAACGCCGGAATTGTATATGCAGAGGTACACCGGGAATAAGCGTGAACTAGCTAGTCTCACAACTGTTACTCTCCCGTGTTAGAACAGATTCAGCTTTTCGCCAATCGGATCTCTCTAGTGAACGAAGGTAGCTCCGTGCGCTTTGTAATTACAACGCAATCGTTTCGGTGAAAGCACAAGACGTAGCAATATCCCCGCCATGATATAAGTGGGCACGTGCGGTCTACCATGCACGCACCTCAAGGCAAATTGCACGTTTATAGACGCGGCAGGATGCACAACCAATTGAGAAGCACTGCGCAAATAAAAGAATGGGTGTGGGTAACAAGCAAGAAACTGCATGAGCGGCTCCAATCTTGATGGATGAAACTGTACCACGAGCACCACTACTGTCATGACAATCAGATTCGATAGTACGTGTATTAGGTTTTAACATGCCTCCAATCCACCCAATCAATGCTAGTTGCCCGCGACAACTGGCTGCTCTGTGAAGTTATCAATAGTACTGTTTCAACAAACGTATATTGTACACAGATACACATGATAACAATGGAGGTGAGGAGGGCTGGTCTGATCCCCTAATAACCATTAAGTGGTTACATAGAGGCTAGGGATCATGTTGGGGCTGTATTGGCCTCCTTTTGTTACAGTACTAAGTGGAAGCCCTATTATACAGCTCTATAGGGGAGCATTGCCGCCTGCGTCCGTTGAACCAGAGACTGATGTGCCTTGACGTCCTGACAGCTCAGTAGAGTCACCTCCCAGTCTTTTACTGCAGAGTTGGAGTTACGGGGGATAGATGGGTAGAGTGTTAATTTCCATTTTACTCAAGTCTGTTACAAAACGCTAATGTTTGCCTGGAAGCAATAAAATATTTTGTGCTTCACTCGCAAAGCTGCGCAAACACTAACCAACTTGGTCTGACGTTCGTACTTTCACGCGCGTTATTTCGACGCCATTTAGTCTAGTGAGTGACGCTACGAACACAAGGGCTCCTGCAGTAAGACGGTAAGTTGGTCCAGTTGATTAGGATCCATGGTGAACTTATTTACAGCGCAACTCCAGAAAACACAAGACAGGGAAGGAGCACAAGAAGAAAAAAAAGACGGCGCTGACTCAAAACTATTGTTTATTGAAAAAAATTAGGGTGAAATGTATATGTATAGGTGCTGGCAGGTTACATCACGACATGCGCTGAACAAGAGGTGCACCGAGGTAGCGTTGTCGCACTTATGGCGATAATGAAGATTGGCCTATATGCCTAATTCTTTTTCATGCAGTGTAACGAACGGTTCACTAATGCACTTGTTACCCCTAATATTTATAAGATATGCCTTAGCGATTTCTCTTGTTCGTTGGTTGGGATGCTTGAAGATGATGGTGGTTCTCTCAATAATGGGACCACAACCACATGACCTGCAACGTCCGGTATAGGACGTCACGCGACCCCTTTTAGGGAGAACTCATGCTCCCTTACACGAACATTCACACATCGTTTCGTTTGTCCCACGTACTCCCTACCACACGCTAATAAAATTTGTAGATTCGTGTGCATGTGCAGAGCCAGAGTTGCTTCTTGACACGTCAGACAAGGAGTTTTCCCAGTCCAGGAGCAGTTGTGCGGTTGGCTGAAGCCTTGGAATGCACATTCGTGAAGAATCTGCGAAATTCTCAAGTCTGTATGGCGGCGAGAAGTTATTATGCTTAAGGACCTACTTCGTATTGCATGTTAATTCGAGCCATCTGGATCACTACCCGGATTCACGCTGGTACAGATGTTGGTGCCACATGGCCGAATTCACAAGCGAGTTCCTCGGGCGCATTTCACGATTGACGCTTCCGGTGAAGCAGGAAGGAAAACTGGTACAAGGCCACGTGCTTTACCTAGTGCAACGCTAATACCGGAAGAACACGAGAAGGTAATGGGACTCTGCCCGAAGTACTGCTTCTAGCCTCGCTTGAATCACTTTGAAAAGGTAGCCACAGTGAGGGCGGTCTCAAGGTGTGCCAAGGAAGATGAACGTTCAAGTGTGTTTCGGACTGTGTCGATACCATTGTCAGAACGGGAAAGGCGCAGGGGGGGATGGAAGGCACGAGCTCGCTAAGGCCGCTAGTTGATTCTCTTTGTGAAAACAAACTGCATGTACTAGTAGCCGACAAGGAAGGATACTTTGCCATTACGAATTCTGAAGCGTATTCACAGAAGTGCGACGCAGCAATTTAGAAACATTTCAGGCGTGTCAGTGTTAGAGCCACAGAATTAAAACACCAAGCGCTTTCTATGTTAGAAGGAATGAATTCGCAATGTTTGACCGCCAGCGTAAAGAGGATGGAAAACCTGGAGGTTTTCGTTATGGTGAAACCGCACAAGGAAGACATGCTTTTCCGGGCTATAGTCTCGGAAAAAGCTAGCTCGCACTTAGATGTTTCGTGTTTTCTGCAAAGGAACTTAGCCCGCCTGAACAATTTGACCCTTTCCGCATACCCAATTCTGATTCAGTGTGCGAGTACCTGAAAAATAGCTTGATGAGCATACGTAGCGCCTTCAGCGTCGACGTGGAAAATTTATATTTTTTTCTTCCGCATTGCCAGGTTATGAAATGCGTCAAAATTTGCATTGTGCTTGATAACGATGAAGAATATTTGATCGATGATTTAAGTATTTCTTTAAAACCATTTCTCGAACTTTTCTCGTTTCAACCTGGAGAATACCTTTGTATTATGGCGGGGAAATCGTTATATACAAAAGTGCGGTGTCTGCATAGGGTCGGGCGTGGCCCCTATAATTTGTGACATTGTTTTAGGCTACAGTTACAGGCAGCTGGAGCATCACCTTAATAAGTGCTGCAGTGCCGTTTTTCGTTGCGCCAACGATTTTGTACTTTTTCCCACAATAACATTCACCATGAGGACATTGATCACATTCTTAAGTTGTTCAGTCAGCATGGCATAGGCCTCACCTTCACTCACGAGATCTGTAAGAATTACGAGCTACATTGTCTGGACCTAAAGCTAACCTTTGGTAAAAATCGTTTGGGTTGGAAATATGACCCAAGATCAGTGAAGCCTATCTTAAACTACAAGACTGGCCATTCTAAGATTGTGAAGAGAGGAATTGCAAAGACAATCTTAAATGCTTCACTCAGGAAATCCTGTGTGCACATGTCGATTACCGCTTTCCATAACCAAGTAAAACGCTTAGTAGATGCTGGGTATCCTAACAAGGTGATTTTTGTGTGTGAGTCGATGGTTCAGAGCGTTGAGGTCCTTATGTACACATATTGGCGCATGTGCTGAAAAACGTATGTTCGAGGCATGACGTCGACTTTCTCTCTCCCGACAAACATATGGTGGGTCGCATTTGCCCGATGGTTGATAATGCACTGATAAACAAACAAGCCAAAGGGAGATGTGCTATGAATCACAAGAACAAGTACATCGCTTGTGTAAAAAAGCTGTGTATTTAACTCCATTATTGTGGGGTAAGGAGTACGTGGGACAAACAAAACGATCTGTCAATGTTCGTTTAAGAGAGCATGAGTTATCTCTTCAAGGGGTCCCGCGACTTAATCTGCTGGAAATTGCAGGTCATGCGATTGTCGTCCCATTTTTGAGAGAACCACCATCATCTCCAAGCATCATAATCAACAAAAAAGAGAAATCACTGAGGCATATTATATAAAGACTAGATGTAACAAGTGCATTAGTGAACCATTCGTCACACTGAATGAAAAAGTATTAAGTTATTTAGGCCAATCTTGATTATCGCCACAAGTGTGGCAACGCTACCTCTGTGCACCTCTTGTTCAGCGCATGTCGTGTTGTAACCTGCCAGCACCTATATATATACACATTTCGCCACACTTTCCCAATAAACAACAGTTGTGAGTCAGCGCCGTCTTTTGTTCCTTTTATGTGCTCCTTCCCTGTCCTGTGTTTTCTGGTGTTACGCTGTAAACAGGTTCACAGTGGCATGCTTCTGACCGAAATGGCTGTGGATATGCAGAAGCTGTGTTCAATGTTAACTTATCCTAACAACCTGCAACGCTAACAACCATCTAAATAACTATTAATAGACTAATATACCAGCAGTAGTCGACGGCTTCCATGCAACGTGAGCGAACTACAGTGAAAATTTTGCAGTTATAGCTGGAAACAAGCAGACAAGAAAAGCGTAATCTACATGTTTACATCACCGAAGCACCGTTCGCAGCACCGCCATCGGTCGCGCGTGAGGCAAATTTAGTGCGACAAATATAAATACGAATGGCCTGTCAGGCGTATCCTGTGACAAATAAATGTGCCATTACTATTGGCATACCCAACTGCTGACCCAAAACAATAAGTTTTAACTCTTTCAGGGCAAAAAATGCCACCCGCGTAGGCTTGACAGTACACAACGCAGAAGAAGGAAGCTCGCTGGACACCTCTTCTTTCAATGTCGTTGGAAGTTCTGGTAAACACACAAAGAAGATATTTTTACAAAGTCACGCAGTATAGCTCCAAAACTAAATTGCTAATGCATAGAGCAGGATTGTTTCCTTCTCCTCTCTGCCTATTGGGTAACATGGATGAAACAATCGAGAATTATTGGTTATCGTGATATCGCTTTAAGGTACCGAGAAAAAAAACTTTGTTAAAGCGGCTTTTATCAGAGTTTGATTCGATATAGCAGTTCATATTTTTATCTTTTTGAGCCTCCTCGTTAGGTCACTCTCACAAGCATATCTGTTCTGCTGTAGAAAGTTTCTTAATGGAATCAAGGCAATTGTGATTGAAAATCTCTCAACAAGTGAAATTTATTGCTTCTAATCATTGTATAATTTATTATATTCACAAGTGTTATGTTATCCCTTCTATATAATTACTCGTTTCTCGGCTAATCACCTGAAGTGGGTGTGAGCCATGCATTTATGCCATCATCATCATTAACATCATGGCAGACTGGTGGGAAGTTCTCTACTTCTACGTTTCCCGAAATAATGGGACTGGTCAAAGAAAAAGACCTTTGTTTATTACCTTTGCTAGTGTTCGCCTTTGTTTCGAGCTTTGTTTTTCGTCATTTCATGTCGGTATATCACCTTGTATTTAGTGGTGCTAACGACCGTGTTTCGTATTTAAATGTGTCAAATGTCTTCACAATGTCATGTTGCTAGTATTCTTTTGGTATAAAGCGCCGTGTCTATCGCGCTGAGGTCGCCATTCCTGAAATGCTAACAAGTTCTTTTCAAAGGGAGCATCCCAAGAAAACAAATAACGCAATCAATATTGCTGTGCTTTCTAGAACGTCCGTTATTTTTATAAGTTAAGGTGCTTGTTTTCTCTAGTAGAATTTCACTGAGCTGCTGAATAGCGCAAACTTCAGGGACGACAGAAAAGATAGTAGGATGCAAACGTGTTCACTTCACTTTCAACGGAATTAATATTCGAGGAACACATGGAGTATATAGGTAACCGCAAGCCTGCCCAGCTTTCCATCCACAAAACCATGACACCCCTCAAAGTTAATCTCTAGCTCAGCAGCAGTAATTGTATAAATTATTAGGCGGAAATGTTGTAGGCCCGTGTGCTCAGATTTGGGTGCACGTTAAAGAACACCAGTTGGTCGAAATTTCCGGAGCCCTTCACTATGGCGTTTCTCTTAATTATATGGTGGTTTTGGAACGTTAAACCGCACATATGAATCAATTAATTATTTTTAAAGCCAAATACTAGTTTACAAGAGAATATTGGTTTATTACCTCCTATATATATTTTTTATGTACCTGTTGCCAACCTGAAGGTTATCATTGTGGGCAGTCATGGTTTGGTGGTTGTGAAGCGCTATGCAGACGCATGGTTAGATATATTGTGCGATTTTTCATATTAATTAAAGTAGAAGTTAGCGCTTGTGTGTCACACTCTCATCTCTCTGGTTTAAATACTACCCTTGGCAAACATGCCATTATTTCTTTGTGACAGTCATGCGAGGAAAGTTCATTCAATCTATATACACAAACACTAGATTCACTGGTACACTAAAAACTTCAAAATCACGTCAATATAATTTATGTATTTGCTTGACTCAATGTTTCACAGACTTCGATAGTACACTGTAGGCTGCTACGAAATTATAAAAAGAGAAGCATATCAACGCTTTAAAACTGATGGGTATTTCGGGTTTCACCTCCCGAAACAACCACATGATTGTGCGAGACACCGTAATGCAGGGCTCTAAAAATTTCTACCACCTGGGTTTTTTCAACGTGCACCGAGATCTGGGCACACGGGCCTACGGCCTTTTCGCCTCCATCGAAAATGCAGCCGCTGCGACCGGGAATTGATCCCATGACCAGTTGGTCAGCCGCCGAGTACCTTAGCCACTAGCGTTCATTGCTTCGCCTTTGCAACAAGCTGTGACTTTTTGGTTATATAACTTTCTTTGTGCATGTTTACACACATAAGTAAATATGCACATCCTCCACATGACAGCGACAGCTAAAGTCCTCCGAGAGTGTCCGTATATTTTCTATCGCAATGTTATATGCACAGAGCAACACACGCTCGTTAATTCGTGTAGGATTTACTGTCCAGTGGATGAAACAAATATCGGGTGAACACATTTCAAAGTGAAAGCACCCGACGACACACTGACGAAAACTGCGTCACACACGTTCATGGTCATTCCAAAGGACAAAAATGAATTCAGCTTCTGGGTCATACGAGAAACACGTACGTCACGTTAGGAACATTTACTTCACTGCATTTCACACGTCGGCTTGCTCTCAAGCGAGTTCATGTCTGATCGTCATACGCTGTCCTTTTTGAGCAACAATGTCAGCTCTTATCAGCAAATGTGAATGAGTCTCACCACTTGACCTGAGCTGTACATAAACCTCCCAACAGTATGTCGTATCGTTCTAGCGCAACGGTCACTTTTCAAGAACAAAATAAAATGAAAAAGCCAGATTGCGCTGAACTCTTGCAGGAATATTCCAATTGGTAGTCAGTTTCTCCGGTAATAAACTATAAGGAAAGTTCCTTAGAGTGAGGCAGAGACTACGAACGTCGCTTTGGTGGTTAAAACTTTTACATTGCTCATCTATAACCTAATCAATAGATCCCTAATTAAATCATGCTCAATGAAGCACATTGAGCGCCCACTCGGGCCGGAAAGAAGTGGTCTTTCTGTTGTTGTTCAAGTACCATGATAAGAATATGAAGTACGCAGATCACTATTATGTGCATGACAACATGACAACACAAACCACAGACGCAAGCTAAAAGAAGACAGAGGTAGAGAGTAAGAAGACAAAGTAAATAATAAAAAAAATTAACAGGCTCGAAGAGAAGAAACGCAGTAAAAACTGTAAGAGTACAGGAAAGAAAGAAGGAAATAAGTACGGCACAACACAGAAATTGAGCACGCTGCCTCGCCTTGCCCTTCAATCCACTTCCGTTTTTTTCTTTCAATGCATCTACTTTTTTCACTCTCTTTATTCTATTTTTCTTTTTTTAAAATTTTATTCATCTCTTTTGTGCACTGGGTCTAAACCTCCATTTTAGTTATTCCATCACTTTATTTCTCTTTCTTTTTATTTACTTAGTCGGTTTTTTTCGCTCTATCTTCTCTGTTACCATTTCTTTCTGCGTCTTCCCCTTGTTCACTATTCAACAGTGTATCTAGGTTAGTCACTTCAATGTTCATTCTGATGGTGCTGCACAGAGCACTGTGAGGGAAGGTATAATCTTCAGAGCAATGACGTTCAGCAAGCACCCATCTAATTCTAATACTGGCACTACAAAGGAATTGATTGTGTGTGAAATAAGACACATGCAATCGTTAAAAGACATGCGATTATGAAATACACTGTGCTCATGGCACCATAGTGTGAGGAATTTCATTAAAAAAGTAGGCTGTTTATCAGCACATCACTACATCAAAAATTCTTAGAAGGATACAACGGGGACCAACCCATGGCGTCAAACCAACTAAGTAATCAATCTCTTTGCCAGATTTCACTGACCATTGCAGCTAACATTCACTGATCGATGCAGTGAATTATTAACGAAGAAATTAGCCATGGATCAGTTAAAAGAAGCTCATAAAACACTCAAGATATTTATTTCGATTACCCTCATTCTCAGAACGCACTTATATTTCTCTTTTAGTGTGTCCATTTCTTTTTCAAAGCTAGAAGCCATTAATTGAGCTTTGCTCACTTAAGTCGTTGCTTTTTTTGTATGTCATTGCTCTGCTTTGATGTTTACTTCTTTTTCTTGTTAATTCTCTCTAGTTAATGCTCTATTGTGCCCTGATTATTGCAATGTGATGTTTAACGCCTTAAAACCACCATATCATTATGAGAGATGCCGTAGTGGAGGGCTCAGGAAATTTTACCACCTGGTGTTCTTTAACATGCGCCCAAACCTAAGCCTACGGGCCTACAGCATTGTCGCCGTCAGCGTAAATGCAGCCGCTGCAGCCGGGATTCGATCCCGCGACTTCCTGCTCAGCAGCCGAGTACTTCAACCACTAGAGCAGCGCGGCGAAGCTCTCCTGTGCTCTGAAAGTCTTGTAGGCTTTTAGAGCACCGTAAAAAAGATAACTGTATTAACTGTATTATACAAGCACCGGTTCGTTCAAGCGATTGCGAATTGTTATTTTTGGAAAATATGATGCACCCTGATCATCATTGTAACACGTGGTACACTATCATGTTTTATTATAACCGTGTTCTGTCTGCGAAATAAATTAGGGTGACTAGTGCAGCGGTGTCCCTTTTGTTTTGTTTGTGCTTGTGTTCATGCGCTGCTTCATAAGTAAACATGGGCTATCACCAACTCGCCTAGCTTTCAACGACACTGATAACTATTTTCTGTATTCTTCGAACCAACGCCGGAAATGTGAGCTATTTATGATGCTCTCAGGTATAAATTACCATAGTCTGTTCTCGCCGTTTCAAGGTAGATTTGAACACACAATCACCTTTGATGAGCACATGCATACGATGGCCCGTGGCTTACGGTTATGTAGCTTGCATGTATGTAGGGAAGTTTTTCAATATAAACGTGGCGGGACTTGTTATTCGCGTCATGTATAGACATACATGTTCGTCAAACCCTTCTGCCCTCCCATATAAATTTTCGTATACACCCTAAAACACTCTTTATTATTTGGCACAAACACATTTTGCCAATAGATCGTGTTATAGGGGTCATTCAGAGACCAATTTGATCTCTCTGCCTGAACTGTGTAATTTATTACAAGACTTTTAGCTGTGAATCGCTGCATAAGGCTATGACTCAGCCAAGCGAGTTTTGAACCGCCCATTTACAGAATGGCCACCTCTGGTAACGTGATGTCACCCAGGCTGCTGATAAGGTTTGCTGAGGAGTCCGTGAAAGATTACGTGTTAGGGTGGCGGCACCCACCAGAGCAGATGTCAATCACTCCAGAATCTTCGTCTCTGTTATCAAATGGCCTCCGAAATTTCGCGCAACCTTTTGACGTGCGATCTCGAAGGTCTAGACTTGTTTAAGATCAAATTGTCGAGTGCACTGAGCTCTGCGGTCACCAGCGATTTAAGCGTGTCTCATGAGTTGAGGAAGCAAGGCATGGATAAGGAGGAGGGTATGATATACTTGCCCTTATCGACCTTCGTAGATGGTGCGTCGCTAAATGTGTGATAAGATTGATTTTAAAAAACCTATAAACTTGTGTTGATGGCTTAATCAGGAAAAAAAACAGCAGAGACAGATTCAAAGCAGTCATCAGAAGGATGACACTTTTACTATGATTAGTCAGAATAATTGTGTGTGTACTACAAGCAAGCCGCCCCGAGCACCTGATGTCTAGCAGATAATACACTCCAAAAAAATAGCTTGATGGTCTGCAAAGTCAACTTTAGTCTTCAAATTGTACCATTAACCCACTGGAAGACCAAGTGTGATGAAGTGCGGGTCGTGTGCCAATATGAAAAACTAATGAGAGGACGAACGGCTCACATACCCCCTATAGTAGGGGTTGAAGAGACGAAAAGACCCCTTTTCTGCAGTGCTTGGGTGTACGGGTCAGCAGTCTTTCGAACGTGTGGCTCTCCGTCAGGCGCGCCCTATTGTTCTGAAACTCGCGCTTCTATTTTTGGGGGGATGGTGGTCACACGCAATGGAGGCTTAGGGTTGAAAAATGTAGCAAACGCATGCTCAGGGTTAAGTGAACTGATAAAAAGGACCGCCGGTTTACTTGCAGTTACAACGAAGCAAATAACGTGAGGAAAGACCAATTTGTCGGGAGTCATTACAGTGCGTCTATTATAAGGATTTGAAACGTACTTCAATAATCTTCGCACTATGTATTATTGGAGACAATGATGCAAGTCTGACGGACATTTCAGCGCATATATTGTGAATCCATACACGCCGCACTTCTTCGAAATCGCTCACTTTCGTCAGGAGTGAAGGTCATATTCGTCACTGGTCGTGATCTTTTTTGCTCCGATTCCGTGGAAGGCGAGCGCCGCTTCACAGGTTCTGAACGTAGCTGTAAAGAACATACTTCGTTGGATGTGCTCGAAATACGAACGCACATGCATGTGTGTTTTTGTGTAATGGCTGTTCACTGGACTGCACATCGCAACTTTGTGCGAAAAAATGGACATCCCAGGTTCCATGCAAGACTCCGTCGTGGCTTCTTTTGTGCAAAGCTTCAAGATTTGGTGCCGTCACCTTGAACTGTGAGCATCTTTTTCTGGGTTAGCTAGCTCTGTAAACCACGTACCTCTGTTAGATTTCAAGGGAGGTTTGTTTTATAATTCATCGCCTTGGGACACGGTATTATGAACAATATGAGAGCAGAAAAACACTGTGCGGGTTCCAGCATGTTTTATGAGCTACTGTGATTAAGTCGTAGTGTTCTAGCTCTTTTATTTTTATAATAATCTTTGTTGTATTTCTTGCAGGTATGTGGTCAAGTTATTCGAAAGAAGGTGCTACACCAGCTAAGTGATGACATTTCATAGGGATTAAGAAAAGCTAATTGATTCGTGATTACCCTTCCTTCTGAAACACATGGTAGGCCCCTGCACGCCATACAAAGTTCACACACTGAAGAAATAGAAACCGTTCCAGATCTGCATCATTGCGCCTAGAGTGTGCAGTGTCATGCATGTGATGTCTCTTCCCGTGTCTTAATTCGCTGCTCTTCGCCAAAGTGTTTACCTTGTTGACAGTGTTTTGAAGAAATGAACGATTCCCACGCAACCATAAATTCTCAGTGAGGAAAGTTATAAAGCTGCTATACATAAATTTATTAAATGCGAAGCACTTCATAGCGAACTTCGGCGACTTTGAGTCTCTCTATCTATCTATCTATCTATCTATCTATCTATCTATCTATCTATCTATCTATCTATCTATCTATCTATCTATCTATCTATCTATCTATCTATCTATCTATCTATCTATCTATCTATCTATCTGTCTGTCTGTCTGTCTGTCTGTCTGTCTGTCTGTCTGTCTGTCTGTCTGTCTGTCTGTCTGTCTGTCCGTCTGTCCGTCCGTCCGTCCGTCTATCTATCTATCTATCTATCTATCTATCTATCTATCTATCTATCTATCTATCTATCTATCTATCTATCTATCTATCTATCTATCTATCTAAATTGCTATCTATCTATCTACTTATCTAGCTATCTATCTATTTATCTATCTAACTATCTATCTATCTATCCATCTATCTATCTATCCGCCTATTCCTTTTAGCTCTCCTGGCCGTTTCGATAACGGTATCAGTACCAAACTTGGTATAGCATAATATGACCGTATGAAGAACATATTTGACTAGTCATAACATGAAAATTATGACATATATGCCATGAATGTCATGATTTACAATTCGTGGTCCTGCAGCTCTTGAGTTTGAGTTTGAGTTTGAGTTTATTCAACCACGTGACAAGTACACAAAAATACTGTATACGTGGTTTAGTGCGAAGGGGAAAAAAAACTGCATTTCACAGCTTGACTGGCCCCTTCACCAAGAAAAAATCTGAACTACAAATTTACAAAAATTTCAAAAATTACAAAAATGACCGGCAGTGGAAAGCGACAATTCAAAAAGAAACACGCATGTGTCCCGTGACAGCAAATAATAGAATGACAACTCTGAAATACATACAAAAATATTCATAACAAAGTAATGTATGAAAGAATAAAAACTGATTAACCATTACAGAAATCACCCAACATTCATTTATAACACAATCAGCACATCCGATTTAACATTTAAGTTATAGACAATATACGCAGATTATCAGTTGTTAGTTTTCATTTGTTCATCACACTTGGAAGGCGATAACGGAGTGTTTTAAATCCAGAGTTTGTGCGAGGACAGGGTACGTGCCAAGTCTCCGTACACCGAGTAACGCGACTGGCAGGATATGGTTGCAAGTTGGCCAAGGTGCGTAAAAAGATACTTTCTCTGCATATTTCTGATTTAAAAGCTGACAGAAGCTGGTATTCGTAATAACTGGTAATTCTTAAAATTCTATAATTTGCAAATATTGAAGCGGTGTGTGCGTTATAGGATACACCTTCAATTACCGCAAGGCATTTTTTGTAACACGACCAGGTTCTTTAGAGATGCATTAGAGCCTGTAGACCAGAGCAGAGGACAATAGTGTAAATGTGAAGAAAAAAGAGCATTGTACACTAATATTTTTCGTTTCACAGGTAGTATGTTCTGGCGTCAACGCAACACACCTAAAGCTTTACAAAGTTTGCGACCAATGTGTTCGGCCTGGTAATTCCATGCCATGTGTTCGTGAAAACGGACACCGAGAGTTATAACTGTTGCGGTAGTTTCCTTGACATGGCATGTTGCAAAACTGGTATGGTTTGGCATGATTGCATGGCGAACACAAGTGACAGATCCTAACATAAAAATCAAGGCATGCGTGTCATGTAACAGCATGACTACATGTCATGCTCCTGATGCGCTCGCGGCTGTTTTGCTAGCGTCACATATAACAAACTTGGTATTACAGTACGTGAATGGATTACGAGTATATGTGACTGTTGCAAACATGATAATCATGAGATACATGGCATGTAACAACGTGACTACATGCCATGCTCATGCATGATGCGCTAGCATCCATCCCGCTAGATTCACTTATACGAAATTTGGCATTACGGGACATGAGTGGATGACGAAGGTATGATGCTGATGCAAACGTGATAAACATGAGATGCGTGCCATGTAACAACATGACTACATGCTACGCTCATGATGCACTCGCAGCCGTTTCGCTAGCTTCACATGTACCAAATTAGGTATTACGCAACGCGGAGGGACTACATAGGTAAATGACACATCCAAACATGATAATCACGACATGCGTGTCATGTAACAGCATGAATACATGCCACACTGGGGATGCGTTCGCGGCCATTTCGCTAGATTAACATATACCAACTTTGGTATTACTTGACCCCAATGAATGGCGATGGTATGTGACTAGTGCGAACATAATACTCATGAGATGCGTGTCATGTGAGAACATGACTACATGACACAGTCAAGGCGCCAATACAGTTCGACGTGACGCGATTTAATCTCCACACAGACGTTTAATTCACACACTAAACGTATTTTCTACAAAAACAGTTGGTCAAATTTACTTGTTTAAAGAAGAAAAAGTGAATGAGGACTCAATGTAAGGACAGTACGTTCTCTTGACAAAAGTCAATGCGTCAATTGAATCTCCGTATTTGTTCTACTAAGGGCTGGGTGCTTCATCAGCCAGGCACAATGTGGGAGTAAAATAGCTGATAGCGTTGCAAATCGTTTTTCTCTATCACAAGTGCGATTTTGACTCGCACGTTCGAGAGTATTTTACTGCATTTTGTTTTGGTTTGGTTTGCTTTGCTTTATTCAAGGCAAAATTGAACAAGATTTTGGGAGACACGACTAAAGGCTAAGTAAATGCCTGACTTGTCATGCCACCCTGGCAGCAAAGCAGAAACACACCGCAAGTACAGTACGCAGAAAATTACAACATTACGTGTTATCTTACACGGGTACCATAGTCGAACAGGAACTGCCAGAAGTGTGAATAAAAGAATAGAAGTATAAACAGTCCTTATTCGAGAGGTGGCAAATACAAACAAATGCATGTTTTATATCAAATAAATTAACAAGATACATCTTGACAAGGAAATTGAGTTGCTCTACAAGACAAATGAGAGTATAATAAACAACAGGCAAAGGGACAATAATGAACAAGGTGCAACGAATACAAAAACATCATTAACTACAAATTTCAAAAATCAAGAAAAGCATCGCTTTTATCCACTAGAAACTCTTTCGTTAATTTTTAAAATGATCTAGCTGAAATTCCGTCTTCCAGTGAATGTAATATAGTTGGGTGTTTGTTTAAAATGTTTGGAATTTGGGACGCTAATTGTTGGTCACCGTAGTTCGTGCGTGATCTATATTTGTATATTAGGCTCTTTCTCAGCTCGTATGGTGTTTGTTTCACATAATATGTGTCCAAGAATAGTGATGTATTTAGTTTATACTGATGTAATATCTCTAGACATAGCTTATGTCTGTATAACAGTTTTATAGGCAATACTTTGTACATTTTACAATATGGTTGAACACTTCCGTAAAGGGGAGTGTTATATATAGCACGTATAGCACGCTTTTGTAATATCAACAGAGAATTCAGGTTTGTTTTAGTCTTAAGCTTTAAGGTTGTCATAGTTAAGGTTTGTCTTAGTTTTAAGCTTAAACGAGATGCCAATTTCATTTAGAGATCACACAGGTAAGCAATAATCCACTGTAAACTAGCTGTTTTTGTAGAAAAAGAGTCGGCGCCTGCATAAATCTGATTAATTGCTGGAACAATTGACTCTATGATGAATTGCTTGTGTGCATTTTCTTAACATGCTTTTACGTATCAATGAAAGATTATGTGGGTTTTCTTTCCGGATTCCTGCACACTTAGGTTGACGAGGCTTTTTCTGCAAGAGCGTATGATCAGCAATATTAGTAATTCAAGTTTCCCTTTTTAGCACGCAAACGAGCAAGGACGAAAAACGACACGGAGACAGTGGTGAGCCTTCAACTGGGCGAGCAAGCCTCGCCGGTCGTTTGACCTTCTGTGCCACCCGTCAAGAAGCACGGCAGCCAACACCGCCGTTGTGCACTGACGCACTGTTTTAGGAAAATAAATATTTTTAGCCTTTAATTGGTCTCTGCGTTTTTCGTTTCTACACACAATTACGGATGGAAGCAGCGGTATTTACATGGCAACCCGTTATTTCTCACAAGCAATGATTCTGCAGAAATTACGGTGATGCTCATACAAATAAATTGATTGTTGTTATCTTAGGCGAGTCATATCTAACAAATTACAGCATAGCCACGGTGTGAATAGTGATGAGTGGGGAAAAACTTCGGAAGATTTTATCGGTAAACCGTGAATTGTGCGTCTGCTTGTATATCTGTCTGTCTATCCGTTGGCGCCGGCTGAGTGAGTCAAAGAACTTGGCGGTCATGTACCAAGAGAGATGTGCATTTACAGACCGACGGCTTAAGTAATTGCGCCCTAAAATAGACGTTATTTAGTAACAAAAATCAGCGTATAATGAAGGCATGAGAGGTAGAACATCAATAATACTATTTGAAGACAATTGTAGTCTTTGTGAGGTATAAAGAAAGTAAATTCGATAAAAATACTACTTGCTCCTGGCACGGAACCAACCTGCATACTACGGATCCTGCGCGCAATGCTTACGTTGCAGGTTGAATCCCTGCCAGTGGCTGGTTGCCGTTTCGTCCACTTTATTTTGCTCTCGTCTATATTACCTCTACAAGAGATTGGAGACAGCCTAATAACCATGCCCAATACAGTTCTTCGATTCATTATCTGCTGGTTTTCATTAACGTTTTGCCGAACGAAGAAAGAAGTACTCTAAATGATCCTTCTTCTTATCGTTAAGAGATTAGGTGTGACTTCCATTTGCTTTGTCAGTGCACCAGGGATTTTATTTATTTATTTATTCAGAATACTGTCAATCCCGTGATGAGACTATTACAGGAGTGGTGGCATATTGTTCATTGTGAAAACAAGCGATAGACCGACTAAAAATACATGTTGCAAGCACTATAAATTTCAAGCAAATATCTTAAACATAGTGCGAAATTCAACGTCGGGATAGCAAAGAGTCTTTAAGAGTATAAACATCAGATGAATTGCTGGGGTAAGCAAAAAACAAATACAAAACATAATTGTACAGACAGAGTTAACACATCAGATGAATTGCTGGGGCAAGCAAAAAACAAATACAAGACGTAATTGTACAGCGTTAAAACTTGCGTCATCATCGATTCAGGAAATCACGGCTAAATAAAAGTCAGCACACTTTCACTCGCTCGATTAACAAATTTATCAACTGTTGGCTGTGTCAACATGGTGGGGTGCTGGGCATTCCAAGCGCGTATGGCTCGCGGAAAAAAAGAGTGGCCAAAAACATTGTTCTTGAAGAGATACTCATCAAGTGTGTGACAACGCCTATTTTTTGTTTGGAGCTTACTGTTAAACTTAACACAATTAGCCGGATTTATTTTCAAAGAGTTGTGTAGCACCAGATATAAAAATATCAGACTATGAAGCTTGGCGCGGCTCGCCAGGGTGTGCATATCCACTCTTATCAAAAGAGCAGTAGATGAGTTGGTACGCCTATAACGGTTATAGATAAAACGGACTGCTTTACGCTGTATTCTTTCAAGCGCGGCTACATGTTTTTTTTGTGAAGGGGAACCAGGCCACACTCGCATATTCGAGGATTGGGCGGATAAGCATGGTATACGCTAGAAGTTTTGTTTGGTGTGTCGATTGACGAAGGGTTCGCTTAAGAAAAAATAACTGGCCGAGTGCCTTCTTTGTAATATGTTCGACATGCGCAGTCCAATTTAAGTCGGACGATATCAAGATGACTAGAAATTTGCAGGCAGCAACGTTGCGAAGTGGGACACTTTCCAGTGAATACGAAACATTTGCCGTCGTTTTTTTGTTGTTGTAATTGACATGGCGACCGTTTTCTCGGTATTTATTTCCATTTGCCACTCTCGATACCAGGTTTCGACCTTTTTTAGCGAATCTTCTAGTTTCAAATTATCCTGGTAGCTAACTATTCGCTGGTACAGGATACAATCATCTGCGAACAATCTGATTTTTACATCGGCTACGTCAGCAACGTCATTAATAAAAAGGAGAAACAACATGGGGCCTAAAACAGTACCCTGGGGCACTCCCAATACTACTGGAACCGTGTCAGACACATGTGCACCATATTGAACAAATTGGTAGTGGTTGGTCAAATAGTTTTCGATCCACTTGGTCATAGGTCCGTTTCTCAGTATACTGGTTAGCTTTTGGATTAGTTTGGGATGGGAAACGCGGTCAAAAGCTTGTGACAAATCTAAAGAGACTACGTCAATCTGCGATTGATCGTTAATGCCATTGGCAAGGTCATGCAAGGTCTCAACGAGCTGTGTGACAGTAGATAGTCCGCGACGAAAACCATGTCGATTGGAATGGAGAATAGCATTTTCTTCCACGTATTCGGTAAGGGACTTTAGAATAATGTGCTCAAGCATTTTGTAGGAAGTACACGTAATGGAAATTGGTCTGTAATTAGATGGACAAGACAAATCACCAATTTTGTGAATGGGAAGAATTTTTGCAATTTTCCATTCCGATGGAACCTGCCGATCCTTAAGCGATTTGGAAAATATAGGAAAAAGGTATTTACACACATATTCAGCGTAACGCTTTAAAAACGCATTGGGAATCCCTTCGGGTCCACTACCTTTTTTTCATCAATGTTCCATAAACGTGATAGCAAATCCGGCTCAGACAATTGAGGCAAGCTTAAAGCACTTAAGTTTTTACCCCAAAACAGAAGCGGCGTATGCTTATCATTGTCAGCTGTGAATACAGACTGGAAGTGTTAAATGAGTTAGCTTTTATTAATTCCTGCTCCGCTGAAACGACAATAGGGAGGTTGTTTTTTGCACCAAGCATTATTTGAGAGCAGCACCCCAGCGTCTCATTGCCTAGCAAGTCAAGACCACCCAGCCCTTCATCCGTAAATAAGCTACAATACCAGCATCATATATATTGCGATATTAGCATTCCTTCTACTCCGACTAAATATCAACTCCTCGTGTTTTGTAATTCAAGGCCATAATATTTTTATGAACCCAGTCATTGCAGGTGACTCCAGATCAATTTTGACCCCGTGGCGTTCTTTATCGTTTAAAACATGCTCGCTTTCTTCATGTTCGATCCCCACTGAACTTTGACAATTTATAGGCATCGAAACTGCGTCCTTGTGTTGAACATCGCGACACCTTCAGCTGTGGTGTCGAAATACGGACGGAAAGCTTTAGAGTGATTGCGCTGCTCGCCAGCTGACTCAAAGGGATTTGTACAATCTTGACCATCGCGGTCACAGTTCACTTAAGATGAAATTGATAATTGATTTATTAATACGTGGGGTTTAACATCCCGAAAACCACCATATGATTATGAGAGACACCGTAGTGAAGTGCTCCGGCATATTTGACCATGTTCATTAACGTGCACCCAAATCTGAGCACACGGGCCTACAGCATTTGTGCCTTATCAAAAATGCAGCCATCACAGCCGGAATTCCATCCCGCGACCACTAGACCCCTTCACTAGAGCCCTAGACTTGAGCCACTAGACCACCTCGGCGAAACTTGATACGAAATTCTGGCGGCCCACGAAATAAGTGATAAAGTGCACGATAACTTGATGGTTGACAATTCTGGAGCTGTTTTTTTCGGTACTCCTGGTAACCGCACATCGTTGTTGCACGTAAAACCACTAAACTAGTTCGTGGTTTCACGGGTTCGCAAAATTCTAAGATCGGTGTCATTTTCACGCGACATTTCGGCTCGTTCAAGAAGAACGACACTGGTTCTTCGCGAGAAGCATCTGGAAAACGTCATCGTCGACGCCCTTCATAATGTGCTGTATTTTTGCACTCTCGCTCATGGAAGCATCGATGTGCCGGCAGAGATCGATCACATTTTCTATATGTGATGTGAAAGTTTCAACTGGCTCTTGTGCCCATGTGCGCAGACGTTGTGCGGCGCGTAGCTTCCGTTAGGTAGGGTGACCAAAAACGGCACATATCGCCTTCTGGAAGGCGGACCAATTCGCAAACTCGGTTTCATGGTTCGTATACCATAGCTTGGCCACGTCGGTGAGATAAAAATTGACAATGGCCAACTTAGCAGCGTCATCCCACCTGTTGGACCCACTGACTTTCTCGTATGACGACAGCCAGTCCTCGACGTCCTGGTCTTCGGTGCCCGCAAAGATCGGGGTTTCTCGCTGATGAAGCTGGCCGGTGCAAGTAGCGGCCGCGAGAGGTACTGTTTGTTGGGCAGCCCCAACTTGCATCATCCATGGCAGGGTGCGAGATCGGAGTTCCAGGTTGTAGGCGATGTGGTTACCCAGCACGATCGACCAAATGTAAAGAGGTTTATTGGGGAACCAATCAGGCAGGCGGAAGATTCGAGATAGCGACAGCACGAGGAAGATGGAGGAGCTCGAGCGCCGATCTCGTGGTGCCTTACTCTGCGATGATGGTTGTTGTTCACTGTTGTTGTCATGATTCCTTCATTATAGTAGTAGTTGTGGTCGCCGTCATAGTAGTAGGTAGCCTCCTCCACGGCCGCACTAGAAGAGCGCCACGCCCGCACTGTTTTGAATTGAGGAGGAAACCCAGGTGCGTTACTTATAATCAAAATATAGTAGTTTTTATTGAATAACCTGAAGAGACGAGTATCAATCACCTAATCTCCAATAAATTTTGTTTTGAATTTGACACCTTTAAAAAATTTAGTAACATAAGGACGCGCTTTGAGTACAATTTTGCCACGTTAAACTCGCTCGGCGTAATTTCCTTGGTTTTAGCAAGGTTCAGCGGAGGTTGGGCCACAGTGCCATGAACTATCGGTTGTGAAAGCTGGAAGCTAGACACAAAGTGCTGGCCGTAAAAGAGCGCGTGCGTGCCGCTCCTCTAGCCCAGCCATGCCACCTCTCGTTTGGTCTTTGGAATGTCTGCTGGATGGCGGTAGTTTGAAATATGTGATAAAAAGATGCGAGATGGCGGTACTTGGAGTGTTCACTAGATGAACGGATGGCTGGACAGACGCACGCCCGGATGACCGGACAGACAGATCCACGGACGAATGCATTGATGAACGGATGCATGTACGAACGCAGGAACAGACGCGTGGACGCACTAATCATCGCACAGGTGGATGCATAGATGGACGGTAGCACGGACGGACGGGCAAACGCTTTGCCCCACTCATCATTATGCGCAGCGTGAATATGCTGAGATTTTTATAACCGACAGTCACTAATCAGGCGTCGATCGCCTGGGCTGTGGTGGGACTGTCGGTAGGCGTCTTTCTTCTACCATGTGAGATGGCGTCCCGGGGCCCCAGCGAGCCGGCGGGCAAAACCACACTTTCATAATGCGGCTTATTTTTTGCAAGTTAGAAGTCCGCGTAAATGTATGGCTTTCATAACGTTACACTGTATATTGTGTCTGTAAAGGAAGCAGAAAGTTTCAAATTAACTGTTTTTTAGGAAGAAAAGAAATCACAGCATATTCACGGAGTGCATGATTATGAGTGGGACGTAGTATTCGTCGGTTCGTTCATTCTCGCTTCCGCCCGTCCATGCGTCCCAGTGCGACCGTTCGTGCGAGATGCGTCTTTCATGCGTCTGATCGTTTTTGCGTCCATCCGTAACCGCGTCCTTCCGGTCGTCTGTTTATTCGTCTCTAGATCCACGCATTCGTCCGTGCGTCCTTGCGTCCACCCATCCGTGCGTCCCTCTGTACACCCGTCTGTCTATCTAGTGAACCCTCCTTACCACCATCTTGCATCTTTACATCATATATTTATCATATAGAATTACCACCATCCAGTGAGCATTCCAAGAACTTAATGGGCAGTCGACGATAGATTACGCACTGATGTCACATAGGATGTAAGATAAGCTCAGGGGAATGCACAAAGTTGAAGGTGGCTCCAGTATTCTGGGTAAGAATCACAAACAAATCAAGCTAAGTTTTAAAAGAGTAGAGAAAGTAGGAAGGAGCTAAGATGAGCAACTACAGGAAAATTTTTATTCAGAAAGACAAATAGAAATAGCTACTAAATAAATTGTGAAAGTAATCGCTGAGGATAATAAAACAGTGTGGACATACACGAATCTAATTAGATTGTTTGAGCTTTAGCTTGTGAAGGCACGTGACTTGTCACCCCGGAAAAGAAGACACAAACCCAAAAGTTTGTGGGATGAGGAAGTTACGAAGACTATAGCAAAACGTCACGAAGCCTCTAGAAAACGCAGACATGCTAAGCAGCGGGGTGAACCAACAGATGATGTTAAATGAAAATGAAAAATCTTTCCAAGCTGTAGAAGGGATGCAACCTTCAGATCAATGAAAATATTAGAAGAAAGAAACTTAGTGGATGGTACAAGTACATAAAGAGATAGAAAGGCAGCTGCGAAAGTTTTGAACCATCTAAACTCCCTAAGAAATGAGATGAGCCTAGAACAGAGGTTTATAAATACTGCTCAAGATGCTAGGCTAGAAGATACGAAGCTATTGCACATATAAGAACAGGGGTGACAGACAAATTTCAACAAAGAAGTGTTTTATGCGCCCCAATAGACAAGCATGAATCAAGGGGCGCAATGGCTCTATTCTCACAACGAGAGTGGGAAAGGGCTGAGAAGAGGGTTCCTAGTAGTACATCAACAGGCCCAGATGGCATTCCAATAAAACTGATAAAGACATTAGGCCCGAAGTCTAAGCAGGCTTTGTGAGAGGCAGTGAGTAAAGTAATAATCAATGGTGAAGTCTCCGATGAATGGAAACTTAGCAGAATGAGATGATATATAAAGGAAAGGAGGACAATGCTGACATAAACAACTACCATCCTATAACAGTGACATCAGTGGTCTACAGGCTGGCGATGCAGATTATAAAGGATAGACTGAAGGCATAGATAGAGTATGAGTGGGTGCTGGGATAACTGCAGACTGGGTTTCGGAAACAGAGGAGGTTGGAAGACAATCTGTTCTCACTGACGCAGTGCATCGAAATAGCAATAAAAGTACACAGGCCCCTGTGGCTAGCATTTTCGGATATCAAGGGAGCATACAATAGCGTGGTTCAAGATGACTAGGGGGGAATACTCGACACAATAGGTGTGGAAGATGGAGTCACTAATCTTTTTAAGGATGTCTATAAAGATAACAAGGCAGTTATAAAGGAGAAAAAACAGGTTCAAGCCTACAGAAGTAAAACGGGGGTTAGGCAGGGGTGTCCTTTGTCACTCTAGGTATTCATGATGTACCTACAACGATTAGAGGCCCAATCAGAGGGAAGTGGACTGGGCTTCAACCTCTCTTTTATTAAACAAGAAAAACTCATTAAACAGGCACTACCAGCATTGATGTGCGCAGATGATATAGTGCTAATGGCCGACAACAAGGAAGATTTGCAGAGATTGACGGACATCTGTGCTAATGAGGGAGATAGGTTAGATTTGAGATTCAGTAAGGCAAAATCTGCAGTCATGATTTTTAATGATAATGAAGAAACTGAGCTTAGAACACAGGAGGTCACGCTAGAGAAAACAGATCAATTCAAATGTTTGGGCGTTCGGATAAGCAATGCGACCGAGTACCTAAGGGAACACGAAAAATACGTGACAACTAAAGGTAACGGGAACTCAGCGGCGATGAAAAACAGGGCACTCTGGAATTACAACAGAAATGGTGTTGTAAGAGGAATATGGAAAGGGGTCGTGGTTCCTGGTCTGTCGTTTGACAATGCGGTCTTGTGCATAAGATCAGAAGTCCAAGCAAGATTAGAAATTAAGCAACGTGGAATAGGTAGGCTTGCCTTAAGAGCTCACGGGAATACACCAAATCAGGGAGTACAAGGTCATATGGGATGAACATCATTTGAAGGCAGGGAAGCCAGCAGCAAGATAAAATTTGAGAAGCGATAGAGAGAAATGGGGGAGGAGCGTTGGGCTAGGAATGTATTCAGCTACTTGTACATGAAGAATGTCGGTACAAAATGGAGGAAGAGAACCAGGAAATTGACTAGTAAATACTTGGAAAACAGCAGGGGGTCAAACCAAAAATAATTATCAGTTAAAAAGGTGCAGGAAGCTGTGACCAATATGTGGAGAATCGGCATGATTAAGAAGTCTTCACTAGAGATCTCTCGAACTTTTAAGCAGAAAATTATCAAGGAAAGGATCTATGATAATACTCGGGGTAGTTCTCTACTGCTCGAGGCCAAGACGGGAGTATTGTGAACCAAGACACATCGGGCCAAATACGAAAGGGTAGACATGGTATGCAGTACGTGTGGAGAGGAAGAGAAAACTGCCGAACACTTGATAATGTTCTGTGAGGGGCTTCATGTTATAGTTCAGGATGATGGCGCAGAGTTTTTCAATGCACTGGTGTTTAGGGACAGGGGGGACGAAATAGACTTTAAGAAGGTAGAATTAACAAGAAGGAGGTTATCTGATTGGTGGCTAAAGTTAAGGCACTAGTGAAACTTAAACCCTTCACTACAAAGTACGAGTCCTCAACCTCACTATTTAAAGGAAAAAATATAAATCTAGTTTCTTGGTTCAGTAAGTATTACGGCTTGGTGGCGTTAGCCACCACCAGATCTAAAGGGTACAGCCATATCAATCCAAATATCCATCCATGCTGGACCAGGGCCCTTCTACATAAATAAACTTCAGCGCAGGGTAACTAACCACATCTGACGTTAACGCCACGTGATGATTGTATCAAAATAGTACATAGGTAATGATTATAAAATTGGGTAGGCAGCACTGCGACCACTATTAACGTTTCACGAAGTTTAGCATCTATTTGGAAAGTAGCTGCGAGACCTGGCGTAGCCCTGTGGTAAAATGCTTCATTGGCACCCAGAATGCTTGGGTTCGAATCCAGGTGGGACTCGTCGAGTCGGCGCTATGCCGACGTCGGGTATTTATTAACTTTCGCTCGTTAGAAATTGACCATGTGTGTTCTCGTCGTTCCTGGGTAGATATCAAGTGTTAATTCCTGTGGCACTAATCCGCAAACCAGCGGCGCATACCCACCCGCGGGTATCTTCACGGAAAGTGTTGACGACACACGTTATGGGATTGCGACAGAATTCGTGTCTTGACAAGCGCGTCGTAATCGTCAAACCATCATACCCAATCATGCTGATTTTGGTTCACGCCGAGTAAACGGGGTGACCACGAGAGCACCTCTAAGTAATTGGTAGATAGATAGATAGTATGATAGATAGATAGATAAATAGATAGATAGATAGATAGATAGATAGATAGATAGATAGATAGATAGATAGATAGATAGATAGATAGATAGATAGATAGATAGATAGATAGATAGAAGAATGCATAGATACGCTCAAAGTCACTGAAGTTCGCTAAGAAACTCTTCGAATTTAACACGTTAAGCTCTCTCTTGCTTTAGGAAGCTTTCTCATTTACGTGCTTGATGTCTTGAATGAGATCCATTTTGTCACCTATCCTTCCTGCAAGCGGCTTGTTCTCTCTACGTTTGTTAAACCAATTGCTTGCCTTATTATGTCGATAACTACCTTCATAAATATTTTATATACCACCAAACTGAATTTATTGCGCCAATAGTTCTTCTAAGCACTCGCGTCTTCTCTCTTGTCTATTATTATTGCTGCGAATGTTTTTCAGCTAACTTGAGCTTTTCGTGCTTTTCGTGTTGTAAGGCGCTGATTGTAAAGCGCTACAAGTTTTTTTTGCTATAATTTCCTCTATCATTCATCAAGTCAGTTGTTACGGCTGCATCTACGGCAGCTTTACCGCGTGGCACACGAAGAATGACCTTTCTGTCCTCGTACACAGCTACACATGAAACTGCAGTGTTTAGCTCCACATCACTTTTGCTCGAGCATACACGACTTTACCGTGAACTGTATAGCTTAGAGTGACATTTTTCTACCGATGTACTGCTGAAATTATCAACGATGACTTGTTTCTCTTGTAAAGTGCGCAGTTTGGTATTTGCTAAAGTTTCTCTTTATGTGCTGTGATGTGGCTGTCTTATTTAACAGCTGCCTCTAGAGATCATTGGCATTATAGTTTACAGTAACAGATACTCTTCTTGTTAGCCTGCTTTTGTTAACTTAGCGCATTCCACATATAATATGGTTTTACTCTGTCGCATGTTTTTTTATTAATTAGGTCTGCTTCCTTGGGAGAAATTAGATATTTCTTCCAAGGGTGATCTTACATTTTAAAATTCAGAGGTCTCTAGGATCAAATGCAGAGTATAATATATTCTGCTACAACTGCGTGAACGGCCAAAAAGCCCCTTTTAGCCTGGCACTCGCCGTACTCTTTACAGTTGGGCGCACCGCTCCGGGCTTCATTCTCAAGAAATTGTGATTGACAACGTCTTTGTTCTAGAATAACGGAAGTACTATACTTTTCTGAACGGCTAGAAATTATCCAGAAAGTTTTGGGACGAAAGACTAATTCGAGGTCACAGGCTTATACAGCGTGGTCACTAAACCACGTGCTCCTTAGAGAAAAAGAGGGTACGACAGAAAGTGAGCCACAGTGATGGAGTTGTCGTGCCAGAGAGCACATAAAGACATAATAAACTATTTACTATTTTTAACAACTAAGGCGTTTCGTTCCTGTGATATAAACATGGCAAACATAAAGAGGGAGTTTACCACATAAGCCAAGCATGCGCATGTAACTCCTTTTTAAAAAAAGTAGAAGCTGTTTAAAAGTAGACGCTGAACGCATTAAAGAGATCTTTAAGTGTGTTTGTCTTCGTGTAGTGTCGTATCCTGTTTTGGCACGTGTGAAAACGAAGTACCTCTAGGCTGTATTCACGCGGCGGTAGAAATGATTATTCGACCTCGTGGGCCGCATACTATATAACCATAACGTTATGCGTTCGCGCCTTCCCACTTTTACCCGCGTGGAGCCATTGGCGAAGTGACAAAAGCGCAAATTATAGTTGGTAACATCAGGGAGGAATGCCAAAATCCTCGCTTGTAGCGTCAGTGCAACCCTATCGTGTGACTGTAATTTTTTATTTTTGTTTAGTATTGAATAACTAAACTATTTGTATTCGGTAATTGAACGATCAGGCATTTTTTTGATAGTTGGGTTTGTTGCGGTCTTAGCGAGCAGACCTCAACCACGCAGTTATTTCTGCTTGCCATGTTGAAACGGCTGCACCAGGGCGGCTTGTGAACGCCATTAACTGATATGCTAGGCTGTTATCTTTCCGCACGACAGCAACGTTGGTGGGAAAGCTCTAGTAAACCTTCATTTGAGTGACGTCCTATGTCGCGCGAAATTTAAGCATCATGTCATAATACTGACTTCAACACCCAATAACATTCTGCCAAACGTTTTCGCACTGGGGTGTCAATGCTGAAATGCAGGACATGAAACCAGACCACATGTCGCAAGAAAATTCCTCGACAGCTTTTATTAGAGGAACGCCAAGAAATTATTTTTTCGGAAGGTTTGTGTCACAGCGAGAGATTTTCCGTAAGCTGAACCAGTCACAAAAGACATTCAATCGCATTCTTCGATAATTTCTGAGGAAAAACAACTTGGAAGATGCACCACACTAAAGGAAGCCTAGAAAGACAACTGAGGAGGAAGATGCCTTTATATTAGCTGCCGCCGTCAAAGAGCCTTTTACGACAACAAAGAAAAGTAAACAAAAGCTTGGCCTTCCCCTCAGTCTTTCGGTTACCCGAAAGACACTTAATGCTACCGGTATGAAGAGCCACGGGGTGGCTAAAAGGCCGCTTTTGACCAGTGAACATCGCAGGAAACGTTTGGACTTCGCGCGTCAGCGAGGATACTGGAGCGCTGAAGACTGGCAGCAAGCCATCTTCAGTGATAAATCGACGTTCCCCTCGAGCTGGAACCAGTGACTTCGTGTTTAAAGAGTCCGTGGCAGCTGGTGAGGTTTATATTGTTTGTGTATCATTTCACGTAGACAGCGATTCGGCCCCACTCCTTAGGTTAGCAGCGTTCTCATAATCATCATAATACGCCGCAGCATCACCAGGACTAACCTAACTGCAGCAAAGGTCTCTTCCATACTGCTCCAGGTGACCCAGTCCTGTTGCCGGCCATGGTCCCGTAATCCTCACAAGCTTCTTATTTAATCTCATCCGTCAAACTCATTTTCTGCCTTGCCGAGCTGTGCTTGCCTTTTCTTGCAATCCACTCTGCTTCCATTAATTACCATTAATTATTTTTTCTCTCTTCTCATGCCTGGTCTACTTTCTAATTTATTACCTCCCGTTTTTCTCTGACCCACTATGATATCTTTGTGTCCCGACGAAAGGGTTTTTACATAGTTACCACTCTGTGAGTGTTGTGCGTAGAAAACAGATTTAGCACTTTTGTTGCAGCTACGAGCATAAAAACATTCGCAGTGTCAGTGAAAGTGGGCGTGTCTCAGTAAACGTCTAGGGTGCAATAACATATGCCGGTATCGGTCCACTCTTCCGCATCCCCGGTAGACTTACGGCCGAAGTCTAGAATGAGATCATCGACAAAAAAAATAATTCTCCTAAAAAGAATTCTGGGCCGTGGCACTCTTCTCACCCTTTGTCGACGCTCGCGCGATTACGTTCATATCGCACCCGACTGTACAGATGTAAAAAGCTGGTCATCTATCAAACTGCCCTCTGTCAAAGTGTCCTGACACCTATCACGGTGTTCTGACACCCATCACGATGTTCTATCACGACGGACGCATGAGTGAATACAGCGAGACATTTACCTTCATTGACGACTTTGACGAGATATAGACGTCTCATTTACACCCAAACTAAATTTTCACAGGCACCCACAGTCATACTCACGTCTGCTTACTTTATTGATACTGTCACGGGGCTTGACGTGGACGAAAGTAGCCGACTAGATCGAACAATAAACTGTTTATTTCGACCAACAAACGAAAAGTTAGAGTAAAGCAAGACACACTGGCACCAATAGTGGCGAACAGAACGTCAGCCGTCGATCAACTGGCAATTGGTATAGTGCGTCGGCATTTAATACCGTGTCATCGAATATTTTAGCGTTATCGCTAGCGGCCACGTAGGTTTCAGAATAGTCTGTAATGTTGGCGAAGTGGGCGTAATCTTAACGAAATGATCTACTAGAGCCCCGAGGCTTCTCGAAGCTTCTCGCCCAGGCGCGCTTTGCACTGACAATTACGTACAGTTCAACGGGGCAATAACAAACCTTGATGAAAGGAACAAGCCAATTAAAAATATTGAACTATCTGCACTCATCGACATTAATACCTTTCATAAACCGCCATACGATTATCTGTTTACCTCAATCACATTCGTACTCACGTTTAGCGCTCAGGTCCATCCTCAGCTAGTCGCACCTTCACCGACAGTCACAACTAGGCACTAGCATTTATGCTTGATTCGCACACTGATAGGCATTCACGCTCTACACACTCTCTTGGCTTCTCAACCACGCCTACACTCACACTGTCTTCCCTCACACTCATCGCTATATGCTAACACACGTTGACACTAACGCCCAGTCGCATTCGTGAGTACTCACTAACGTTTATATTGCTGCGTGCCAGTGCAAGGACAGGAAGAAGAAAAGCATGTAGACTGGCGCGAGCTAATCACTGTGGCTGGCGCTGCTCGCTTAACCGGATGAAACTACACCTGTGACTATTCCTCCGAGTCGGCCTCTTTCTCGTCACATATTTGGTGGAGTTGTGTGATCCCCATCCTCACCACAGATTTCCGAAGCGGACGCTTCCTCATGGCTTTCAACACGACCGCTCAAGACTCAGCTACATCCTCCCCGTTCGCCCGCCCTTCTGCCCGGCCTGTCGACCCAGCTCCCAAAACAACTTTCGTGACGCTTCCCGTCCTTAAAGACCCTGGCGTGTTCTCGGGCCACGAGGGCCCCGACGTTGACCAGTGGCTATGCCTCAGTGAACGCGTCAGGCCACTTACAGGTGGGAGCCCACTGATATGCTCGCGAACGTCATCTTTTATCTCGACGAAACCCCTCGTGTTTGGATTGACAACAATGTACATGACATTACAAGCTAAGACAACTTCAAGGAAAAGATCCGTGAGTTTTTTGGCAACCCCTTTGGTCATCGCGAAGCTGCGAAGAATTAGCCATCGACTCGTGCGCAGTCTTCCATGGAGTCCTACATCAGTTACATTCAGGCTGTCCTCTAACTATGCCACCAAGCTGACGAAAACATGTCCGAGCCTGACAAAGTTGCACATATTCTAAATGATATCGCCGAAGATGTGTTCAACATGTTAGCATTCAACAATGTGTCATCTGTTGATGCGATTATTCAAGAATGCCGCCGGTTCCAACAAGCTAAAAGCAAGTGCATCTCCCATCAGTTCCAGCGCCTTCCGAACACCACTGCGACGTCCTCGTGTCTGGACACATATCATCCACCAGTCACCTGTGACAACATGACGCGACTCGTCAGGCGAGAACTTGAGGCAGCAGCTGCAGCTAAAGTGTTACCAACGTCCCCTGAGCCCTCTCCTCCAATTACGTTGCCTCTCATTCAAGCACTCATCCGGCAGAAAATCACCAGCTTGGGAATTCAGTCTATTTCACCACCTCCCCGCACCGACTTCCAGCCCCAATACACGCCTGCACATCCCTTCCCGACCGGCTCTCCCTCAACGTTACGTATTCCGTCCGCATGGCGAACACACGATGACAAGCCTATCTTCTTATTATGTCACCAAATCGGCCACATTTCTCACCATTGCATAAGTCGCTGGTGTCCTCCTGCACAAGCCTCCTCTCGTCACTTCCATGTACGTCCTGCCTATCGCCATGAGACCAGCCGTGACAATTTTGCCGAAGAACCTGCTGCTGAACACCGCTACACCCGCTCTCCATCCCCCCAATGTCGCCAGCCTCGTTCCCCACAGCCCCACTGACCGTATTCTTCCGCGTTCCCACGAGGTTCTTTGACGGAAAACTAACTGTTGCAGCCCCAGAGGCGGCGCTGCATCGCTCGGACTGACAGAAAATCCTCTCGTGACAATACGGACTAAACGGAACCTTATAAACGTACAATTAGACGGCGTACTTGTCACTGCTTTTGTCGACACTGGCGCTCGACTTTCCGTGATGACGAGTGATCTTCGCCGCAAGCTCAACAAGGTTCTTACACTTGCGACCACTCAGTTCGTCCATGTAGCGGATGGCGGAATATCAACCATCGTTATAATGTGCTCCGTTCATATAAGCGTTGCGGATCGACACACAGTTGTTTTCTTCACCGTGCTTTATAAATGCCCCCACAACGTAGTCTTAGACCTCGACTTTCTATCCGCGCACACTGTTCTCATAGACAGTTCGACCAGTACGCTCCGTCTACACTTCCCCGCAACAGAACCTCTCGCACAACGGCCGAGTCGCCTCTGCACAACGGCACATGCGCGCCTCCCTCCACAGATACTTACATACGTAGAGCTCGTCTCAATACCACCAGTTCCCGACGGTGACTATGTTCTGACCCCTATCACCGATGTCCTCATAAACAATGGCATCACATTACCACACTCCATTCTGTCTGTCGCAGGAAATTCCACGTGTCTCCCAGTTGTCAACTTTAGCTTGACACCTCAAGTGCTGCCACAAGGGATCTTTTTGGCATTGCTCTGCACCTTAGAAGACAATGCGGTAGATGTTTTCACGATGGCCGCTCCTTCTGACCCCCACACTCAACATCAATCTGACGCTTGCTCCGACAGCGCTGTTACGTCGACGATCGCTTGCAACTTAACGCCGCAGTAGACTGATGAGCTCCACCAGGTTCTGCTGTCCGACATCGACGTTTTCGACATCAGCGGCTGTACGTTGGGGAAAGCTACCGGTATGAGCCACCGCCTAAACACTCGTAATGGGCATCCTATCCATAGGCGTCCATGTCGGGTGTCGACGGCCAAGCGTCACATTCTCCAAACTGAGGTCGACAAAAATGCTTGCCAAGGATATTGAGCCATACTGCAGTCCTTGGGCTTCTCCTGTAGTGCTAGTCCACAAGAAGGATGGTGCATGAAGTTTCTGCATGGATTATCGACACCTAAACAAAATTACCATAAGAAGACGTCTACCCTCTCCCTCGAATAGATTATGTGCTTGGTTGCCTCTATGAGTTCCACTATTTTTCCTTCATAGACTTTTGTTACGGCTACTAGCAGATAGAGGTAGATAAAATTGACCGTGAAAAGATGGCATTCATCACCCCCGATGGACTATATCAGTTCAAGGTCATGATCTTTATCCTTTGCAACGCTCCAGCTACCTTCGAACGAATGATGGGCTCCTTGCTCAGATGATTCAAATGGTCCACCTGTTTGTGCTACTTGGACGACGTCATCGTCTTTTCGTCAACATTTGAAACTCATATAGAGCACCTCTCAGCCATCTTAGGAATCTTTCGCCGTGCTGGCCTGCAGCTCAGCTCGTCCGAATGTCACTTTGGATGCCATCGAATCACAGTACTTGGCCATTTATTAGACGCCAACGGTGTACAACCAGACCCAGCAAAAATTAGCGCTGTCAAAAACTTTCCTGTACCACAATCTGCGAAGAATGTACGCAGTTTTATAGGACTAGGTTGCTACTTCCGATGCTTCGTAAATAATTTTGCGCACATAGCGAGGCCGCTTACGCAGCTCCTCAAGAAAGAAGTTCAGTTTTCACGGCGCTCCGAAGAGGCTTCTGCGTTCTCGACTCTCATCGCTCTTCTCACTACTCCTACGATTCTGGCACACTTCAACCCTGCTGCCCCTATGGAAATCAGTACAGATGCAAGCGACCATGGCATTGGGGAAGTGCTGGGTCAGACACAACATGGCCATGATTGCGTTATTGCATATGCCAGCCGCCTGCTATCCGCACCTGAACCTAACTATTCGATCACAGAGCGTAAGTGCTTGGCTCTTGTATAGACGGTGGTGAAATTCTAAGCTTATCTATATGGACGCCCATTTTCGGTAGTTACCGAGCACCACGCGCTCTGCAGGCTCAACTCTCTGAAAGATCCATCAGGTCACCTTGGTCGCTGGGCTTTGCGCCTGCAAGAGTTTTCCTATTCGGTGGTCTACAAATGTGGCCGTCAACACCATTACGCCGATTGCTTCTCCTGGTACCCTGTCGACGATCCTGAGGACACTGACGAGCCAACAAAGAACTCTATGTTGTCAGTGTCTGATTTCCTTAACATAGGGGAAGAACAGAAGCGCGATCCAGTGCTGCTCTACATCATCATCAGTACGGAATCGTCCCCAAATGATGCTTCTATCCGCTACTTTGTCATTCAAAAAGGTGTGCTATACCACCGCAATTTCCGACAAGACGGGCCTGACCTTCTCATTGTTGTGCCTAAGCATTTGCGCCGCTGTGTTCTTACTGAACTTCACGATGCTCCCACAGCTGGACACCTTGGCGTATCCCGCGCGTATGAGCGCGTCCAGCGCCATTTCTTCTGGCCACGCCTTGCTCGCTCGGTACGCCGATACGTCGCCGCGTGCGACCTATGCCAAAGTCGTAAAATACCGCGCTGCTACCCGATTGCCATCTTCAACCAATCGACATACCCGTGGAATTCTTTTACCGTGTTGGGTTAGACCTGCTTGGTCTTTTTCTCACATTAACATTGTGAAACAAATGAATACCTATGATTACAGACTACGCTCCATGCTACGCTCTTACGTGAGCTCTACGGACCAGCTGTGCAACAGGCGTTGTTGACTACTTGTTACAGGAGGTTATATTGATTCACGGTATTGCGAGACAACTCCTCACAGACAGCGGCCATACGTTTCTATCCCAAGTCATCGCCGACATTCTGCGTTCTTATTCCACGGAACACACACAAACAACCGCTTACCACCCTCAAACAAACGGCCTTATGGAATGATTTAACCGTACTCTAACAAATATTCTCGCTATATACGTGTCACCCGACCACCGAGACTGGGGCCTTGCCTTACCCTACGCAACTTTCACGTATAATTCATCCCGTCACTACACCGCGGGATTTTCGCCGTTCTACTTATTGTACGGAAGAGAGCTGTCTTTACCGCTGGACACAGTCAGCTCAGCTCACACCTCGTCCACCAGGGAGTATGCCTGCGACGCGATTGCGCGAGCCGATCATGCCCGTCAGCTCACTCGCGCTCGGCTGATGGCGTCGCAAATCAACCAATGCCGTCGGTACGATGCGGGACATAGAGATTTACCTTTCGCTCCTGGTACCCCCGTTTTACTCTGGTCTCCTCATCGTAGTCTGGGCCTATCAGAAATACGTTTGTCTCATTACACGGGACCCTACCGTATATTGAGTCAAGTCCACCTATGATATCAGCCCCATCTATCCATCATCATCCGCTGTGCGGTCCAGTGATATTGTACACGTATCGCGAATCAAGCCCTACAAGAATGTCTCAGATAATGACCTTTAAAGCACCGGGACGGTACCTCCGCCACCGGGGGTCATGCTACATGCCAGTGAATGCAGACGAAAAAGAAAAACATATAGACTGGCGCGAGCTAATCTCTGTGGCCGGTGCGGCTCACTTAACAGGCTGAAAATTCATCTGTGACTACCCCTCCGTGTCGGTCTCCTTCTTGTATCAAGATATAATGATGTCTACGCTCATCGCTATTCACTTGCGTTCATACTTATGCCTATACACACTCACTGCTACACATTTTCTTTTACAGCGAAAGTTATGAGATCGCAACTCGGGTTACGCGCTGTTGGCGGCCACCGCCGCCATCGCTGGTGTTCGTAACCTCATCGCGCGAAGAAAAAAAACCTAGCACCAAAGACACAATGAGGCTTGAACACTGGTATACTAGGTGCCAGCCTAGTATTAAACGACTCAGCGGCGCTGGTGCCTGTGACTTCATGGCAAACTTGCTTTGGGCAGGCTCAATGTCAAGAAAGCAATCGCATTAATACGACCTAGAGTTTTAAAACAGCAAAAGAACAACCAGTCATCGCACAATGCGAATAGCGCTACGAGTGGGTGGTTCAATGCTCCAACCAATTAAAAAAACTTGTTTTTGTTTACCTATTAGCTGGGGCGGATACCCACTTCAGGCTTAATTCCTTATCGTCGTCAGCCACTGCAAGAACAATTGGCACAAAATTCCTCGCAATAGGTGGATATTACTCTTCAGTGGATATCAAGCAAGTGTGCTTGCAGTAGTCCCCAAGTGAGAGTTTTGAAATGCTCGGAAACGACTCTCTTCTAGCTTTCGCCGTGACTGTGCTGCTCTTTCCGTGTAGACCATGCGTTTTTTCATATTGATGCCGGCTCACTCACAGGTACTCACGCATATTCATACTCACGCCCACTCACACTTATCGTCACTAGCTCTCACTCAGGCTTACAGCTACGCACCCTGATGAGCACTCACTCGTGACCTTTCAAATGAGCAAGTGTACTCATGAGTGAGTTTGCCTAGCTATGGGTGGTGTCCCAAGAGTGGGACGTCCGTTTCTTTTGCCTCACCTTTCAACCAGAGTATATAGTTCTGCCTTACCTGAGGACGACCTTTGAAGTGGGCAAAGCTGGAGACATGATGTATGGGGGAGTGCTTGGGACTTTCAGTGTTCCACTTGTTTGTTTTTCCTTCAAGACGCCACCTATGAACAACTGTCTCTACATTAGTCAAATCGACAATACATTATTTCATGAGATTGCGCTTTCTATTGCCAGAAGATTACCAGAGTAATGTTGCCTTATATGCTTTTTTGAAACTAATTGATAGATATGTGGGGTTTATTGTTCCGAAACCACCATATGATTATGAGAGACGCCATAGGGGAGGACTCCGGAAATTTCGACCACCTGGGGTTCGTTAACGTGCACCCAAATCTGAGCACACGGGCCTACAACATTTCTGCCTCCATCGGAAATGCAGCCGCCACAGCCGGGATACTTTTTGGAAAGTAATCATATTTATAGTGTAATTTCACTCCCTATTCACTCATTTTGTGTTTTTTCTTCAAATTGCATAAAGTCAGGTTGCAGACACACTGCAACATTTTTTCATGGTTATGTCAATATTTACAAATAAGACTTTAAAACTTTTTCCATGTATCGCACGAAGCGGCACGTAGAGCAACTTGTCAAACAAGTTGTGCTATCTACAATGTTATCCTCCATAGTGGACATCGCTATACGTAGATAAATGGAGTCAAATTTCAATGAAGAAGGTTACGTTTTTTCAAATCTCAATGCAGTTTGCTTTTTTTAGGTACTAGTCGATGCAAATATGAAAAAGCGAGGTATTTAGTGGTTCACAAAGTGTCTCAATGGGTTATGATGCGCAAAAACTAGGTACTAGCCCTGCAAATGAAGAGAGCACTCGTCTGAATCCACGTAGAGGCAGTCTACTGGGCTGGTCCTAAAGGCACCTCGGAAAAGGTGTATACCAAATGGGTTGCAAGGATCCAGAAGTTTCTAATCACTTAGTGTTGCAGATTGACAACCTATAGACAGTGGCGTAGCCAGGGAGTTGTACACAAGGCCCACTTAGTAGTCCGCGTTATTGCACTCGATGTAGTGGGCAGCATAATTTAATAAAGATTACGTTGATTAGGTTACATTTTCCCATCTTTAAAACAACTACTTTCTCCAGGGTCATAGGGCTGACATTTTTTTAGGGAGGAGGGTGAAGTGAGGTGCTACCATCCTGTGTGCGATTTCGGGCATGCGTATTGTGCGTGTATATCTTGTGTTCTTGAGTGTGTAGCATGCGTAGTCTGTGTGCATATATCTACTCTCAACATCACGTGCTGCCAACATGAACAAGTGAGTGCTTAGAATTGCGTGACCATATTGACTGGAAACCAAACAACATGAATCATCAAACAAAGAAAGGAGGACTCCTCTTACAGCCGAAACTGCTATATGCCTCGTTTAAAGATACATTGATCCATGCATAGCTACGTCCTGTATAAAACAGAACGGCATACGCATTCGGCTTGTAACGCGAGAACGAAACTTGGTGGGATACTTGCAATTGGTAGCCCTAGTCATGGCACAGAGGTACGTCGAAATCTTCCATGTAGCAGTGCAGCAATGCAGCACACAATGGGTTGCACTTTTCGTAGAGCCCGACTACAAATTAGCTGTTGAGGTAAAGTTAGTGTAACACGCTCTAACAAAAAATCTCCCCATAGCGCTCATTCTTCAAAACCTATAACCGCACAGGTGCCGCCATGATAGAACGATACTGAGTTTTTGGTGATCTCTCTTGCACTGGCCAGTGCATGCTGAAATCTCCGCTGGTATTTTTGTGTTTGGCACTGGGCTTCATCTAAGTTAGAAACTGTCACATAAAGTCGAGATGTTGACTCACGGCAACAACAACAAAAAACGAAGATGACGAGACATTACGATTCACACGATGCACGAGCCAGAAAGGCTAACTTCGTTGCATGGCTAACACGACTACGTCCTCGCGCTCTAATATTGGCATGGTACAAGGATGGTGGCGCCGCCTAGTGTGAAAAAATCAATAATGCTTTCCGCGTACAGTAAATTGCATAAATTACAATTGCGTGATGTTTATGTCAACTACTTTTTGGAATGATGCAATTTTGGTTCGTTTATAATACGGAAACACACTTGTTTATAATTTGTAGTGCGCGCACTTGTATGTTTTACGCTGTTATATTTAGCACTTCTAAAAGCGCATTACTGAAAAAAGTGTGAACGGTCCAAGCTGTCAGCGCTTTCTTGGTTACAGCTTTCGCGGGCGAGCTATTGCTCTAGAGCCTGTTACATTACCTCAATAGCATTGACCTTCTTGAATCATTGGCTCGGGCGACAGATTTTCTAAACTGGAGTAAATTTGATCCAGGTCACCGAAGAGGTTCAATATTTTCAAATACAGCGCAACTTTTCCCGCTGTTTTAACAGTAAAAGCTTTCGTGCCAACGAGACTGAGGCATTCTGTAGTGAATACCATGCTGCTTGCAACAAAGTAACGCCATCCGACGACACAAACGAAACTTGAGCGCATCGCCAACAGAAAGTCTCGCGTTAACACTGTAGCCGTCTTTCTTTTTTTGGCCCGTTGTTGACAGCTCCCGGAGAGTCTTATAGAATTTCGAATAGTGAAGGGGAGCCAAAATGTGAAATAACCAGGTGCTACAGAATGAAAACAGCTTACAGAGTAGGCAGTATAAAACCCTCGCGTTCGCTATGAAGTGCCTAATCATGGCTTTGTCATTAGCAGCCACATCATCAAGAAAGTGCCCATAGTTCATTATAGATAAAGTCGTCAAAAACATAATCGGTAGGTCGGTTCATTGGCGGGAAGGTAGGCAGGTATGTATGTATGTATGTATGTATGTATGTATGTATGTATGTATGTATGTATGTATGTATGTATGTATGTATGTATGTATGTATGTATGTATGTACGTACGTACGTACGTACGTACGTATGTATGTATGTATGTATGTATGTATGTATGTATGTATGTACGTATGTATGTATGTATGTATGTACGTATTGTAAGCACAATATTGACCTAATTTGACCTCCATCTTCTTCATCTGTATATAATCATCATCACGAAAAAACGTCGTCTTCGTTCGAAGGGTTGATCAGGCGATTCGGCCTAATAAACGCCGTCGAGACTCCAACGCTGCTACTGTCTTACAGAGTGGTGGAAGTGCTTTGATGCCCAAGTCCTCTCCGACGTCACGTTCCCCTGGAGCTTCGTTCGGGTCGCCGCTTGCTTCCCCCGTCCGCTGTCATGGCTCAAGAACCGCTGCCCGGAACATCCAGCATCCCTGTCCAACAAACCATTCCTGCGTGGATTGTCAATTCCCGGCAGCGCGACCCACCCATCTTCTGTGGTCTTCCACGCGACGACGTCAAGGTATGGCTAAGAGAATACGACATGACCAGTGTTTATGACCAATGGGATGAGCCTCAAAAACTTCATCACGTCGCCTTCTATCTGTCCGATTCACGAAAACGTGGTTTTTAACCACGAGAGCAGCTACCAAGATTGGCCTACTTTTGCTCAACAAGCCCATAGAATTTTTGGAAAACCGAACATCCATTCCGAAGCGTCGAAAAAAAAGCTCGATGGGCGAGCCCAACTTCCCGGGGAGACGTACGCTTCGTACATTGAAGACGTCCTTGCCCTTTGCCACCGCGTGAACTCAGCGATGACAGAAGCTGATCGTGTTCGCCACATCATCAAAGGGATAGGCCATGTCGCGTTTAACACTCTGGCTGTTAAAAACCCCACCACCGTTGAGGACGTCATCACGACATGTCAGCATCTCGATCAACTCCAAGCCATTCGATTGCACCCAGACTACCCAGATGCCAGTGACAGCCGGCCTTCCTTGGATGCGGATTTTTCAATATAAAATACACCTTGAAACGTGCCCTCACGTCCGAGCTAGTGCTTTGTCATTTTGATAACGCCGCACCCACTCTCCTCCATACTGATGCCAGCGGATACGGACTCGGCGCTGTACTTCTGCAACGAACAGAGCGTTATGACGAACGTGTGATCGCATACGCAAGTCGCACCCTCACAGCAGCACAGAAAAACTACACCATCACCGAGCAGGAGTGTCTCGCCGTTGTCTGGGCCATCCAGAAGTTTCGACCATATCTTCACGGCTGCCACTTTACCGTCGTCACTGACCACCATGCTTTGTGCTGGCTGTTGACGTTGAAGAATTTGTCTGGACTTCTCGGTCGCTGGGTACTTCGTCTCCAAGAATACGAGTTTGGCGTTATCTACAAATCCGGCAAGAAACACAACGATGCCGATGCCCTTAGCCGCTGTCCTTTACAATCCTCATCAGGCACTCCTGGCCTGTCACCAACTGTGAGTAAACCCATCCAAGTGTCTCCGTCAGTTCATTCACTCGCCGCTGTCGATTTTCTTTCTACCTTCAACAAGACACGTTTGCATCCCACCAACGCAGCGACACTTACTGTCCCTCTGTAATGCAGCGCCTTCAAGGCTCCTCTCGTCCTCCCAACGCTTGCACCCATCGACAGCTGCGGAACTTCAAGACTGAAAACTCAATCCTTTACCGTTTGTCTTCCACCCCGAAGGACAGTACTGGGTTCCTGTTGCTCCTCGTTCCCTAAGGGCGCAGATTTTGTAGGCGCTTCACGATGAGCCCAAGGCTGGCCATCTCGGTTTTCAAAAAACCTATGAACGCATCCGCAGTCGTTTTGCCTGGCCTGGCCTTTTCAACTGCGTAGCGCGATATGTTGCGTCATGCTCGCTATGCCAACGCCGCAAGCGACCCACTTCCTCCCCGGCCGGTCTTCTACAACCTCTTCCGTGTCCTGACGCTTCCTTCGATGTCATTGGCATTGACCTCTACGGACCGCTACCAATATCAGCTAGCGGCAAGCGCTGGATTGTCACAGCAGTTGACCACTTAACAAGCTACGCCGAAACAGCTGCACTTCCTTCAGGATCAGCAGAGGACATTGCCACATTTTTTTGTGGAGGCAATCTTTCTAAGACATGGTGCACCACGCATCTTATTGAGCGATCGTTGCAAGGCATTTCTCTCGAAACTACTCGAACAAGTCCTCCACGCATGTAATAAGATTCATAAGACGACATCCAGCTACCATCCCCAGACTAACGGCCTCACAGAGCGCTTCCATTGAACTTTGACCGACACGATGTCTATGTATATCAACGCCGACCACACCAACTGGGATACTATCCTGTCATTCGTGACTTTTGCGTACAATACCGCTGCGCAGCGCACCACGGGCTATTCCCCATTCTTTCTCGTCTATGGCCGTCAACCAATATCTATCTCCCCTCGACATCTCCTTTTTTGACGTCCCTGTGAACTCGTCATCGTCATCGAGGGAGCACTTAATCTCTCGCCTGGCCGATTGTCACCGACGCGCCCCCCTCAATACACAGGCAAGCCAACAAGAGCGGAAGACTCGCTACGATGGCGTCCACCGCGTAGTTCACTTCGATACTGGAGACGAAGTACTGTTGTGGACCCCAACGCGGGTTCCCGGCCTGTGTGATAAGTTTCACTCACGTTTCATCGGCCCCTACGCTATAGTCGAGCAGACGTCTCCTGTTAACTATCGAGTAACCCCTGTTGTCATACCTCCCGACAGCCGTTTTCGTGGTACGGAGGTTGTTCACGTGTCGCGCTTAAAACAATTCGTGCGCCGTACACCACCGTCATAAACAGTGGCCTAATTGTCCGCTTCGGCACGAAGGGGAAATTGGTGTAAGCACAATATTGACATCGTTTCACCTTCATCTTCTTTATCTGTATATAATCATCATCACGAAAAAACGTCGTCTTCGTTCGAAGGGTTGATCAGGCAATTCGGCCTAATAAACGCCGTTCAGACTCCAACGCTGCTACTGTCTTACAGTATGTATGTATGTATGTATGTATGTATGTATGTATGTATGTATGTATGTATGTATGTATGTATGTATGTATGTATGTATGTATGTATGTATGTATGTATGTATGTATGTATGTATGTATGTATGTATGTATGTATGTATGTATGTATGTATGTATGTATGTATGTATGTATGTATGTATGTATGTATGTATGTGTGTGTGTGTAGGCAGGTAGGTAGGTAGGTAGGTAGCTAGCTAGCTAGCTAGCTAGCTAGGTCTCTACACTTGTATTGCAATTACATGACTTGCACAAGCTGGGGAAAATGTCTTAATTGAATAAAACACAATTTCTAGATACGTCCACGAAAGATTTTATTAAACGAATCAGAAGGTCTGAATATTTGTCGAGTATGTCCACGGGATAGTTGTCTTTTCCGCGGTGAAACCATTTTCAATTTCGAACAAGACAGCCATCATACTTTCAAAATGTTTCGCTTGTAGCTTATGGCCGGTCAAAGCTCTCGTGAGCGACTGGTTGGTTCTTGGCTGCCATGGAGGTCTCACTAAGTACCTGGTTCTCTCGTCCGGTATGCAATCTCCATTTATGCATATGTGTTAGAGAGATGCGCATGTTAATAATAAGTTGACCTAGGGTACATATCTACTTTATTTGGCAAACTACAATAATGAACCTTGCGGGCACAGACATCTGCAGAAAGAAAAAGAAACGATCATTATCTAGTTCTATTCTATGGTTAAGATTTTCTTGTTCTTGAAAAAAATCAATATTTTGTAAAAGGCGTCATATGCTTATTTTGTTTTTCAGCCGGTTACAGTAATTGTTTCCCAGAGTGCACTAAGCGTTTTATTAGCTGCATGCATATTAATTTTGGGTCCATTGAGGGTTACAATATATTTACCAGCGACACTTGCACACAATGATTGCTTTTAACAATCTATAGATTGTTGCTTATTACGTGCACTTAGAATTTAATAGGCCATCTTATAAACAAATTTATTACTTCACCTTGGGGTTCATTGTCTTCTCTGTACGCTAAAAGATACATAGCACCACAGCGATGACAGAAGCCCAGCTTCCACAAGTGTTTATAGCGCTGCTTTAATGTACAAGTTTCTTTTCACTACATGTCCGGCCGCTTCATAATTTGAAGGATGTACAGGTTCATCTAACCACTTCAGTCATGAATTCAGATGCGCTCTCAAGAACGGTTCATTATTGCGTGACATAATTCTAAGGCACTCAGTTGTGCATTTAAAGTAGGGAAATGAAGGAAAGCGTTATTCTATGTGAGTATTGGCAATCATTGTTAATGAGCGTGTAACTAATATTCTAGTTATTCGGCCACCAGTTAGCTTCACTACTTCCATAAAAAACTTACAATTGCCCCAAAATGCATGCACTGTTTGTTGTTTGCGTTTACTTGTTTCGAGCGAACAAAAAATCCTGTTCACGTTGTTCTTGGAATGTGTAACGTGTAACGTCGCGCAATCGCTGAGCTTGGTTGTGCATTCAGCCAAGTGATCTTCTACCGCAATACGCAGCATATTGGAAGTAAATAATCGTCAGCTGTCCGATTCCTAGGCCTGCACAAATGTGCAAACTAATTTTCAAGTCATTTAATGAATCACGCTGTGTGTAACGTGCAGTTGAATTTGGAGTTTCCGTTTGTACGCACCCTGACTGAAATGTTAACCTGATTATTCAAATGTCAATGTGAACGGAAGCACATAAACCGCAGCCCCTTCCAAATTATGATGTTTGGCAGCATTCAAGCTGTCTCAAGATTGCTCTCATGAAAAGGGGGAATACACGTGAAAGGGTTTGGAGGCATCTGGTTTAAGTGAGATGTACATGAGTTATCAAGCGGTGGCAGCTATTTACGTTAGAGGGGCGGTAGCCGCGAGCGCGCTGACATCAAAAGGAAGAGGACAATGACGGTCGCGGGTGCGCTCGGGGGCACGTGGCCGCCGCCGGTAGCTTCGCATTTGCGGCCGAGGCTGAGACGAATGAACAAGGTTACTGGTCTGGCGTCGCATCTTTCCTGCGGAACCTTGGGCCGAGCTGCCTTGAAACCCCTACAACATGAACATCTATGCAATTGAGCGCCTCTAAACTTCGCATGTACTGAGATGCTACCACTGTTGAACTTGCCGCCAACGTGCCCCCGAGACATCAGCTTCAAAACCCCTGAGATCTGCACGTGTGCAACAGCGTCTGTCAATGCTCACATGTTGCAACAAGTACGCTATGAACCAGTGCCTGGCCTTATTAACGATCTTTCTAAAGCAGATTCTATGTCACATTCACTACCTCGACCACACCCGTCAAAGTCTTTTCCAGCTGTTACATCTGCAGCCCAGTTCATCGTAACAAACGGAAATGCAGTGCTGCCTAAGAAAGATGATAGCCGGCAAGCCATCGCTACATAGCCAGCCTCACCACAGCAGCGTACAGTGGTTCCTGTGACAAGAGACTGCTTCGGGCTTTGAATCGGCACTCTCCCATATACGAACTGGGTCAGACTACCCCTCATAACTGGAAAATAAACATGTAGAGACCCCCCCCCCCCCCCAATGCACTGAACCACTCTGTCATACACAAAAGCTCATCGGTCGCAGTCTGCACAGCAGACGTCTTGCAGCGAAATAAGACGTGCCGCCCGTCAGCGCAGGCGAACTCGCCGACAATATAAGTTTTAGGCTTCATGTGGACATTGAATTGCCTAAGGAAACGAAGGTCCCAAATATCTATTCTGACATTGAAGGGGACTCTATGGAATGGACGTTCTCTACCGTTTGCAATGGCATGGAAGTACCGCCATTGGCATCGCCCACCTGCAGCAAAACATGAAAGTGCTGCCTTTTTCAGGCTATCTGGTATGGCTGAACTGTCAACCGCCTACGCAAACACTTGCAACAAGCTGGCTCACAGGTGCGCTAAAGGGCGGAGTAACTACTATACAAAGATTCACGACGATATTCTCGTGTCAAGTAAAAGCGCGGCTGCACGATGTGGGATTTCGCTGGATGGCGATTAGCGCGTCTAACGCCCTTCAGTCGGGTGCTCAACCTCAGACGAAGTTGGTTGCTCAGGTTTCAACAAAATGCGTCGTATATCCCAGCAATGGGTAATCACTCGCAGCGGGGCCTCGGAAATTTTCCGGCCTGTTCTCCTTTTGCTGTGGTGAGACTCTCGGACGTGTGTTTTTCTTTTGTGTCGTACAGGTTGAGCCGAGACACTAGAGGTCCAACTACACATTGCTACCATGCACCTCGTGACAACCTAGCAATAAGACTTCCGTTTTTCAAAGTTCCACCAGGTGCATGCAATTTAGAGTATTCATCGTTTAGGGTTGCTCGTTTTAGAGTTTAGAGTTGTTGATCGTTTGGGTCTGCACAGAAGCCGCAACCATTGCTCTGCGGCGTAGACTTCACTTTCTTCAAGCTGCGCCATTTGTCGAGCGGGTTCCCGCCTATGGAGCCCTCGCCTTCCCTGATTTTATGAGTAGCAATCACCCACGCCATTCTCTTTTATCGATCATCTCCGACTGTCCTACTCCGACGGGGCTGAGCTGTGCATCCGCCGGCAATACAGAAGGGAGGTCCATTTCGAAAGCGGAGTGCTTAAAGATTTCCGTTGTCCCGGTCAATGCGCATCACGTGCTGCCTCCGGCCTCTTCTTTATCTCCTGCTTCGCTCTAGCAGCAAGTGCATCGAGTTGGCCGTCATGGGATGCAATAACTAGGACAGACACATTTGTTAAGTTAGTAAAAGTGCGGAACAACAGTGTAATGACCAAAAAGATCGTAACACTACGTAATACCAAGTCACGGGGTTACAATTTCACTTAACTTACCCACGTATAAGCATGTGATTGAAATGAGAAAACAGCGTAGCAGTTATTAACATGACAAATTATTGCGCAACATCACGCAGCTTCTAGTCACGTGGCGAAAATCGCGCAGCATCTGCTCACATCACTAAATTCAGGTAAAACTACACGAGAACTTTTTGCGTAACTAAAACAATGCAATATCACGGAACAGCAAGCGGCAATGTTTAAACCACAAACCATCAACACGCAGTCACGCGTAAAACATCACCTAACAGCCAGTGACAAGGTATTTCTTCGCCAGAGACAATGCAATGGCTTGTCATTTGACTAAAGTTGCGTCATCACCAAGGCCCGTGGCTCAAAATCACAGTACATTGAATATAGTTACCGGACTAAAATTATGCTTTATTATGTATCAACTTGTCGCTTGACTAAAATAACCCAACTGCTCTTGTTAGGTGTCACCGCCACGAAAAACGTACTAGCTATAGGTACGTGACATGTTCCCACACAAACTGCGAGACATCTTTGTAGTGGGGGCACCGCCCCAAAATGGAGAATGCCCTAGCCTAGACGTACCTACCACGACGAGAAAAAATAATAAAGAAAGCTTAGGTCGAGCAAAAGCTGTACTCTTGGTTTAAACCTTGCAGCATTATTGCAAGCTTCTCTGACATTTTTCTTTTCTTCCTAAAACATGTATCGCTTTGAAATGTATGGCTGGTTGGTAAATAGTACCTAAGAAATCCTCCAGAAATTTCCCAGAACTAGACTCAGACTATTTGAAACACTGCGGGAAGAGGGTTCACATATTTTTCTCACTCGGTTTACCCTCCCCCCCCCCTCCATAAGATTACTTAATCCTAAAATGAAATGTGTTGGGACTGTCTAGTGAAGCATTTCTTTTTCATCACCCTAGTACCGGATAATAACTACTCGAAATGCACTGTTATCAAATTCTTTACTATTATCCGTTTCGTTTTTACGTACGAATTTTTTCCGCAACGACTTCAATATTGAAAATACTAGTAATTTATTTATTTATATATCAAAACTCTACTGAAATTATGAAACAATACATTGTTTCTTGGCCTGTATTTGCCCAGCTCAACCACCTCGGCTGACTTTAGCGGCCGTGGCACTAGCTTCTCATTCGCGCACATCTGTAATTGAGCACACAACAAGCTAAAAATAGATGAAACATTACAGTACATGTGTCGGCTCCTTCCGGCAAACAGTGCCATCAAGAGTAGAATGTGCCAGTAGTGGTCGGCAGCATCGTACTGCGCACCAGGAACGAAGCAGTAACCTTCGCAATTCCATCTTCCCTTCTCCTTGAAAATAAAGTGAGAAGCATTCAGAGTTTGCTTATATTTAAAAAATATATGAAATACCAAAAATTCAACAAATCTCTAGAAAATGGGTTCGCCTAAGGTAGGGGTACCAAATTTTGCATTGAGTATTGATGCTCAAGTAGTCCCCAGGTAACACATAGCGTCTTAGCCAGTTTAGTGGGTATTTCCTCGAATTATTTCGATGCAAGCAGTTCGCTTCGTAGGCCCTAAAGATGGATATATAGAGATAAATAATCATCAAGCGGTGTTGCGAATAAAATCTCGAGTCGCATTTCAGAACTTGCTATGCGTAATAAGAAGCACTTGTTTGAAGTCACTCATAATTGTAAAGCATTCATTAGTGAATCACAGACAATTTCTGTCTATCTATCTATCTATCTATCTATCTATCTATCTATCTATCTATCTATCTATCTATCTATCTATCTATCTATCTATCCAGCCGCTTGCGTCTCGGCACTGTCGTCATCGTCTCCTAAACTTCGCACGTGCGATAGTTTACATGGGAGAGCATCAGTCACGTACGCCACATACCCGCATACCGCGGCCCATACAATCCAATTATGGGCCACAGCCACAACCGCAGCTTCTGCTTGCAGTCTATATCGACTCACGACCAAAAAAAAAAAAAAACAAAAACTTGGCAGATCCCACGTACAGTGGGAATCGACGATATGCGAAGCACGAATGAAGAAGGTTTATATGTCAGTTTAAACGAAGAAGTCATATATCAGAGCAACGTTACGAGGTGGAGGTAAATTATGCCTTACATAACTTCCATATCATAATTATTATGTTTCGACGTGCCATTTAATTCAGTATCTATTCACGCTACCTGATACAAAATTGGGTATATGTAGCAAAACGGCCGCGAGCGTGCTATGAGCGTAGCATGTAGTCATGTTTTTACATGACACGCATGTCATGATTATCATGTTTGGAAAGTCAATTACATATGTCGTCCGTTCGCGTCACGTAATACTGAATTTGGTACATGTAAAGCTTGAGAAACGGCTTCGAGCGCATTATGAGTGTGGCATGTGGTCGTGTTGTTTCAAGACACGCATCTCATGATAATCGTGTCTGCACCAGTCACATGCCTTCGTCATCCCTTCTCGTACCGTAATAGAAAACTTGGAATATGCGAAGCTAGCAAAACGGCGGGAGAGCATCATGAAGGGCCCGATATACTGCGACGTAACGTTGACGAGCGCCCGCTCACAAAACGCGAACACTCTATAGTCTGACGTCAGACGCGACCAGCGTTTGTTGGCGCAGCCCGGCGGTAACCGGTGCGAAATGCGACATGCTGCATTTCGCAACAACCACGTTGCCCAGAATGCACCGTGTCTGTCTAGATTCATGATGAAGAGACGCAGGGCATAGCCTATGCGCAGGGCATGCTCAAACGCGCCTGCGTCAAAGCAACGCAGTGCGGCGCGTGCCTGCGAGTATGGGCCAGGCAGATCGGCGCCTGGCGTGGCATCGCCGGCTTGACGCAACGAAACGAACGCTGGAGCACACGCGCATCGGGTCCCGTCTAAGTGTATTAACGCCTTGAGTGTGGCATGTAGACATGCTCTTACATGACACGCATCTCATAAGTATTATGTTTGAACAGTCACATACCTTGATAAGATATGTGGGGTTAACGTCTCAAAACCACCATATGATAATGAGACGCCTTAGTGGAGGGCTCCGGAAAATTCGACCACCTGGGGTTCTTTAACGTGCACCCAAATCTGAGCACATGGGCCTACAACATTTCCGCCTCCATCGGAAATGCAGCCATCGCAGCCGGGATTCGATCCCGCGGCCTGCGAGTCAGCAGTCGAGTACCTTAGCCACTAGACCACCGCGGCGGGGCTTACATAATTTCGTCATCCATTCACGTTACGTAATACCGAATTCGGCATATATGCGAAATGGCCTCGAGCACATGACGAGTGCGGCATGTAGTCATGTTGTTACATCACACGCATGTCATCATTACCATGTTTTGACATGTCATTTACATATGTCGTCCGTTCGCGTCACGTAATACTGAATTTGGTGCATGTTAAGCTAGCTAGACGGCCGCGAGCGCATCATGAGCGTAGCATGTAATTATGTTGTTACATGACACGCATCAATCACGTGATTATGATGCTTGCACCAGTCACATCCCTTTGTCAGTCCATTCACATCCGTAATACCAAATTTTGGTGTATGTAAGCTAGCAAAACGGCTGCGAGGGGGCATCATGAGAGTGGCTTGTAGCCATAATGTCATATGACACGCATCTCATGATTACCATGTTTGCACCAGTCCCATATCTTCGTCATCCATTCGCATCACGTAATGTCAAATTCGGTATGTGTGAAGCTAGCGAGACGGCTGCGAGCGCATCATTAGCGTGGCGTGTAGTCGTGACTCATGACTTAAATGACATGCATGTCATGGTTTCCACGTTAGGGTCTGTCACTTGTGTTCGCCATACAATCATGTCATACCATACCAGTATTGCAGCATGTCATGTGAACGAGACCACCGCAAGAAAAGCATGACCATGAACTGTAATTCATGGCATTCATGACATAGATGTCATGATTTTCATGTTATGACTTGTCAAATATACTTGTCATACAGTTATGTTATGACATATCAAGTTTGGTATCCATACTATTGTTCAAACGGCCAGGAGAGCTAAAAGTCGTAGGCGGCTAGCTAGCTATATACCTAGTTAGATAGTTAGATAGTTACAGACAGACAGACAGACAGACAGACAGAGAGACAGACAGACAGACAGACAGACAGACAGACAGACAGACAGACAGATAGATAGATAGATAGATAGATAGATAGAGATAGATAGATAAGATAGATAGATAATAGATAGAGTAGATAGATAGATAGATAGATAGAGAGATAGATAGATAGATAGATAGATAGATAGATAGATAGATAGATAGATAGATAGCTAGATAGATAGATAGATATGCTCAAAGTCGTCGAAGTTCGCTAAGAAATTCTTCGCATTTAATTAGAATTTTAGCGGTTCAACATCCCACAAACAGCTTAACATAGTTTCAGAAATCCCCACGTAATCGCTAATGGACCTCGTGTCGCTGAAAGTTTGCCACAGGACTCAGTAAAAGTGTCGCAGAGAGGTATAGAGACAACATTTTTTGTGTAAAGCTTCCGAGTGAATATGTGAAGATCCCTTATTCCAGGAACCCTCTGGCTGGGCCACCCACCGGCGCGACCAAACAGTTGACGCTGGTCGACCAGGTCGGCTGGGAGATCGCAGGCCCCTACGCATATCTGTAGTGGGGTTCGGTTACGCATCTGTTGCTGATCTTGTATCCTGAGACAGTTACTTACTTTGCACTGAAATAGGATGTGCTCCAGAGTGTCTGTCACATTGCAGTGAAGAAAGATGTAGGTAAGCAACGTTGGCCTCATATGGTGCAACAGTACGCCGTGGATGACTGTTTTGCTTGGACGGCGCCTGTATTTGGTGCTTTCGTCTGTTGCGAGTTTTGAATGTGGTGTATGGCACACAGCTGTTCGAGCTGATAATGTTGCAGTAATGGATGATACGCTAGCGTACAGATTCTATTGCTTCTGCTTGAATTTTTGGCTGTCGGAGAGAGAAATGTAGGGGAGGACGCTTGACCTTCGGTTTCAAAAGTAGAAAGCAATAGCGTGTTCAGGCCTCGCATGCATCACGCTCCCGTTTTCTAACCAGTCTACGGCTCCTGGTGCATGCCTAAACCACGTTGTTCTGGAACTAAAGACTGTGGGCGTAACGATAAATGTTTCAAACTACTTTACAATACCAACTGCTCGTAAGTTGTTGATTGCCCACAATACCATAATTCTTCATTTTTCGCACTGTGTCCCCACATGGTAACAAGTGACGTTGACACACCTTTTCAGTTTGTTGATGCTTTTGCAGCTGATCATAATTAATTTATCTACCCGCTTTGTAATGAGAGAACATTTGAAAGATTCAGGCGATACTTTCGTCACTAATGATGATTAAACCAATCTAGGCGTTTTGCAATGTGTGAACATTGGAAACATTCAGTCGCTGTTTAATGCACAATGATTGATAAATGGCGCGATTCCACGCTTCTGCCACGCACTACTACAAATATTAAAGCGACTTTATTGGCTACATCAGAATCGTTTTAACTTCAGCCACTTTGAGAGTATCTATCTATCTATCTATCTATCTATCTATCTATCCATATATATATATATTATATATATATATATATATATATGTATATATCTCCAGGCGATTACGTTTGGGCGCTGTCGTGGTCATCCTTGGCATTAACCAAGATGGTTCAGAGCCAGATGGATTCAGAGCCAGCATCCTCGCGAGCATCAACCCTTCATATCAGCTTCTGGTGCTGCTAATACGCATCTTTTAGTTGGCATCGCTGTGCAAGTGCAAACAACTGGTTATATAAACGTCTGCAACTCTTCAAGATATGTCGGTGCGTGCAACAGGTGTACTTATATTTAGCGTCACATCATCACGCGTCGCTCAATAAAATATTGCTACACGGTCACCTTCCTTCCGCATGCTTCACATAAAGTCCATTCCTAGGTTCGGGGTATCTGCCAATTTTTTTTCTTTTCGAAGTAGCTTAAAAACAGTAACGGAGTTCTGTAATACAGCCCTTGCTCATCATGGAGACTGTTTGGTTCAGTTGTCACTCGAATCAAGTTTTTTACGATTTACTTAATTCGCATCTTTTGATTGTCTGGGTCACAGACAAAAAGATTGTTTGCTCACATTTAACGGCGCTGACATTGACGCCGTCAGCAGAATTTCTGTGAAATGAGCTCTTTATTGCTATTGCGTTTACAGCAAACGGCATGAAAAGATATGTAATGAAGTTTAGAGCTGAACTCAAAACAAGTAATTTTACGTCATTATCAAGTACTCTACAAGAGAGCAATGCGAGGGCTTGAAACTGCTTCCAAAACAAACCCTGCATTGACGCCATATCACGAGAACATGGATTGTGGTAGCAGTATTCATTAAAGGGTGTTGTAACAATGTATTGAACAGTACATACTGAACTAATGACTCGCCAAGCTAGGATCAAGTATTGCTCAAACTAAAAGAATAAGGCCAAAATCGCTTTTGATATGCACTATATTTCTGTGTATATAGCAGAGAGCTCCTTTAAAAAAGCTGATAATGGCACAACAAAGTGAGCGCCAACACTACGTCTCATAATAGCATACAAGCATAATCGATCCCGTTGGCAAAAGGAAGCGAGAGAGGAAGGAAGTAGACAAGCTGCAGTTCTACGAAACTGTTAGCTTCTCAGGTAGGTGCCTTGTTCAAATTGAGTGCTTTCTTTGAATAGTTAAGACCTTCAGCACAAACATGTTGTGGTCAGCGCCTTGTTTGCACCATTTGTTGGGGGTGCTTCCATACTGTAGCCACCATTAGCTGTTGCGCTTGCAGTGTATCCTTCAGGGTGGTGCGCATGTATTCATAGCTATATTGCTCCTGCTGTCCGTAGGATTCATAACCTCTGTAGAACTGGTCACCTGCCCCTCCATAGCCATAATTTTCCTGGTTCTTTTCTCTGTTCTTGCAGTCCCGCTAGCCCTGTTAGCATGTGTTCACGTTGCTGCTTACCCCGTTGGACGATCCTCAGCCTCGCTGTTGCTTGCGCTGCTGCCGCCCATTCCAGCTACCACTTCCATAAGAATGACTATCCTGGTTGGTCATCCTGCTTTCCTTTGGTTGTGGCCGCTTGCACACAACGTGCTTTCCAGTAACCTCAATGTGGCGCTGACAAGTCAACTGGTTGTTCGCATCTACTCGCTCAAAGGACACCAAACAACCGCCTCGAAACTACCACTGCTTTTGTTCATAAATGATTACTTTTGTAACGTTTCCATGTTCGCACAAGAAGGCATACAAGTGTGTCTCATTTAAAGTGGCAGGAAGGCCACTGATAGATGTCTTAGTTGTACCTGTATCAGCACCACATGAACCACCCCTGGCCCCAGGGCCCCCATCTCAATAATTACAACTGACACTGCAAGGATTACACTATTGGCATGTGGGTCCTTCACCAGCATAGCAGCTGCCAAACTGTAGTCACGGAAACTGACGAAGCCAAAACCACGAGACTGCATGTCTTATTGCCCATTCCACACTGTCCTTCACTTCGACGAACCAGCTGAAGGATCTGGCCAGATTCCTTCTTGTGTGGTTACTCAATTAAGGCCTTCGACAGATATGTTTCCTTCCTCCTCCTTATAACCTGGTCACTTTGCGGCTTTTGTGAATAAGGGGCACGGAACTTTATTGTTGTCCAATACTGCACATCATCACTGAAACCAATTATTTTGTAAGAATTATATTGTAAGTGACGCAGGCACAACAGAGAACAGTGCATGCGAAGTAAGATTCTTCGTTCATTATCCCCTCTACCCTTCCTCAATCTACCTGCGGAATACAAGCAAACATACACCCCGAAATAAACGGTTTTTGTATTCCAGCAGCCTGTGCCTCATAGCTAAAGCGGCCTGCAGGCCATGGCTATGTTCTAGTTACAATATGTTTGTTCTACCTGTGGTTCTACTATAAGTCCGCAATCGCCTTAATCTATTCGCGACGTGCTAGATTACTGTTATTTTCTTAAACAGGTTTGTCCCAAAATAAAGCTCGTTTAATACAGTTCCCCTAAATTTGCGTACTGCAACATTCCGCCGATGTGCTAGAGTGCTCTCTAGTAAGAGTTCGGTAGGCTGCCATAAACTGCAAGTTGTCAAACTTTTTGGAGCTCTCCACTGCAGGCTGTCCAGTAACCTAACATTGTTGTTAGAATGTGAAATTCAATATATTAATATCAATAAAATAGCGATGTGATAGTAAATGTTATTGGTAAAGCTATGAACCAATTTTGTTTATTTATCCGCATTTTTTTTTTTGCTGCGGCACCTAGCCTTGTTTCTCAGAGAGAGTTTAGAAATAAATTATCAGGTGTCATGCATTTCGTTAGCGAAGAAAAACTAACTCCAAACATCAATATATAAGTGACAATTCTGTTGTCAACTGCAGTATGAGTCACATCTCTAGGCACCTACCAAGTCATTTGTCGAATATCATACTGGCAGCAACTAGAGAACTTCATGCTTCTGCTGTCTTGTCGCTCATAGCTCATGATATATCCATGTCCCCATGGACAGTGCAGACTGTTTGGCGTAAGTGCTTTCACTACACCAGGTGCGCTCGTTTGGTCGTGTGAGCATCCCAACCTGCGTATTCACCAGATGCAAGTCATAAGGTATAAAGAATGCAGTTCCGGTTATTTGATATTGTAAAAGTTAGCCTCTTGCACTAAGTAGAGCAAGGCTGTCTCAAGGCAGAGCTGTTGGGTACCTGTCTAGTCCTGAATTCACTTATATTTTATTGCGACAGCAATTACATAGACACTCTCGGCTGGATTTTGTTGCCGGCGTTGGCACCGGCGTTGACGTCAGCGTTGACATCACCGTCATTCACCATATATGTAAACGTATCTACATATATGTAACATTCAAGAAAGAAAAGTAATCCAGAAAAAGACTCCGGCGCGTGGAATGTATCGTTTGACCTTTTGCATGCTAAAGTGAGGGGTTAGCCACTAAGCCACGAAGAAGCACCTTCCGCAACGTTGAGACGCAAAGCTAATTATATCTACCACCAATTGCTGGCGATCAACATCTAAGAGGAACTATCGTGTTTTCAGCATTACTAGTGAGATGCTGCAATGAACGCGCGTCGCGAGATTGTCACGACGCGCCCGTGCGCGCTTTTGTCTACAGCGCGTATTTTTGAGTGCGGGGCGGGGCGCGGGGTGGTCCGTCACGCGTGCGCGTGCTTATCTCGCGGTGAAGAGAATTGTACTCCTTGGAATTTCACCGGACCAATTCTGTTGTAGTTAACGGGTACAGAAAGGTCACTGCACTCGCTGCACAGTCTCTGTTTGCGATAAGCGCGTGCTTTTGAGACACAGCGAAGTAAGAACCGAGACGCTTATTCGCGTTTAATTGTACATGTCAGTACGTTTTGTGCGTAATTTTCGCGTAAGAAATGCGGGGCACGTTTAGATATGCTTGCCACTCTTCCCGTGACCTTTCAATTTGTTGCAATCATGATTATTTTTTTGCCTTTGTGGCAAAGCTGTGTTTCTTCGTCCTCTAACCTCTCTTCCCAATATCTCGCTATATTATGCTTCACATGGCTGTACCACTCACTTATCGAATCTTTTACTAGGCTGTTTCTTCTTTCTTCAGATATTTCTTTTTGCAATCCTTTTTTCTTTCTTTCATACTCTCTGTTTTTGTTGCTTGCTCCTATTTTTCTTTTTTTTTCGTGTTCTGCTTTACTCTTTCCTGCTTTGTATGTACTGCTTTACTTTACTTTCCCGCCTCCTTATTTTTTATCTCATCCTGGTTGTTTATTATACAATATAAGGCTATGCTATTACTGACAGCGTGCCTTGATCAACATATCAGGGTGCGTTATGACGCTCACCTTGGTATCCTAGGTGAGCGAACTGAGATCTCACTTCGCCGGCAATAGACCTCTCCCTATTTGTAAAGAGTGTGAGGTAACTGCGGACACCCCGCCCACCATACGCTCTCTCGGAACAGGTGCTGTTTGGCAAGAAAGTCCCGCCGATGACATCTTTCTGCATAAAGAGCTGCGTGTTTGTATTCATTCGACAAAAAATTCTACATTGCTATGTTCTAAAGTTACAGGTTTTGAAAGAAGGGGGTCGCGGAAGGGTCACTGCTCACAATGTGAAAATTTGCTCGTCGTATATGGATGGATGAAGAAACCTTATTTAGAGTACTGAGAGACGCGACTATCACGCAGTGGGCTTCCGCCACGTTAATGGCAGCCATAAAGAATCTGATGTTTTCTGAAAGCGAACATTTTGAATGTATATGGTGACTGGCACCTTAAGAAGCATTTGAATGGCATGGATGGGAACATAATCTATTTCTATCATAGAATGCGCAATGCAGTTTTAAGTGAGGTACAGCATCGGCGGCCACTTCGTTTTGAGCTGCCGTGTGTGACGTCATGAATAAGATTCTCAATCATTCTGCAAAAGTCTGATCGGCAATGAATGAAAAAAAAGAAGCACATCTTGCCATGCATTAGGTTAGTTGGACGAACGTGCCTGGAACGCCACGTCGCATTTCGGCTGTGAGGCTTGACTGTGAAGTAGCTGCCCGGGCTCAGGATCGGGCGGCAGTATCCTTATTGTTCTTTGAGTGTTCTTTATTTTCCGGTAACTGTAATTGTCTTTCTCAGCTGAAGCGAGTCATTCCAGTTTTCATTTCTTTTCCCCCGGCCAAGGGCACTCCCTTTGGTTAGCTTCCACCCCCGCCAAGGATTGGCCGATAGACTATTTGTTACGCAGTGGAGCGAGAAGTGTCCCTGTGGCGCTGGTACCTACAGATGGGGGCAGTATTCCGATCAAGAACCCAAAGGCGATTCAAGTGGAGCTTCGAAAAGCCACTTCGCATCCCCAGAGATCACTGAGGTCCGCCAGTTTGGTCGCGGAGGCATCCTGTGCTGTTCCGCAGATCAGGAATGCATTCGTGAGCTCCTGCAATGTTCCGAATTCGCAGCGCATCCGGTAAGCCCATTTATTCCGGCACACCTCGCATGCTCGAAAGGATTAGTCCGCGGTGTAGACACAAGCCTGACACCTGCAGAAGTGCTCGATTTGTTTTCGGTGGCGGGTGTAATTTCAGTGTACAGGTGCACCCGTACAATTGACAACATAAAATCACCAACGGAATCGGTGATAGTCACCTTTTTAGGAACAGTCCGACCTTCCGAAATTAAGGCATGGCCACTGATCTATAAGGTAGAGCCACTTTCCCCCAAACCCCTGCAGTGTTTGAAATGTTGGCGATATGGACATAGCGTCAGAGGGTGCCGATCAGTTATTAGATGCCGTCTGTGTGGTGAAAATCATGACAGCCGCGAGTGCAGCTCTGAGAAAGAGAGGTGTTGCTTATGTAATGGGGCGCACCCTGCAGACTCCGCAGACTGTGCAGCAAAAGAAAGGGAGCTTGCCGTATTGGATATTGTAGAACGCAAGAGGTGTTCTCGGAGAGAAGCCGTTGCAGAAATGCAGGAGAGATCCAAAGGATATGCCAGTGTTGCAGCACGTAATACCACCGCCACGGATGCATCTCTCGCAACATCTATCGCAGAGGCCGTAGAGAAGGCTATGGAAAAGGCAATGGAACGCCTCGCAAACAACCTTTTTGAAAGCTTGGCACAATTGGTTTCCAATCAACTATCGCAAATTCTAGGAGTAGCATCTACGAACGATTGGGCTCCTCAGACATCATTGGTATCGCAGCGTACGGAAATAGAAAGTGCGACAACACGTCAGCGACCGGTTTCTCCTGAGGCAGGGACTTCCAAAACAACGGAAGACGGTGATCTTACGGATGATTCTGAAGCATGTGCAGATATGGATATGGACTCTCATAAGGCTCTGAAGCGAACCCGATCTCCCCCATCAAAAACTCTTCGCATAATTCGAAATCTAAAAAGTATCTATCCAAAAAGAATTCTTTGAGAACATGTCTAAGAAAGACTTTTTGCGAAAGGACATTTTGGACCAAGCAGTTTCTGCGACGGTTCTGTCGTCAAAATAGGTTCACTAACCATATTACAGTGGAATTGCAGATCTATATTTTCCGCAGCCACAGACCTATCATACCTTTCTTCACAACTTTCCCCGGATATTATATCACTGCAAGAAACCTGGCTTTCAACCAGCCAGAAGTTTCACCTAAAAAATTATCGGCTATTTCGATTGGACCGACCTAGCAGAGGTGGTGGGCTTGCTGTCTTGATAGCAACTAAGTTTAGTCACAAAGCTACGATCTCTTATCGTTGTGTGACTCCAGATTGTGAAATTTTGATAGTAGACATAATATTACCAGACGCTTCTCCCTTGTCGTTTGTAAATGCGTATTTCCCAGCCGGGGTGCAAAACACACGAAGTCTAGACGATATGTTCTCTGCCTGCCGAAAGGATATATTAATCACTGGAGACTTCAATTCACATCATGTGGCCTGGGGTTTTAAAACAGATTTAAGCGGAAAACAATTGTGGGAATGGGCTATTGACAAGAATTTATCTTGTTTAAATTCGCAATCTGCTACTTTTGTCCGAGGTCTCTCTAAATCTGTAATTGACTTGACATTTTCAAGCTCATCTCTAAATATATCTTCGTGGCAAACTTTAGACTGTGCTACTAACAGTGACCACTTGCCTATTAGTTTTGTACTGAACTTTCCAAGAATACATGTCGCCGAAAAGGCCCGCTCATTCTCAACTATAGAAAATTAGAAAAAGACTTGAGGGCTACTTTTGATCACCGCAAGGGCATACAAGGTGACATTAGGGCTATGAGTCTGTGTGCAGTGTTAAAAAGATCAGTAAAAGACGCAACGTTTAAATTAGACTCGGCCACAAGAGGTTCTTTTAGTCCATGGTGGACTGAAGAGTGCACGAGAAGCTATAGAAAACGGAAAGCTGCATGGAAACAACTGCTGGTCAACCAATGTTCAAAAAATTGGTGTGATTATAAATTCGCAGCAGCAGACTTCAAACGCACAGTAAGTACAGCAAAAGATGGTTATAATATGAAACGACATGAGTATCTTTCTAGGGCTAAAAACAAAAAAGCGCTCTTCAGATTTTTAAGATCTCAAAAGATGTTACCACCCGCTGAAAATATTGACTCTTCTGTTCTTTCCCCCCGTGAGCTCTCTGATTTAGTAGAAAATATTGCGAAAGGGCTCCAAGATAGATTTATGTCAACTCTACCACTGCACATTGTGAACCCAATGGCAGGCGAGGACTTCGAGGAGGTTACTTTAGATGAGCTGGCAGAGATAATAAGGCACTTATCTCCTTCGGCACCTGGACCAGACGGATAACAAATTCAATGATAAAAGTAATATTCGAGATTTGTCCAACTGAAGTACTTAATCTGGTGAATTTTTCTTTGACAAAAGCTTGGATACCTGCGGAATGGAAGCTGTCTAAAGTGATTCCACTTCTTAAAAAGCAGGAAAAAGGATTCGCCTTGGACAATGTAAGGCCGATATCAATCACGTCAAATCTGGTTAAGCTAATTGAAAGAGTTTTGAATGCCCGGATAATGAAATATATTAATAATAACGCAATATTAAAGCCCAGTCAAATTGGTTTTAGATCCGGTTGCTCAATATGGTGTGCGCATGTTGATTAGAGAGAGCCGAATACAACTGGCTCGGCGTCGGCGCCAATACTGTGCTTTAGTTACTTTAGATTTGGCTAAAGCGTACGATAGGGTTGAGCATTCAATTTTATTAAAACAGATGGATATCACCACTTTCCCAACTACATCACTGCGTGGGTGTCGGAGTTTTTAAGAGGGAGAGAATTACTGCTTTAAAGATGGGTACTCATCGAATAGATATAAGCAGACACGTGGCGTACCACAGGGGGCTGTCCTGTCGCCAGTTTTATTTAACATTTTCTTAAGCTCCATTCCATCAGCCAAGGATATTCAGTTATATGTGTACGCGGACGATATTGCTTTCTTCGCAAGTAATACCGACCTTCAATCATTATACCACAGTCTACAAAATTATCTCAATATGATAGAAAGATGGCTTAAAAATATTCATATGACCCTGAACGTAAAGAAAAGTGTGCTCCTTGCATTCTCTTTTCTGCAGCCTATCAACATCTCGTTAATGTACAGTAATGAGCTCATTCCGCAGGCGAATTCCCTTAAATATTTGGGCATCATATATATACACATTAAATTGGAGAAGTCACATTGATGATGTGTACTCCAAGGCAACGGGCCATGGGGTGGCTACGGAAGCTTGCAAACCGTAAAGCGGGTTAAGAAGAGATGTGCTAATAATGATATATAAACTTTATGTGCGCCCATCATGGAATTCGGATGCGTATTATTTTCTGGCAGCGCAGCCTATAAAGTGAGACCCCTAATACTGCTGGAAAGAGAAGCGTTGCGTTTGTGTCTGGGTCTACCAAAGTTTGTTGCAAACAACGTGTTGTATATGGAAGCTCGCCTACCTTCTCTGCTAAATAGATTTAAAATTCTTACTGTGCAAGCATTCTTAAAGATATACAGTTCACACCAAAGACTCTCATTTTACGCTTTCATTCAAGAACCGACTTTATTTTTCGAAACCCATTGGTCGCGACTACACACCCCGCAAATAGTATTTGCACAAGCGCTACTAAAGCAACTGAATGTAAAAATTAGACATATTCGTCCAATACACAATCTAAAGTCAATGCTTAGCATACAATTCGATGATATATTTCCTCATAACGCGAAACAATGGCATATAGGTATTTAAATGACCAGTTAGCAGATTATTAGCCCACCTAGAGATAAGCAATATCATAGCGACTGATGCATCTGTGTCAAAAGAAAAGGCTGGGGTTGGCATCTTCTCTCCTTCTTTGGACTGGTCCTTTTCGATTCGACTCCCAGATTATACCCCGGTATTCATGGCAGAATTATTGGCCATTGTTCTTGCCCTACGCAAATTACCCTCAAGCGAATCATTAGCAGTGATCATTACAGATTCGTTATCAGTTTGTAATGCACTTTCTGCGGCAGTAAATTCAGAGCTGATGAATACGTTTCGGCATTTAGTACCGAAAAACGTAAAAAAACTGCATTTGCTATGGGTACCAGGCCACCGCGGATTATATTTGAACGAAATGGCGGACTCTTTAGCAGCAGTATCCCTGGGTGGGCCCACCATTCCAGTTTTGCCAGATACGGCTTACGTAACCGCGCTAAGGTTCCGAAATGCTTGCCTGCAATGGGGAAAAGGGAATTTGGATAACTTCAAAGATTTCGAGCATTTGAGCTATTGCTGGAATAAACAGTGGTGTGTATCTCGCCAGTTAGAGGTCACTTATACCAGATTGCGCTGTGCAGTTCTACAACTAATTTATTACCTTAATAAAGCTCAGCTCAAGGCGTCACCGCTATGCATTTGGTGCAACGAAATTGAAACAATTGAACATTTCTTTTTATTCTGTCATCGTTATTCTTATCAGAGAAAAAGATTTTTAGTAGCCCCATTACAAAAGCTAGGAATACAAGTAAATTTACCAGTAATTTTATCACTTGGCGGAGCTTCATTTGGTTACTGCCACAGGGATGTATGCTCCGCTGTGTTTGACTACATCAACGCAACTAAAAGATTACCATGCTAGTGAACCACTACCTTTTCAGATCTTTAGTTTATAATTCATAGTAATGTCTTTCAAAAACAAAAGATGGTTTGACCGCTTGCTCAGCACACATTTTTGTTTTTCTGGTAGTATTATTTTACGCTACTTTTTCAGATTGGCTTCATTTTTAGTTTAGTTTCATTTAAGTATCCTGCCGCCCGTTCTTGGCCCATCCCCCTTTGTGGGTAAGCGCCATCCATCACAGGTCATCAGCATCAGCATCCGCATTAGGCTGAGTTTAACATAGCCTCGCAAAAATTAAAATGAACTTCTGCCACGGCGTTTCTCAATAACCTAGTGAAATCGCATGTGATGTGAACCCGACCGCTTAATTATTATCTGGCACAGTTAGCTTGCTGCATTCTATAACTATAACGTGATTTAGCTCGATACACAAATTTCTAATACGCATTGTCACTTCATAAGGATTGAGTCGTAAAAGTACGAAGTAGATAAGAAGCGAAAATCTCGATTTGATTTATTGATCTGTGGGGTTTAACGTCCCAAAACCACCATATGATTATGAGAGACGCCGTAGTGGAGGGCTCCGGAAATTTCGACCACCTGGGGTTCTTTGACGTGCACCCAAATCTGAGTACACAAGCCTACAACATTTCCGCCTCCACCGAAAATGCAAGAAACGAAAATCTTCACTGTTATCAATACCACGTATCAGGTATCGAATAATACGAGTTATAGCCGTGGTTAAGCGTATATGCAGATTTAGCAACGCTCCAACATGCCTAAAGCTCATGCGCAGTCATATATATCAGCCGGAGATCATGCACTTTTATTTTTCTGCACGCCGCGCAAACGTTGAGATGCATCCACTTGCAGATGATCGCGTCAAATGCATTCTTACCTTGACTAAAATGTCAGATCGTGACGTTCCATCGACAAGTGTTACTGCAACAGGCCCACAGCGAATGCCAATGTTTTTGCGAACACGGCCTCACGTTATTTTACTGCACACACCATGCACCATATTCTCAGTTTCACCGTCCGTAAAGGTGAGCCAATATTGTGGATGCCTGTAACGCACACTT